>JAJPUD010001058.1:243840-273484 GCA_023553655.1 Myrmecobius fasciatus
AAAGGATGCATTTACTATTTCTGCCTTTCTGCATTTGATTTTAAGGTTTTTATGCCCTAATATATGGTCAGTTTTTGTATATGTTCCATGGACTGCTGAGAAAAAAGTAAACTCTCTACTGTCTCCATTCAACTTTCTCCATAGATCTATCATACCTAACTTTTCTAACAATTGGTTTATCTCCCTAGTTTCTTTCTTGTTTATTTTGTGGTTTGATTTATCTAATTCTGAGAGAGCAAGGTTGAGATCCCCCATTAGTATCGTTTGGCTGTCTATTTCTTCTTGCATCTCTCTTAATTTCTCCCCTAGGAATTTGTGTGCTATTGCACTTGGTGCATATATATTTAATATAGATATTGCTACATTATCTATGGTACCCTTTAATAAAATATAGTTTCCTTCCTTATCTCTTTTGATTAGATCTATCTTGGCTTTTACTTGATCTGAGATAAGGATTGCTACCCCTGCTTTTTTTTGTTCACCTGACGCATAATATTTTCTGCTCCAGCCGTTTACCTTCATTCTATATGTGTCACTATGTTTTAAATGTGTTTCTTGTAGACAACATATTGTGGGATTCTGGTTTTTAATCCAGTCTGCTATCCGCTTCCGCTTTATGGGAGAATTCATCCCATTCACATTCACAGATGGAATAACTAATTCTTTATTTCCTGCCATCTTATTTACCCAAGTTATGTTTTCCCCTTTCCTTTCCCCTTTCTCCCTTCCCCCTTCCTCAGTACTTTGCTTTTGATGACCACTCCCCCAAACAATACTCCCCTTTCCTTTCCCCTTTCTCCCTTCCCCCCTCCTCAGTACTTTGCTTTTGATGACCCCCTCCCCCAAACAATACTTCACCCTTTAGATCCCCTCCCCCTGTTTTTATTCCTTTCCCCTGATTCTTCTATTTTCCCTTCTATTAGTTTGTCCCTTACTTTTCCTCCTTTTCCTCCCACTTCCCTCTAGCAACAGACAAGTTTCTATGTGAAATCAAATGTCTGATATACACTTTTAGAGCCCAACCTGATGAGAGTAAGATTTACACAGTGCTCATCTCCCTCCCCTCTTTCTCTCAATTATATTAGGTTTTCTTTGCCTCTTCAAGTGATTTTACCTTGTTTTTACCTCTTTTTTTTAGATCTTATTTTACCACTTTTTCCCTCTTTTCCCCAGTATGACAACATTTTCCCCTCTAGTTCTCTTTTTCATATTATCAAAGTAATATCTAGTTAATTATACCCCCAAACTTTGAGTATCTCCCTAGTAGAAATAAAGTTCTCAAGAGACCTTTCCTTTTTACCTTTTTATGCATCTCTTGAGTTCTGTGTTTGGGTGTCGAATTTTTTGTTCAGATCCGGTCTTTTCATTAGAAATAGGTGAAATTCACCTATATCATTGAATGACCATCTTCTTCCCTGGAGGATAATGCTCATTCTAGCTGGATAGGTTACTCTTGGCTGTAATCCAAGTTCCTTTGCCCTTCGGAATATCTGGTTCCATGCCCTTCGATCCTTCAGTGTGGAAGCTGACAAATCCTGTGTGATTCTAATTATTGAACCTCGGTATTTGAATTGTTTCTTTCTAGCTGCTAGCAGAATCTGTTCCTTGGTGCTATAGTCCTGAAATTTAGCCACGATATTCCTTGGGGTCTTAATTTTGGGGTCTCTTTCAGGAGGTGATCAGTGAATTCTTTCAATGGTGATTTTGCCCTTTGATTCTACAATCTCAGGGCAGTTTTCTTTCAGGATTTCCTGGAAGATAGTGTTTAGATTCTTTTTTTCATCATGGCTTTCAGGAAGTCCAATAATCCTTAGATTGTCTCTCCTAGATCTATTTTCCAAGTCAGTTGTTTTTCCTAGGAGATATTTCATATTTTCTTCTAATTTTTCATTTTTTTGTTTTTGTTTGACTGATTCTTCAAGTCTTAGTGAGTCATTCACTTGCATTTGTTCAATTCTTATTTTTAAAGTGTTGTTTTCTTCAGTTACCTTTTTAAGCTCCTTTTGTAACTGGCCAATTTGTTCATTGCACTCTTTTTCCACTTCACTAATTTTATTTTTTAATAAATTGGTGTCTTTTTCATATCTCTTTTGCAGGGCATCATATCCTTCTTGCACTGATTTCAGTTTATTTTCCCATTTATCCTCCAGCTCTCTTTTGAGGTTCTTTATGCAGTCTTCCAGAAAGGCCTTTTGAAAAGGGGACCAGTGATGGTCCTGGCTGATGTTCTCTGGATTTTTGTCTAAAGGAACCTCTGGCTCTGGGGTCGTTTCTTTGCCTTGATAAAAGCTGTCTATGGTGAGAGCTGTCTTTTGCTTCTTCATCATTTTTTTTTTAGACAATGTGGATATCTCTTTAAGGTAGGGAAAAAAAAAGCGGCGGCTGCAAAAAGCTTTGCCCTGGGGCACTTCGGCGAGTTGACTTAAGGTGCTGGGCCGGTGGGGGCTAGGACTAAGTCTGAATTACTCCTTAAACAAGGCAAGTCTGCCAGAACACCTGCCCCCAATCAGGGCAGAGTGTCCCGAGTGCCTCAGATAAGCTCCAGGTGTTTGGAATTTGGAGTTTGGAGTTTGGAATTTCTTCCAGGGTGAGCTGAGCTGAGTCCCACCCTCACTTCCGGCCTGCGTAGTTGTCGTCTATTTATCTCTTTGTCCGAGTCCGACTAACCTGATATGAAGTTATCCAGAGAGCTGTGCCCAAATATTTCTGAGTTCGTTGACTTGAAGATCAGTTCGGAGGCTTATTTTATTGTTGATTTGAGAGAAGATCGGAGGAGAGACAGAAAGTCACCTTTTCACTCCGCCATCTTGGCTCCGCCCCCTATGCTCGATAATGTATGTTCTTTATGAAAATAAGTTTAATAGCTATATGGAAGCTGAACTGCAATGGGAAGAAAAAAAGCAAGAGAAACCAATTGGGAAGCTGTTGCAGTACTTCAGGAGAGAAGTGATGAAAGCCTTAATTAGCATGTTGTGGCTATGTAAGTGGAAGATTTGGAGACAGTGGAAAATGACTGGTGAGAAATCCAAGTCATGAGTGGAGGAAGTCATGGAGGGAAAGTGTTAAGAAGCAGGAGACTAGGGAAAACCAGTGGGGCCCAGGGTACATGTTTAGTAGGACAGTGTTCAGATCCAGGACTGAGTAAAAAGAAGGAGAGATTGAAATGGGGAGATAAGGAGGGGGTGGAGTAAATAATATGGCAGAATTTCAGACTATTGAATATGGAATGAGGGCAAGAAAGAGAATGAGATACTCAAATGAAGAAAGAACAGCTGGATTCGTTTAGCAAAACTAAGCAAAAGCTCATGTTTGCAAAATAGCTCAAGTTTGTGTTGCATTTTCATAGTTTATAACTCTCTTGGTGAGGTAGGTAATAACAAATATTATTATCCTCATTTTACAGATAAGAAAACAGACTCAGTTCTTTCCTTAAGTATCCAGGTAGCCACCTTTTACAGTAGTATAATAAATATTATAAATAAAAAAATAAATACAGTATAATAAAAAAATATTGTTACTTCCTAGGGTAGTATTACTCCCAGGGTCTTAGAGATTTTAGAAAATATAAAAAATAAAAACCTTAGAACTCATATCCGAAGGTGAAATTTTAGGTAATATGACAGAGTTAGAAAAAAAATTTAGACGTAAGTGTTCTTTCCTCTTTGGATTATACTATATAGGCGCTGACACTTCCCCCCATTCTACTTAACTTATAAAACTCATCATGTAATTTAGCTCTCATTATTTTATTTATTAAATATTTTTCCTAATGTTCTTGTGGTTTATTAAATTTTAATTTTATTTTGTTCTTAAAGTAATGCCACTTTTGTCAAATGGAACCTTTGCTTTTAAAAACAATAATGGAAGCTGATTTTGGATTTATTGATATTAGCTTTTATTTTTTTAAAAAGGAAAAAAAAGCTATGTGTGGTATTTTCTTTACCTTTTGACTTGATTTCCAAGTATCCTCTAATTTGTTTAATAGACTTTTATGCAGAGAGAGATTACTTAGCTCATTAGTTTGAGTTGAAAGATAATGACTTTGAAGGTTAATGAATGTGATGATAGTCATATTAGATTCTTGCTCAGGAGCAAGAATTCTCTCATATCATTTATTATCTTCAGTTTTATTCAAGTGAAGATGATTTTAGAATACCATTTAGAAGACATTGGAAATAAGCAAACAACACACTCAGAATTAATATCTAAAGTTTCATTCTAAAGTTGATATTTTAGGGAGCTATATTTTAATAGAACTTTGTTAATAGATGAATGATTTATCTTTCCTTTTCAAAAAGAAAGCTCTGACCACTATGTCTGGTTTTTCTAACTAAGAAATAATTATTTTTAATCTTGAATACAATGGCTAACCCTGCAGCATGGAATCTGTGAAACAAACGAAAAGCTTCTTACTAGTGAACTAGACTTGAGAGGTAGTAAAAGCTTAAGTATTAGAATGGAAGCAATGAAAATAAGAGAATGCTTAAAGTCAAGAGATGGCTTTGGAGGAGAAAATTAGAATGGTGACTTTACACAACCCTTAAATCCAGTTCACTAGCATGCATTAACTCCCTGATATCATGGCCTTCTTAGGACAAGCAATGATGATTGTGGACAAGTTCTTTCATTTCTGTAGGTCTCACTCTTACTTGTGAGTGTCCTTTATAGGGTTTCTCCCAGCTCTAAATCTATGATCCTGTAAACCAGTAAGGAGTAAAATAAGCAGAACCAGGAAAAAATTTGCATGGTAAGCATAATAATACAAAGGAAAATAACTGCAAGATTTCAAAGCTCTTAATAATGTAGGGTTCAGTTGTGATTCCTGAAGATCTATCTTTGCAGATAGATCAGTATGGGACTGTGTTTTTGAAATGGGGCATAAATTTTCAGATAGGACCATTGTATTTTATTTTATTTTTTTTTTGCTTAGTATTTCTATTTTTTATAAAGAAATGTGTGGGTGAGTAGCTATTGAGAAATAACAATGAGGCTGAAAAAAAAAAGGGGAGAGAAAATATCAATAGCCTATTTTTAAAAATTAATATAATGTGTAAGGAATGATAAAGACAGAGAAACTTGGGAAGGTTTTATGGACTACTGCAGAGCAAAATAAAAGGCAGACTTGAAAGAATAACAATGTGACAAATAAAAGGAATGCTAACAAGAAGCTGAACACTCCTATAAAACAAATGACAAGCTGTGTCCTCCTTTCTCCATAAAACAAAATGTTGTATGCTATGTAAATATTTTTAACTTTTTTTAAAAAGATATGTCCCGGGCAGCTAGGTGGCGCAGTGGTTAGAGCACCAGCCCTGAAGTCAGGAGGACCTGAGTTCAAATCTGGTCTCAGACACTTAACATTCCCTAGCTGTGTGACCCTGGGCAAGTCACTTAACCCCAATTGCCTCAGCAAAAAGCAAAAAAAAAAAAAAAAAAAAAAAGATATGTCCCACTTAGAAGTGTATATATCCAGAGATGATGCTGATAAAAGCAAAAGATAGTAATTTTTAGAAATGTGTATTAATGTTCTAGCCTTCCTACAACTGCTATTGACACCTGATAGACTACTCTTTTAGATTTGATTTACATTGTTTTCTTTCATTCCATCCAAATACATCTATTTAAACTTAGCATTCCATCTCCCACTTTCAGTCTTTTGCCCAGGCTATCTGCCATGCCTGAAATGTAATGTCTTCTCCTTCTTCTTAGAATCCCTAACTTTGTTCAAGGTTCAACTGAGGTGCACCCCTTCTATGCTGGGTCTTAACTGATATCCCCAGTTGTTCATGCTCTTATTCAAAGGATCTTGCATTTACTTGTTTCTTTATAGTTTTAACTTACTTGTAGGCAGGAGTTGTAAAGCAAGAGAATGGCAGTATCTATATTTGTTTATTTAGTATAAAAAATTTATGAGCACTGTAATAAATACAGTTTTTACAAATCCATTTTGAAAAATGTGTGCTGGCTGTTTATTTTAGTTTCACACTTTCAATTACTTCATCCATCAGTTTATCAGGATTCATAGAGTCCTGCAATTTAGCCCCGGGTAGCCCACTTACCTGTTTTGTGTAGACAGCACAGCTTGCCTTCGTCATCCATTAAGACTGTTAAGGTTCCTATTGCCAGATGTTCCTCCTCTCCAGTAGAGTCAACTGTGAGTAAAGTGTCGTCAAATACAGCAAATGATGTGATGATCAGATGTGTTCTAATATTCAAGTAACTTTTCTTTTTAGAATTAACTTCAGCTAAGCCAGTTTCTTCATTTATAGTAACGACTGACAATTGGACATTTTTAAAGCTGCTCACAAAGCAAATATGCAGGCATTCAAGATGTTCCCATCATAATCAAGGCAAATAAGATCATGCAAGCTTTTCATGAGAAATACATAAATCTTCCTTCTGTATTGTCTTGAGTTTTCTGTCACATATACAATGAACTGAAGTAGTTACTTGGGCCTCTTCCCCAAGGGTTCCAGAATGAAATCTTGATGAACACAGAGGTGATAGATCCACATTTGGAACACTTGTTAGGGATGCCATAGAAGGGATTCTTGGTCAGTAAAGAGCTCAGTCACCAAGATTACCTTTGTGATCCTTTCCAACTCTGTGATTAGGAACAGGGCAACATAAACTTTATTGAGTGAGTTTACTGGAGGTGCTTCAAACTCTGCTTTAACTCCACAAATTACTGTTGTATTTCTCAACTTCATTAAATAGCAGAACCATCTGCAATGGTAATTGAAGCTATATTGATAATAGTAGTCCTTATGAATTCCCCAAGGTCTCTTCCATCTGGATGGCATTTCTCTTTCAAAAATCTCCTATGATACTCCAATGGTTACACTGTTTTCAGTCCAGCTACTATGTTTGATGCATCCCACATGCTTTACCAAGAATGGCAATAAAATGATACTGACAAAATCTTAGAAGGTGTTAGTTTAAAAAAAAAATGATAACCAGTAATAAATCAAAAAGTCCTCAATTTTACATGTTCAGTAAACTGAATTTACTAATTCACCTACATAGTGTAGGATTGATTACATTAACCAAATGATTTATAAACTAAAATGCCTATTTATTCATACCAAGAAATAGAATTTCTAGGCAAGCTAGATTTGGGGAAAATAGAAAATCATGGAACCTAATATTAAGGCAGAGGGAGAGGGAGAATTTTATGGGATAGTTCGTGGAGGCTGTGATAGGAGCCTGAAGGTTGGTGGTCCCTATTCCAGTATTGAAAGTAAATCTTACTGAATAGGATTACTCTTTTTAATAGGTAGTATCTCATTCCCTTGGTCCTAGACTGTACTGGATTAACACAGACAAATTATTTCCTTATTATCTCCTTTTCAATATCTGAACATAAATTTAAAGCTGAGCACACTAAGCTTGTTGTGGTATCAAAATCTGTGTTGATGGCACTAAAAGGGTTTTGAAAAAGCCAATTTCAAAAGCATTAGAGTCTTTTAATTTGGAATATTTAAGTGTATGTCCTAAGAGAGACACACTAAAGGGGGGACAACCATAATACTGTTAATAAAAGGATATCCCACCAGGCCCTTCACCCCTGGGTCAGAACCAACACTCCCCAACTAATAAGGCAAGCCACCTATTTTCCTCATGTTAAGGCTAGGATTAATACCTAAGCAGGAGTGGGAATCAGCAAAGATATGCCAGGAGGCTCTCAGGTATGGTTGTTTTCAGGCCATGGCTGGAAGAAGGGAGTCCAAGATGGTTTGGGACACTTCAGTTCATCCATTAGGTCAGCTTCTGAATCAGTTACTCAGGTGTATTATTGGGAAGAGGACAGATTCTGTTTAGATAAAATTAATTAGTTCCCACCCCTAAGGTTACAGGAAAGGAGACACCAGTCAACTAGGAGATAGGAACTTAAAAATCTAGAATATTAGAAACATAGAAGTTTCCTAATATATGGGGATTTCAGAGTAGAATCAAGGCAGAAAGAAAAGGTGTGGGTCCAGGTAGGAGGAAGAGGCTTGACTAGGAATAGACATTTTTTCTGTTGGTTAGAGTTTTGGTTTTGGAGGTTTTTGTTGTTGTTAAACTACAATATTTATTATTTTTTTGAATCATACATTTAGAGTTAAAGAGGACCCAAAAATCATCCAACGACAAAAACTTGAAAACCAGGTATCCCCAAGATAATAGTACAACTAATAAATTACAAAGTAGGGATTAATAACTAATTCCTTACCTCCAAACGCAGTTTTTCCACTATATCTTGCAGCATCTCTCCCTCAGAAAGGCAGAAAGTTAACAGTTGCCAGAATTGATACTTTAAATACATTTTATGTTACTATCTTTATAATAATAATTTAGGAGATATTTGTTGAAAATATAGGAAACATACAACAAGCTTACAATTATCCTTTCGGATTCAGAGTTACATGAGATTACAGATTTTTCTTAGCTCAGTGTTAAACTTTGCATTTCTTTAAGTCATTGTCACGGTACTCTGTACATGTTAAATGGTTCTTGAGTTTTTAATGTGGACAATTTAGGTTACTAGGGAAAAGGATCCACATCTACAAAAATGTTTGCGGCAGCCTTTTTTGTAATGCAAAGAATTGGAAGTTGAATGGATGCCCATCAGTTGGGGAATGACTAAATATGATATATGAATGTAATGGAATATTATTCCATAAGAAATGATAAAGCAGGCTGATTTCAGAAAAACTTGGAAAGGCTTACATGAACTAATGTTAGTTCATGTAAGTGAATTGAGTTCAAGAGAACATTTTTTTGTAGCAATAAGAAGATTGTGTCATGATCCAGTGTGATAGTCTTGGTTCTTTTTAATAATGAAGTGATTCAAGGCATTTAGAGCTATCTACTTCCAGAAAGAGGACTGTGGGGACTGAATGTGGATTACAACATAGTGTTTTCACTTTTGTTATTGTTGGTTGTTTGCTTTTTTCCCTCTCTCACATTTTGATCTGAATTTTCTCATGCAGTATAACAAATATGTAAAGATGTTTCGAAGAATTGTACATGTTTAACCTATATTAGATTGCTTGCTGTCTGTGGGAGGAAGTGGAAAGGAGAGAGGGAAGGAGGAAGAAAAATTTGAAACAAAGTTTCACACAGCTGAATGTTGAAAAGTATCTTTGTATGTATTTGGAATAATTTTTGAAAAGAGCTGCAATAAGATATTTTTATACATTTAGGTCCTTTTCTTTTTTGTATTTGATCTCTTTGGATATAGATCCTAGTAGTAGTATGAAATCTAGGTCAAAGGGTATACAGTGTTATATAGCCCTGTAGGCATAGTTCTAAATTGCTTTACAAAGTAGTTGAATTAGTTCATAATTCTACTGACAATGCATTAGTATCTCAGTTTTCCCACATCCCTTCCAACACTGATCAATTTCCTTTTTTTTTTTGTCATTTTAGCTAATCTGATAGGTATGAAGTGGTAAATCAAGAGTTGTTATAATTTCTTCAATAGTGATTTAGTACATTTTTTCATGTGATTATAGCTTTGGTTACTTCTCTATATATTTTAGAAATGAGGTTTTTATCAGAACTCTTGTATGTAAAAAATTTTCCCTGGTTTTCTGCTTCCCTTCTAATCTTGTCTGCATTGATTTTGTTTGTACAAAAACTTTTTAACTTAATATAATCAAAATTATCCAATTTGTATTTCATAATGTACTCTTAATTCTTCTTTGGCCATAAATTCCTAGCTTCTCCACAAATCTAAGAGGTAGACTATCATTTGTTCTTCTAATTTGTTTATAGTATCACTCTTCATGTATAAATCATGAACCCATTTCCTCATTACTTTTATTCTTTTAATTTCTTTTTCTTCTCCTAATTGCTGAAGCTAACATTTCTGATAAAATATTGAACGGTAATGGTGATGATAATGGGCAACCCTTGTTTCATCCCTGATCTTATTGGGAATGGTTCTAGTTTATCGCCCTTACATATGATGTTTGCTGATGGTTTTAAATAGATGCTATTGATCATTTTAAGGAAAACTCCATTTATGCTTATACTCTCTAGTGTTTTTGTTGTTGTTGTTGTTTGTTTGTTTGCTTTTTTGCTGAGGCATTTGGGGTTAAATGACTTGCCCAAGGTCACATAGCTAGGACTGGTTAAGTGTCTGAGGTCAGATTTGAACTCAGGTCTTCCTGACTTCAGGGCTGGTGCTCTATCCACTGTGCCACTTAGCTGTCCCCCTCTCGTGTTTTTAATAGGAATGGGTGTTATTTTTTGTCAAATGCTTTTTCTGCATCTATTGAGATAGATTTTTGTTTGGTTATTGATATAGTCAATTATGCTAGTAGTTTTCCTAATATCGAACCAGTCCTGCCTTCCTACTTGGTCATGGTGTATTATCCTGAGGATTACTTACTGTAATTTCTTTGTTAATATTTTATTTAAGATTTTTGCATCAATGCCATCTAGGGGAGGGGAGGGGACTGGGGCTAAAAGTTGTAATGGAGAGCTTTGTAAAGATCAATGCTGGGGAACTACCCATACATATGTTACACAAATAAAAAGCTTTAATTAAAAAAATATTTTTTTGCATCAATATTCATTAAGGAAATTGGTCTATTATTTTCTTCCTCTGTTCTGATCCTATATAATTTAGGTATCAGCACCATATCTATGTCATATAAGAAATTTTGTAGAACTCCTTCTTTCCCTATTTTTCCAAATAGTTTTCATAATTGTTCTTTAAATGTTTTGTAAGAATTCATCCATTTCACTTAGATTACCACATTCATTGGCATACAGTTGGGTGAAATGGCTCCTAATTATTGCTTTAATTTCTTCTTCATTGGTGGGAAGTTTACCCTTTTCATTTTTGTTACTATCAATTTGATTTTCTTCTTTACTTTTTCTAATATAATTTGTTGGTTTTTTCATAAAACTCTCAGTTGTATTTATTTGTTCAATGGTTTTCTTTCTCAATTTTGTTATCTTTTTATTTTCAGAATTTCAAATTTAGTATTTAATTGGGAGGTTATTCTTTTTCTAGTTTTTTTTTTTTCTTTTTGCTAAAGCAAGTGGGGTTAAGTGACTTGCCCAGGGTCACACAGTTAGGGAATGTTAAGTGTCTGAGACCAGATTTGAACCAGGTCCTCCTAACTTCAGGGCTGGTGCTCTATCCATTGCGCCACCTAGCTGCCCCTTTTTCTACTTTTTTTAATTGCATGCTCAATTCATTGATCATCTCTGTCTCTATTTTATGCAAGTAAACAGCTAGAAATATAAAACTTTCCTTCATAATTGCTTTAGCTGTGTCCCATAAATTTTGAGTTGTTGCCTCATTATTATCATTCTTATGGATGAAATTACCCCTATGTCTATGATTTGTTGTTTCACCTATTCATTCTTTAGAATTAGATTATTTCGTTTCCAATTCATTTTTGGTCTATTTTCCCCCTCGGTTTTTTTTTTTTTTTGCATGTAATCTTTTTTGCCTCATGATCTGAAAAAGATGCATTTACTATTTCTAACTTTCTGCATTTGATTTTGAGGTTTTTATGCCCTAATACATGGTTAATTTTTGTGTAGGTTTCATGAACTGCCGAGAAAAAAAGAGTACTCCTTTCTGTCTCCATTCATATTTTTTCCAAAGTTTGATCATACCCAACTTTTCTAAAATTTTCTTTACCTCTTTAACTTCTTATTTATTTTGTGGTTTGATTTATCTAGTTCTGAGAGAGCAAGATTGAGATCCCTGACTAGTATGGTTTTGCTAATTCTTTTTTTTTTAATTAAAGCTTTTTATTTTCAAAATATATATACATGGATAATTTTCGACTTCTACCCTTACAAAACCCTGTGTTCTAATTTTTTCCCTTCCCTCCCACCCCCATAAGCAAGTGATCCAATATATGTTGGATCATACATGTGCAATTCCTCTATACATATTTCCACAAATATGCTGCTCCAGAAAAATCAGATCAAAAAGCCAAAAGAGAGAGAGAGAGAGAGAGAGAGAGAGAGAGAGAGAGAGAGAGAGAGAGAGAGAACAAAATGCAAGCAAACAATAGCAAAAAGAGTGAAAATACTACGTTGTGGTCCACATTCTGTTCCTACTGTCCTCTCTCTAAGTGCAGATGGCTTTCTTCATCACAAGACCATTGGAATTGATCTGAATCGCCTCACTGTTGACAAGAGCCATGTCCATCAGAATTGATCATCATATAATCTTGCTGCTTCTATATATCTCCTATCTCCTGCTTCTGCTCATTTCACTTAGCATCAGTTCATGTAACTCTCTCCATGTAAAGCCTCTCTGAAATCATTCTGCTGATCATTTCTTATAGAACAATAATATTCCATAACATTCATATGCCATAACTTGTTTAGCCATTCTCCAGCTGATGGGCATCCACTCAGTTTCCAGTTTCTTGCCACTACAAAAAGGGCTGCCACAAACATTTTTGCACATGTGTGTCCCTTTCCCTCTTTTATGATCTCTTTAGGATTCCAGCTCAGTAGAGACACTACTGGATCCAAGGGTATGCACAGTTTTATAGCCCTTTGGGCATAGTTCCAAATTGCTCTCCAGAATGGTTGAATCAGTTCACAACTTTACCAACAATGTATTAGTATTCCAGTTTTCCCACATCCCCTCCGATATTTATCATTATCTTTTCCTGTTATTTTTTGCTAATTATTCTTGTAGCTCTCTTAACTTCTTCTCTAGGATTTTGAATATTGGTACATGTATGTTTAGTATTGGTATTACTTTATTATCTATGATACCCTTTACCAAAATATAGCTTAATTCCCTTATCTCTTTTAATTAGATGTATTTTTCTTTTGCTCAATCTGAGATCAGGATCGGTACCCTGCTTGTTGACTTCAGCTACAGCATAATAGATTCTGCTCAAGCCTTTTACCTTACTTTGTATATATCTCTGCTTTAAATGTGTTTCTTTTAAACAACATTTTATAGGATTCTAGCTTTTAATCCAGTTTGCTATCTGTTTCTATTTTATGGGAGAGGTCATCTCATTCATATTCAGTTAAAATTACTAACTGTATTTCTGCGGATGTCATTTTTCTCTTGGGCAACTTTTGATAAACGGGATTGATAAAGAAATTTGTGCCTTGACTCATCTATATGAGACTATATATTCATTTACATCTAATTTTGATTATCTTTAACCTTGTATATCATTTCTGACTATGGCCTTAGTGAACACACTCTTTTTTCAGCTTATTGCTGTTATATAAATATTTTTGTACATATCAGTCTTTTTCAATTTCTTGCTCTTTGGTAGGGAGGAGCTAATCAATAAGCCTACTTGTGGTATCATTGGGTAAAAGGGCTTAAACAGTTTTTTGGATATAGTTCCAAACTGCTTTCCAGAAAGGATGTTCTTTGTCCTTTTGTCATTTTCATGTTAGTTTCTTCAAATAACCTTTCTTTTTTCTCCAAACTGATCCCCTTTTCATGTAACAAAGAAAAACAATCAAGTAAAAATATCCAATAAAGTGATCTTCTGACAGCATCAGATAAACATTTTGCTTCTTATTAGTTTAATATTGTTAATTTTAAAATATTAGATTTTTTTAAAGGAAGAAAGGCATAACTAAGACATTTTAAAAGACACAATACATAAACTATTTAGTTCAAATATTGTAAGGAAATGTGAGTTTTAAAGAAATGTGAGTTTTCTCCCTCACTTTCCATCTCTTTCCTACTCATTAACTTTCCTTTGAGAAGGAAAATAAAGCCTAGTAAAAAATATTAATTTCCAGTCTTGGCTGTGCCACTCATTTTCTCTGAACCTGAAGCTCCTTCATCTGTAAAGTGGGAATAATAATAGTGTCACAGGATTTAACATGGGACAGGAACCTAAGTAGAGGGACATCCAGACTAATCCCTTCGCTTAATTTTTTTTTTTTAAACAGATGAGAAAACTGAGATCCAGCGAGCTCAACTGACTTTACCAACATTACCAAGGTAGTAAGTAATAAAGCTGGGATATGTACCTGAGTCTTTCCACACTCCATTCACTTCTTTTTTCCCCTTCCATTCCATGATAGCTGCCTCCTATTTTGTTATGTTGTAAGGAAAACATTTCTTAAATTGAGGAGTGAGTACTATGTAAAAGGAAGCTGTTACTATATCATTGGGAGAGGACTTTGAAATGAAAGTTGTGGTTTGCTCCTTATCATAGAAGACTCCATGTTAGAATTGTTTTGCAGATGTTGGTATGTTGACTATACATTTTTTGATTCAGGGGAGATCATCACCCAACTTTTTTAGATTATCACCTAAGACGATTTTAGGAAATTTTAGCAATGGGTTTGTAATTATTTTTCTTTTAGTGGTAAGCTTATAATTATTTCCTAATATCTATGTACTTATTTCCACAGCATCAATGATCTCAGTTAAAGAATTGTGAATTCACATAAGGAATATAGCAGCAGCTAGAATTTGATAGCCTTTGACAGCTTATTATCATGCAGATCTCCCTTATAATATTAATACTAGTTTTTAAAAGCAAAGAAAGATATATAGAAATAATTATTTCTTATGAAAAAGAATAATATAGAATGGGTTTTCCTAAGACTTTGGTTTGTCGTTAATTAAGACCAACAAAATCATTAAATTCCTGTATCTAAAGTATATGTCTTCCTATTTATAACCCTATATTAAAAATATAGCAATTTAAATGTTTGAAAAACAATTATTTATTTATTATATTACTCTTAAGCAACTGAGTAATAAGATGATTTTGGCAGATTTATATTTATTTGCAAAAAGGCTATATTGAGGGGCAGCTAGGTGGCGCAGTGGTTAGAGCACCAGCCCTGAAGTCAGGAGGACCTGAGTTCAAATCTGGTCTCAGACACTTAACATTCCCTAGCTGTGTGACCCTGGGCAAGTCACTTAACCCCAATTGCCTCAGCAAAAAAAAAAAAAAAAAAAAAAAAAAAAAAAAGGCTATATTGAAATGGGTTAGGCATTTAAGGTTAAAGCATTCTGGTTTGCTGACCTTTAAGTTATCAGTTAAATTTCTACTTCATACTAACTCTGGCCAGTGGCATGACAATTGCTCCACCTAGGAAAGGGAAGATAGTTGAACTATGCACTGGACAATTAGGGTTTCAACCATGAATTATTCTTATTTAGAGTGATCCTCTTGCCTAGGGAAACGTTTTATTTTTATATAACACATTGGACCCCAAAAAAAAAAATGAGAAGGTATGTTTGAAATAATCATTGGAAGTAAAGATTCTTTTGGTTTTTAGTAATTTTATCTGCTAGATTACTGATATAACACCTGCAAAAGAATTCTCATTTCACTTTTAGAACAAATCAAGGTCAGTAAGTATTGAAATAAGTGCTTCAATTAGTTGGGAAAAAATATTCATAAAAACCATTTTTTCCTTTCTGTAATTTTTAAGAACTTCTTAATTTTCATATTACTCAGGCATGGCAGTATATCTACATTCATAACTCATTCCAACCAGTTACATGAGGAACACTTGTACTTCTTTAAAACTCTTTTGGGAAAAAAAAATTGATATTTTTTAAAGTGTGCTTAATATCTTATTATACACTGCCACAAAACTTAAACCTGCCACTGACCTGAAAGAAATAATAGCTAAAATCAGTTTGAAAGAGTTAGCAAAACAGAGGCCAGTTAAAACTTACCACTGTTACATCATGAGTATACTACTTTCATATGTTTGCTGTCATTGATGAGTAATTTGTTCATTTTGTTATTGATTGGTTGGTTGGTTCTGGAAACTGACCAGGTTTCTGAAAACACTAGCTTTCATCAGTGTCTAAAATTCAACTTACGTTTCAGAACAGAGCACAGGTACTATTTTGAAGACTTACATTGTTTCTTCTGTTGACCAGGTAGGATAAATATGTGTAGCTTAAAAGTCAGTAATTCCATTTGGGTTTGCTTCTTTCTCCACATCATGACCCCAGCATTGGTAAAATTCTAAAGGTGGCATGATATTTCAAAGTGAAATGAACAATTGATCTGTTTAAAAGGACAATAATATACCTTAGTAACCTTAGATTTTTTTTTTTTTTATGTGAGTCAAATATATCTATATTTCTTTTTGGTTAGATCAAGTCTTAAGAAGCAAATAACACTTTCACTTTTTTATAAGCTTCCCTTATCCTTGTTCTTGTCTTCTGTATTTAGTCCCTGGACACTATGAGAAGACCAACAAAATCATTAAATTCCTGTATTGAAAGTATATGTTTTCTCATTTATTCCCTAAAGAACCAGCTGTGTAAACATAACATTTTCATGTTCTCTATTGATGTTTGCTTGCATTGTATTTCCTTTATCAGATTATTCTCTCTTATAGATACGATTTCTCCTGAACAAAAAATGATGTGTGGCAATAACTATGCACATAATCGATTTAAGTATTCTAACATAATTATCATGTAGTGGATATCCTGCTAGATAGGGGAGGGGTGGGGAGTAGGGGGGAAAAATTTGTAACAGAAAGCTTTGCAAGGGTTAATGTTTAGGAATTACCCATACATATGTTTTGCAAATAAAAAGTATTAATAATAAAAAAAAATTAAAAAAAAGAACCAGCTGTGTAGAAGGTAGTTTGCTAAGTAATGTACTCCTTTTATTTTCTCAATTTACTCTGTCACAACCACTGCCCTATTCATTTGATTTCTGATTTGGCTTATTGAGTCCCAAGGTCATCCTTATACAGGATTTTGTCCCTATATTAAAAATATAACAATTTTAATGTTTGAAAAACAATAATTTATTTTAAAACTTCTTTTATTAAGGCTAAAGTAAAAAGGGCTGGTGGACATATGACAATGTTGTGGGGTTTTTTTTTCTTTCTATTTTGTTTTCTCTTATTTTGTATTTAGTGTATTTATTTGGGGAGGGGGGGCGGCTAGGGGAGAAATCAAGTACAGAGCTCAATTCTCATTTCACTGAATTGTTTCTATGGCCAGAGTCAATTGGTCTTTTACAGTTGCTTCTCAGCAATGTGCTCATGATCATGGTTTTCTTTATTTGAAGTTGAATGTCATTCTCAAGAATGTTTTTCTTACATACTTTTCCTGTGTTATGCTGATTTAACTTACCTTCCTTCAGTAGTTTGGGAATGCAGACAAAGTAATAGGCAGCTGAAAATGTTGCTGCTTAGTAATACTTTGTGTGCTTAAAAAACCAGTAAAGAGATTTTTTAGGTGTAAAAGAAGTGTGGTCTGTGTTCCTCTGACCAATTACAGGAAAAAATATGATGAAAAAATATCATGTATTTAAACATACAACATTGAAATCATTAGATTATAACAGAGAGCAATTGTCTTATTTCATATTGTTTATTTATGATAGTTTTGACGGCTATCCTGTCCATACCATGGGCGTCACAGAATGTCAGAACTGCACGGGATTTTTCTTAGTCTGATCCTGTCATTTGTTTCACAGAGGAAAAAATGAGTCCCAAAGAGGGCTGAGTAGAGAAATAAAGTATAAAGCTTAATGCTTTTATTTTAGACTTTTATGAAATCAAATTTTCTCACACAGATGACCTCTAAGTGTGAATTCAAAAGGCCTGTAGTGTCTTACATTCACTTACTAATTAATAGTAAATTAAGAGTCCATAGCCTTACTTTTCATGCTCTTTTTACCATATATGTTCCTCTACATCTTGTCATTATTCAGTAATCTATGACTGATGAATATTTCAGTAGTATGATAGAACTAAGGCAGAAATCATTCTAATTTTGTTTTTGTCAAATAACTATAAAATTATTTATTATGAATTTTACTTATTATGCCTTTAGTTTGTATATCACAGTTTTTTGGGACATATAGAAAAAGAAAGATAAAAAAAAAAGAAGAAAGGAAAGAAAGAGAAAGTTAGAAAGATGGATGCATGCCATTAAGCCCCACCTTGAAATAAAGTTAAGCAAAACTGATATGGTAGCAGTGTCTGATGGTATATGTAACACTTCTCACCAGTAGTCCCTCACTTCCCAAAGTGATGTAATGTACCAGAGGATGGAATGTACATAATAATGGTAATAGCACTCATGTAGTGTGTTTAGATAAAGTTGGGAGTCTTATCTCTGGCTTTCCTCTGAATCTTGCCTCCCACCTACTTCTCTCCCAATTCAGCAATTACTTCTTGCCAAAAAAATGATAATTATCAGGAAATATAATTATGATTATCAAGGAATTTGTATATTAGCTTATTGATATTTAATTCATTTTTTTTCCTCTTGACTTTTAAAGCTATCTTTGAATCTTTAGCCTTCTTAGATTCTTTTATCTTTTGATGATCACTCTTTGGCTTTTTTTTTCCATTCTTGAAGTTTTAAAATAGTATTTGTCTTTTCCTTGAATGGGCAAAGTCTTTTCTTGATTGTTATTTACATTTCTTCTGTTTTCTTAGTTTGGAGTGTTTGCTAACTGAATGTTTTGTTCGCCTCTAGTCTTGGAGCAATAAATTCATGTGCCTCATTTCTGCAATGGAGATTAGTTTCACCTTTGCAGATTTATCACTTTGAGCTATCATCCCAATCTCTGGCTTTTGGGATAATTTATTCTAATCTCTTCTCTGATTTCTCACAAAGACAAAGAATGGTTTATTTGAAATGACTAAAGACCTTTCTCTTGACTGCCTACAAAATTTGTTATTTGGTATTGAAATTCTGAAATGGAAATAATACACTTTGAACAAGGAGCTTTTCTGTGTTGATATGGTGTGAATTCATTGAATATTTTGTAGTCTATTTTTAAATTTTCTGTGTATTTTTATTATTTCTTCTGTTTGGTGGCATTTTTGCTATTTTCAGCTTATTGTGTTTTCTGGGAAACTTTTTAAAGATAACTCCTTTTTTTTTAAAGTGAATTTTAAAGATTGTCACTTGAACTTATATAGAATTCTCATCTTGAATGTTCTTTCAAAGTTGCTGTCTTTTGCTCTTCTTTTGCCAAGTTTTCTTTTTTCTTTTCTCTTTCTTTTTTTCTTTCTTTTTTTTTGAGGTCCAAATCAGTCTCTCTTTTCAGAGTGTCTGCTAATGTGGAGAAATTCTCCATTAATATGTTTTGTATGTATTGACATTGTGTTTGTCTTATTTCTTCGAACATTTCTCATTTCTATTACCTAATTTCTATGCTTATTATATTTAATTTTGAATGTTTTATTTCTCTTTTGAAGTTTTTTTCTGTTCCATTATGTTTAGGGAATATTTTTAGGGAATTTATTATCTTGGTTTATCTTAAAACATTTTTTCATTGTGTTTGACTTTTTCTGTACAGCTTATTTTTTCCCATTATTTTTGAATCTTATTATTGGCTTATTTGTTTGGGGAGTTGGGTTTTTTTTTTTTTATTTTTTTAAAACTCTCTCAGCCTTTTTCTTATGTTGTTTTAGTACATGTTTTCCCCAGAACCATTTGGGTATCTGCCCTATAAATCTTGCCAGAAGAATACATGGAGTTAGTTTTATAGGCTCCTTCCCCTCTCTTACCAGCTGCAAAAAGTCTTCTTCATTCCTTTGCAGCTGTACTTTATTCATCTGGAATGGCAGAATAAGATCATTGCTTTCCATTTGTTCTTGGATCTAGAAGCTTCAGATTGAATCATCATGAAAGAATCCACTAAAGCCAGAACTTGTCAGTTTGGTTTTGTTTTTTGTTTTTGGTGGGTTGGGGGAATGTTAAATTGAATGGGAACTTTAAGTAGTTTAAACCTTTCATAATTATTTCAGATCTTTGACAATGTAGAAGTGTAAGTTTTGAATTCTGAATTCTATCCTTCCTTCCTTTTCTCCTGTCTTTTCCTCCCTGAGATGGAAAGCAATCAGATATAGGTTATACATATGCCATTATGTAAAATATTTAATCATTTTATATAAGAAGACAAATAAAAAGAAATGAAAGGAATTGAAAAATAGCATGCTTCAGATTGTATTCAATCAATATAAATTATTTCTCTTGAAAAGAGGATAGTATGTTTCATCATTAGTCTTTTGGGATTGTCTAGATCATTTTACTGCTGATAATAGCTTGTCTTTCACAGTTCTTCCTCAAACAGTATTGCTCCTATTGTGTACAACATTCTCCTGGTTCTATTTACTATGCATCAGTTCATGTAAGTCTTCCAATGCTTTTCTGAAATCATCCTGCATGTCATTTCTAATATTCCATTACATCATATACTACATATTGTTTAACTATTTGCCAGTTGATGAACATATTTTCAATTTCTGACCCTTTAGCCACCACAAAAAAAGAGTTACTATAAATACTTTATACAAATACATCCTTTCCCCTTTTTGGAGGGTATCTTTGGCATATGGGTCTAGCAGAGATATTACTGGATCAAAGGATATGCACAGTTTTATAACCCTTAGGCATGATTCCAATGATTATTATTCTTTTTTGTTGTTGTTTTGCTGAGGCATTTGGGGTTAAGTGATTTGCCCAGGGTCACACATCTAGGAAGTATTAAGTGCCTGAGACCAAATTTGAACTTGGGTCCTCCTGACTTCAGGGCTGGTGCTCTATCCACTGCGCCACCTAGCTGCCCCATGACTATTATTCTTGATGAAATTTTACTCAATTAGGCATTTGGCACTTAAATGTGGACTGTAAGAGATATTCTGAGACCTGCAGTTTGTTTTATCTATTCAAGATATTGAATAAGCTTCTGCTGGTTAGGAGAAATAGGCCAGGTTATATACCCTTACTGACTTTAGAAAGACTCCAAAAATGAACTTGGATCCAATAAAGGGAATTTTCATTAAAGCTAAAAAGACAAAGACATGGGCATTGAATCTCATTCTGTCCTGTCTCCTCCGGGAATTTGTCCCTTCACAAATGACCCTTCTCCCCTTTCTTTTTTTGCTCTTTTCCTTTTTTCCCTTTCTCTCCTTTATTCTACCCCTCCTTTTGTTTTTATCTTTAATATCTCTTCTCTCTCTGAGTCCCTGCCCTCCCCTCCACACACACACACATATACATACATACACACACACAACACATGTGCACATCATCACTTTAGGCACTGACTCCATTCTTCCAACCTACAAATTTACCCAAATTTCTTTACAAACAAGCAAACCTTTATTTGAAGCTGAAATCCCTTCAAGGCTTATTATGTCTTGTCTCTTTTTTTATAACCTGGCTTCTAAAAAAAAAAATAAAGTTATTCATACTTAATTTTCCTTAACTCTTATTCACCTCTCTTTTTAAAAATTTTTATTAATATTGTCAGTGTTCTCTCCCTTTATCCCTCCTCTTACTTATTGATAAGACAAGAAATCGATACTTATCATACATATATAGTCATCTCTTTCATTTCTTAACTTCTTCCAAACTGACCTCCAGTCCCACCATTAGACTGAAATCGGTTTTTTTTCAGGGTTACCAATGTTTTTAATTGCTAAAACAAATAGCCTTTTCTTTAGTGGTCATCCTTATCAACTTTTGTGCAGCTCATCCTCCTGGCTTTTTTTTTTTTTTTTTTTTTAAGATTTGGAACTTTATTAAAGCTTTTTATTTGCAAAACATATGTATGGGTAATTCTTCAACACTGACCCTTATGAAGCTTTCTGTTACAAATTTTTCCCCCCTAGTCCCCACCCCTCCCCTAGATAGCAGGAAGTCCACTACATGTTAATTATGTTAAAATACTTGACAAATAGAATATATGTATACATATTTCCACACCTATTTTGCTGTGCAAAAAAAAAATTGTATCTACAAGAAAAAAAAATCTGAAAAAGGAAACACAATGCAAGCAAACATCGATAGAAAGCATGAAAATGTTATGTTGTGGTCCACATTTCACATCCCTCTCTCTGGGTGTATATGGCTCTCTTCACTGAACAGCTGGAACTAGTTTGAAACATTTCATTGTTGAAGAGAGCCATGTCCATCAGAATTTATCATCATATAGTCTTGCTGCTGTGCATAATGATCTCTTGGTTCTGCTTACTTCACTGAGCATCAGTTCATGCAAGTCTCTCCAGGCCTCTCTGAAATCGTCCTGCTGGTTGTTTCTTACAGAACAATAATATTCCATAACATTCATATACCATAATTTATTTAGCCACTCTCCAATTGATGGACATCCATTCAGCTTCCAGTTTCTAGCCACTACGAAAAGGGCTGCAACAAACATTCTTGTACATATGGGGCCCTTTCCTTCCTTTAAGATCTCTTTGGGAAATAGGCCCAATAGACTGGCTATTCTTTACTGCCTGGGATTTCATAATAGTGCTATTTCCTACCTGTCCAACTGTTCTTTTATGCCCTCATTTGCTGCATCAGCCATGTCTTGACTCTATATGGCTAAGTATACCCCCAATATTCTGACCTGCACTACTTGCGCTCTCCATACTTTCTGCCGTGGTAATTTCATTACCTACTAGGGATTCCATTTTCATATCTATGTATATAACTCACAAACCTGTATCTCTAGCTCTCATCTCTCAAATTCCAGTCTTCTATTATCAGTTATCTTTTGAACATCTCATTTCTTAAAAGGTACCATCATACTTCTGATCACCTAAATTTGCTACTTTGGAGTCAGTTATCCATTATCCTACCCCCTCAAACCCATTTAGTTTCCAAATCTTGTCTATTCTATTTTTACAGCATATCTTGTTCTGTTCTTTTCTTTTTCCTTGCATAGCCCCACTCTAGTGTATTTCAGGTTTGTACATCTCAGCCAGATTACTGCAGTCACCTTTCCTCCAGTTTTCCCTTTCTTATCCATCCACACTCCATTCAGCTACCAAGTTGATAATTTTAAATTACAAATCTGACAGTGTCACTAACTTCCTTTAAAAACTTCAGTGGCGCTCTCTTGTGTGTGGAGTAAAATGCAGACTCTCTTGGTTGACACTTAAAGTTTTTCATGATCTAGCCTTAAGCTATCTGTCCAGATATAGTTTATAGTCTAAATTCCAGTCATATTTGTCTACTTGCGGTTTCCTGATACACAGCATTAGATTTCCCATATAAATAAAACCTTTTAAAATTGTTACTTTTTAAAGAAAGACTTACTAGTTTTGTTGAACAAAAAGAAAGGGAAGGAGCTTTTCACTTTCTTTAGTTTTGAATACTGATAAATCTTCCCCAACTAGTGGCAACATTAAATGGCTTCATTTTACCATTTTTCTCACCAAGCCTTTGAAACTTTTTGCCTTTACCAGTCATTTTTTCTTTTGACTTTCTTCTGTTCTTATAAAAACTGTTACTCTTATACCTCATCCTCAACATTTTTCATTTGTAAGCAGCCTGCAAAAACTGAATTATGGTGAAAAGATGGTGTTTGTGATTATATTTCAAAATTTTATAATGGAGAGTTTAATAGACTTAAGATCTTAAGGCTAGCTAAGATTTTCATTTATATTGATAAAATGAAAAGAGATGTAGGTGTAGTTGGGGATTCTTAGATTACTCTGCCAAGAACGTTGCTAATCCTAACTGGTTAAAAAATAGAGTAGTTGATCAGTGGCACAGGACACGATTATAGAACAAACTAGGCAATAACCTTATCAATCTAGTGTTTGATAAACCGAAAGACCCCAGCTTTTGGGATAAGTACTCACTATTCGACAAAAATTGCTGGGAAAATTGGAAACTAGTGTGGAAGAAATCAGGGCTTGACCCACATCTAACACCACATACCAAGATAAGATCTAAATGGGTTTGTGATTTAGATATAAAGAGTGATATTATAAGCAAATTAGAGAATCATAGGATAGTTTAAATAATAGAATAAATAAATTTATTCTCCCTCAGACCTGTGGAGAGGGTATAAATTTATGTCCAAAGAAGAATTGGAACTCTTAATTGAACACCAGATAGATAATTTTGACTATATTAAGTTAAAAAGGTTTTGTAGAAACAATTATTAACTAATGCAGACAAGATTAGGAGGGAAGCAGTAAATTGGGAAATCATATTTACATTTAAGGATTCTGATAAAGGCCTCATTTTAAAATATATAGAGAATCGTCTCATATTTATAAGAATTCGAGCCACTCTCCAATTGATAAATGGTCAAAGGATATGAACAGATAATTTTCAGATGATGAAATTAAAACTATTTCTAGTCATATGAAAAGGTGCTCCAAATCACTATTGATCAGAGAAATGCAAATTAAGACAACTCTGAGGTACCACTACACACCTGTCAGATTGGCTAAGATGACAGGAAAAGATAATGACGAATGTTGGAGGTGATGTGGGAAAACTGGAACACTGATACATTGTTGGTGGAAATGTGAATGGATCCAACCATTCTGGAGAGCAATTTGGAACTATGCTCAAAAAATTATCAAACTGTGCATATCCTTTGACCCAGCAGTGTTTCTATTGGGCCTATATTCCAAAGAGATCTTAAAGGAAGGAAAGGGCCCCACATGTGCAAGAATGTTTGTGGCAGCCCTTTTTGTAGTGGCTAGAAACTGGAAACTGAATGGATGCCCATCAATTGGAGAATGGCTGAATAAATAATGGTATATGAATGTTTTGGAATATTATTGTTCTATAAGAAATGACCAGCAGGCTCTCTTCAACAAAGAATTGTTTCAAACCACTTCCAATTGTTCAGTGAAGAAAGCCATATACACCCAGAGAGAGGGATGTGAAATGCGGACCACAGCATAACATTCTCATACTTTTGATGTTTGCTTACATTGTGTTTCCTTTATCTGATATGTCTTCTGTGTAGATACGATTTTTCTTGCACAACAATGATAAGTTTGGAAATATGTATACATATATTTGATTTGCCAAATATTTTAACATAATTAACATGTAGTGGATATCCTGCCATCTAGGGGAGGGGTGGGGAGTTGGGGGAAAAAATCTGTAACAGAAAGCTGTGTAAGGGTTAATGTTGAAAAATTACCCCTACATATGTTTTGCAAATAAAATAAAATTTAAAAAAAAAAGAAAGAAAAAGAAAAGAAATGACCAGCAGGATGATTTCAGAGAGGCCTGGAGAGACTTGCATGAACTGATGCTAAGTGAAATGAGCAGAACCAGGAGATCATTATACACGGCAACAACAAGACTATACTATGATCAATTCTGATGGACATGGCTCTCTTCAACAATGAAATGTTTCAAACCAGTTCCAGTTGTTCAGTGAAGAAAGCCATATACACCCAGAGAGAGGGATATGAAATGTGGACCACAACATAATATTTTCATGCTCTCTATCGATGTTTGCTTGCATTGGGTTTCCTTTCTCAGATTTTTTTTTCTTGTAGATATGATTTTTCTTGCACAGCAAGGTAAGTGTGGAAATATGTATACATATATTAGATTTGTCAAGTATTTCAACATAATTAACATGTAGTGGACTTCCTGCCATCTAGGGGAGGGGTGGGGACTAGGGGGGAAAAATTTGTAACAGAAAGCTTTGTAAGAGTCAGTGTTGAAGAACTACCCATACATGTTTTGCAAATAAAAAGCTTTAATTTAAAAAAAATTTTTTAAATTTAAAAAAAAAAGTTACTAATCTTAGTATATTTCTCAGTTCCCTTTTGGTTAATGACATCATTAGCAACTTGTTGCCTGAAGAGTAGAACCCAGAACAACAGTTTTCAAAAGGCAATGTTTTTTCTTAATTTTTTTTTAGTGTGAACTTAATAGTCATCAACAAACAAACATTCCTGTGCGCAAAAAAGGAAGATTGCATGTGACAGTAAATGGAAGTTTTAAAAAATATTTTTCTCCAATTATATGTAAAAAGAAAATTTAACATTTGTTGGGCTTTTTTTAAGATTAGATTTGCAAATTCTATCCCTCCCTTCCAGAAAATGGTTGTCATCAATTAGAGGTTATACATGCGCAGTCATATAAAACATTTCCATATTAGTCATATTGTAGAAGAAAACTTGAACAAAAAAGAAAGAAAAAAAAGCAAAAAATAGTCTGTATTCAGACACCATCATTTATTTTTCTAGAGGTGGATAAGCATTTTTCATAATTTTGGGGGGATTTTGGATTATTGTATTGAAAATAGAAAGTCATTCGCAGTTTATTGTACAATATTGCTGTTATTGTATGCAACATTCTCCTGGTTCTGCTTACTTCATTCTGTATCAAGTGAACATATAGATTTAAAAGGAAATAGTATTTTAAAATATTGATACTTTCCTATCTTTTTTTTTCTTTGCATCTCTATCATGATCTAATAACTCACTCAAAAAAAATTATCCCTCTTAACAAATAAATAAAATATAATTAAGCAAAACAAGTTAAGAAATTGTCTGCACCTGAAAATGTGTATGCTAGTATGCCAAGTATTCTACTTTTGCCAAGAAGCATGCTTTTGTAACTAGTCTTCTACTCATGATTGGTCATTGCACTCACCTAGGAATTCTCGTGGTCTTTCAAAGTTTTTTTCTTTTATATTATTGTGGTCATCATTTACATTTTACTTTTGTTTCTTCTTATTTCTTCTGATTTCTACTTCAAAAACCCTTTCTACTGTGTCCTTCTGTCTTCCTCTACTATCATGTTCCTGTTGGAATTTCCAGTTATCTTTTGTAAGGAAATAACACAATTTTATGACCCCTAAAGATATTATCACATGATCAGTTCTGACAGACATGGTTCTTTGTGATTCAGGCCAGTTCCAATGGTCTTGTGATGAAGAGAGTCATCGGTACCCAGAGAGTGGACCGTGGGGACTGAGTGTGGATCACAATAAGGGATTTTTACTTTTTTTTATTGTTGTTTGCTTTCATTTTTTTTTCTTTTTGATCTGATTTTTCTTGTGCAGCATGATAATTCTAGAAATATGTATAGAAGAATAGTACATATTTAATATGTATTGGTTACTTACCATCTGGAAAGGGGGTGGAGGTAAAGGAGAAAAAATTTGGAACATAAGGTTTTTGCAGGGGTGAATGTTGAAAATTATCTATGCATATATTTTGAAAAAAAAAAGGCTTTAATAAAATCACAAAAAAATCTGTGTAAAACCAGGTGTGTTTTCATAACTATAGGTCTAAAGTAGTAGTTCATGCCTTTAATTTTTCTTGGCGATATATTGATTCTTTGGAACTTCTTTGAGTTCTAGGCTTTCTTTTGGGCTAGATAATTGAAGTTTCCAGATTTCTGCATCATCAGTTCATTCCAAGAGTTCTCTGAAAATCATCATCATTTTGTGCAGCACAATAATAATGCATTCTATGTACCACAATTTGTTTAGCCATTCCCCAATTAATTTCTCTACCCTGCCCCCTCCTTCAAAAATTAAAATTACCTTTTAAATTACCCCTTCAGGATCTGGAAGTTGATTTTGCTTATGTTCTTTCTTGTCCCCACTTGTTTCCCTAATGTATTTCTGAACCAACTGACTGGGTATTCAACATTCCTTTGTCTGCTTCAAATAGAAATGACATCTCCTGTTCCTACCCTTCTTTTGTGTTTGTATACTTGTATACTCTTTTCACATACTCAATTTATGAAAAAGAGCAAGTTCTACTTCCTTTCTCCTTTCTACACTAGTATATTCCTTTTAGCTTCCTTTCTCTTAACATTCTTCACATCCCCAGAACAGAACCAATTTATTCTCTACTTTCCTAGTATTCTCCATTTTTAATTAATTCCCTTTGAAGATATTAAAGATTCTGAAGGGACACTTATTTCTTCTTTTCCTATTAGAATGGTAACACTACATCATTATATCCTTCCCATTACTTAGATTTACCCTCCTGAGGTTTTTTTAATTCTTGTACTTACTGATCTTTTCATTAGAAATATTTGAAAGTTCCCTCTTCCTTTAAAGATTCATTTTCCCCTTGTACTATTTTTCTTAACTTTGCAGGTTAAATTATTCTTGGTTGTGAGTCCAAATCTTTTTTGCCTTTTGTGATATTCTAAGATTTCCTCTCATGTAGAAAAAAATTGCTCCTTGTGTAATCATAACTGTAATTTTTTCATACATGAAACTTTTTCTGGATGATTTTAGTATGTTCTTTTTTGATATGGGAGCTGTAGATTTTGACTGTGACAGTCCTGTGTCTTTTCATTTGTTTTTCCAATTAAAACAAGCATTTTATCTTTTCTCCATACCTCCCCTCTTGTCTTGAATGAAAAAGAAAAACAATCCTTTTAAAAATATTCATAGTCTCTATTGACATTTGCTTGCATTGTGTTGCCTTTCTCTGATTCTTTTTTTTTTTCTTATAGATAGGATTTTTCTTGCATAACTTCTCAAGCATTTCAACATTATTAACATGTAGTGGACTTCCTGCCATCTAGGGGAGGGGAGGGGACTGGGGGTAAAATTTGTAATGGAAAGCTTTGTAAAGATCAATGCTGGGGAACTACCCATACATATGTTATACAAATAAAAAGCTTTAATAAAAAAATATACATATATATTCATAGTCAAGCAAAACAAATTGCTACATTGGCACTTTGTCCATGTCCAAAAACATGTCTTATTCTATGCTCTGTCACACCTCTATCAGGAGATCGGATAGCATTTTTCATCATCATACTTCTGAAATTGGTCATTGCTTTCGTTAGTGTCTTTCCAACTTCTTTGTAAAGAAAAGGGGGGCAGCTAGGTGGCACAGTGGATGGAACACCAGCCCTGAAGTCAGGTAGTCCTGAGTTCAAATCTGGCCTCAGACACTTATCCCGTCCTGGCTGTGTGACCCTGGGCAAGTCACTTAACCCCAATTGCCTCAGCAAAAAAAAAAAAAGAAAGAAAGAAAGAAAAAAAGGGTATGGTAAGGGAGTATTATTCTTTATTATTATTATTTTAATAGTATTTCATTTTCTAATTATATGTAAAAATAGTTTTCAACATTCATTTTTGTAAGATTTGGGGTTCCAAATTTTTTTCTTCTCCCTCCCTTACTTACCCCCTTCTCAAGACAACAAGCAGTCTGATACAAGTTATATATGTAATCATTTTAAACATATTTCTACATTAGTCATGTTGTTAAAGAAAAATCAGAAAAGGGAAAAACTAAGTGAAAGAAAAAACAAAACCAAAAAAAAGATGAAAATTGTATACTTTAATTCTACATTTAGTCACCATAGTTCTTTCTTTTCCATTCCAAGTCATTTGGAAATGTCTTGAATCACTAAATTGCTGAGAAGAGCAGGAGTCTATCATAGTTGATCACACAATCTTGCTTTTATTGTGTACAATCATTTCCTGATTCCCCTAATTTTAGTCAGCATGAGTTCATATATGTCTTGCCAGGTTTTCTGAAATTTTCTGAAATCAGGCTGCTCATCATTTCTTATACAATATTATTCCATTACACTTTTATATACCATAACTTATTCCTCAATTGATGGACATCCATCAATTTTCAGTTCTTTGCCAGCACAAAAAGCTTCTATAAACATTTTTGCTTGTGTAGGTCCTTTTGAGAAAATACTATTATTAGCACCAGTGTTTTATGCAATCTGCTTCTGTTCTCCTGACCCTTTTCTTATTTGTTTACCCAGAGTTCAATAGCAAGTTCTTACTCTTTCTTAATTTTATCTTAAACCCCTTTCCATGATTAGAGTTTGTTTTGTTCACACTAATCCCTCCCTTATTTACCTTCTTCCTATTTCCTTCTCTTCTTTTTCTATATTATTCTCTCTCTCTCTCTCTCTCTCTCTCTCTCTCTCTCTCTCTCTCTCTCT
>JAJPUD010001058.1:273494-380862 GCA_023553655.1 Myrmecobius fasciatus
TCTCTCTCTCTCTCTCTCTCTCTCTCTCTCTCTCTCTCTCTCTCTCTGTGTGTGTGTGTGTGTGTGTGTGTGTCTGTCTATCTCTTCCTCAGATCAAAGTGAAGTTCAGGTGTTATATGATCCTCTACTCTTAATTCTTGGTTTGGTTTTTTTTTTTTTTGTATTGCTTACAACTTTCATAACCAAATGATGTGAGATAATTTCTCCCACCCTGTACCCCACTGTATTTCTTTTTCCCTCCTTTTTCTTTCTTCATATCAAAACATAACAAGGTCCTCCGTAGTATCTAGGGAAGAGAGAGTGGATTGATTTTGTTCTGAAGATCTGAAGAAGGGAAAGAGAAGGGAAGCTAAAAGGAATATACTAGTATAGAAAGGAGAAATGATGATAGGTTTGGAGGAAATATATGTATCACCTCTCCATGTTAAAATATATTCAGTGCATTCTTGTTTTAATCCCTGATACTTGCTCACTTATATTTACCTTTTGATATTTCTCTTAAACTCCTCTAAATTTGTATTTCAAAGTTTCTGCTGAGTTCTGGTCTTTTTATTAGGAAGACCTTCATTTCATGAAAGATTCATCTTTTCCCCTGTAAGATTATACTCAGTTTTTGCTGGATAAGTTATTCTTGGTTGTAAGCTTTATGTCCTTTACCTTCTGAAATATTGTATTCCTGGCTCTTCATTTCTATGTCTGTTAACTTCATTAGCTTTTGTGTATGATCCTGATTGTAGTACCTTAGTACTTGAATTCTTTGTTTCTGGCTACTTGCAATGTTTTTTCTTTGAAATCAAAGTTGTAGATTATGGCTATAATATTCTTAGGACTTTTTATATTGTGGTTTCTCTCAGGAGATGACTGGTGGATTCTATCTTTGCTTTTTCCCCTGGTTGTAAGAGATCTGGTCAGTTTTCTTTTATGTTTCTTGAAATATGGTGAATAGGCTTTTTTTTTTGTCATGATTTTTTGATATGGCTGGGATAGAATACATAGTTCAAAATATGTGACAGATTCACTATGGCCATTCTCTTTGGCAAAAAGTAGATTTATTTAGGGGAAGGGATACCAGACAAAATAACAGGATACAATAAACACCAGAAATGGTTGGGAGAGCAGATAGACTAATCAGAGTTAGCCAGAGTAATGAGAAAGTTGACAGTAGAGGGAAGGTACTATGAGGGAGAGAACTCATAGAACTTAGAAAAGAACTTCATCTGGAGCAAATCTTTTATAGGGAGAAAAATAGCCTTGGGGGCTTCTCAGGGAGACCAGAGAAGTCAGGTTGGGAACTCAGGGAGGGATCAGGAGCTAGATCTGGCAGACCCCTGCCTAAAGATAAGCTAAATCATTTTCTCTAACATTAATATTTCAGAGGTTGGGGGATGAACAATGAGGGTTGTTTAAAGAGTTCCTTCCTGACTTACCTGATAGCTTCTTCCTGACAAGAGGAAGAGAGTAAGTCACATCAGTTTTCAGATAGCCCAGAGATTCTTAAATTTCTCCTTCATCTGTTTTCTAGTTTTTTGTTTTTGATATGAAGATACCTTAAATTTCTTTATTTTTAAAAAAATTCTTTTGACTCTGTTTTAACATTTAATGTTATCTCCTAGACTTAATGGTTTTATTTGGTCCATTCTAATTTTCAGGGAATCTGTTGCTTGGGTAAGATTTGTACCTCTTGTGTCAAGTAGTTAATCTTGTTACAATTCTTTATTCCATAGTTCTCATTCTTCTACAGTCTTTTCTAGCACTCTTATTTATTTTCTATTTGTTTCCTTTAATGCTCTTATTTAACAAAAGCAACTAACATTTATGTCATGCTTTAAGTTTTGCAAAGTGATTTACAAATAATACTTTTATTCTCACTACAGATTTAGGAGAGGTAAGTGATATTTTTACATTCATATTAATGGAAAATGTGGAATCAAAGGTTTTAAGTAACTTGCCTCTGGTCCTACAGCTAAATGTCAAGAGGCTAGATTTCTACTTAGATCTTTCTGACTCCAGGGAATTCTTTACTTGGGTAAATTCACCACTTCTAATATATTTTTTCCATTTCTTCTAAAGATTTGTTTTCTTTCTTCTTTCTTCCTTTTTATTATTGTTCAATTTCTTTGAGGTATTCAGCGTAATCCTTATGGGGAAAAAAAAATTTCCCTTAAGGCAATTGGGGTTAAGTGACTTGCCCATAGTCACACAGCTAGGAAGTGTTGTGTCCAGATTTGACACTCAGGTCCTCCTGACTTCAGGGCTGGTACTCTATCCACTGGCACCACCTAGCTGCCCCCCCCCCCCCAATTTTTTTTTTAAATCACTGCTTATAGTTGTTTTAGAATTAAATCTGTCCTATTTAAGAAGTCTCTAGATTTGCAGTTTACATTCTTTTGGACAAAGGACCTGCAGGTAAGGGTGTTAGAGTTCCAGACTGGTATTGTGAGGTGTCTTAAAAGAATTTTCAGTCTCTGACTCATCTCCAAGTCAAGGAACAAAGTTTATTATAATTGTAATGCCATATAAATGTAATGCTAAGTTCCAAAAGAAGTTAGTAAAGAACCAGGGGCAAAAAGATAAATTTTTAGGAAAAAGTTTGAGAAACTAGGTGCTTCATGTCATTAAGATATGCTAATTTTATAGCTTAGTGGTAGAGTTGGTGGAATGGTCTGAGATGCACCTCATTATTGTCTCAAAAACTTTATCCTTGACCAATAGATTGTTTCTGACAACCAGCAATGTTAGTGCAAATGCAGCAGTCCCAAGGACCAGGTGGCCATAGCTTCATCTTCCCTAGAAACTACACCACATCAAGGGTTTGATAGCCTGTGTAGAGAGACAAGAAAAGAAAGCTGTATTGCACAAATGACCAGTTCAGTTGAGTTCTCAGTGGGGCAGTTCTATTCAAAGAGGTTGTTTGTGTTTGTTTTTGAAGAGGACCATGACATTAGGGAGCAGATGCCATGACATACAAGTGAATTGGATTTTAGTGAGATGGAGTATACAAATGTAATGCTCAGAGAAACTGAGACAGTATTAGAGATTATTAATATTTTATTGATAGTAATGGAAAGATAAGACTAGTTGACTGCATAGAATTATTATCTCAAAGTATTCAACCATGGAGGGTTTATCCTGGCAGCCATATTAGCCAGCCATCTGGATCTCAAAATTGGAAAGTATCCAACACCCGAGTGAGGGGCTCCCAGGACTTTTATAGGGCTCCAGCACTCAGGGAAACAAAGGCAGAAGGAGGGGTAAGGCACTGGGGAGATATGAGTTCCCGGAAAGAACTATAAATTCAGTTCTGACAGGTTGGGGGTATGGAAGAAGGATCATAAATTCTGATAAGTTTGGGAAGAAGGTAGGAGCCACTGAGTCTGAAGCCATAAAGATAAGGGCTATGTCTAGGTATTTGAGATAGGCCATCTGGAGGTTTTATGACTCTTTGGAATGCTAATGGCCATAACTCTGCAGCCCCAATTATCTGAGCCCTAATGGCCAGGAAGGGGAGTTGCCACCAGGCAGAACAATTGGGAGACAAAACAATTGAGGGAAATTGAGACAAGGGAACTGTGGCACAATGCAGAGTCATCTGCCTTACTTTCTTCTCGGGAATCATCTGGGTCCAATGGCAAGATTATGTATCAGGATGACTTTTTTGATTGGTGAAATCTCCTAAAATATCTTGGGGTTCACAGGCTAGATTTCTTTCTTAAGGATCATGCCTTAAGCCCAAATCACTTTGGCTCTCATTGATTGACCTCTAGTCCCAGGCCAAGTTCCAGTTAGTCATTGTTTGGGTACTGATTGACCATAAAAAACAATTGATTCTGCTTTAACCAGAAACCTGAGGGTCTCCCAGGTTGGAGGGTGTTTTTTTTTTTTTGTTTTGTTTGTTTGTTTGTTTTGACTATGTAAAGTCATTTTCTGCCTCATTTCTTACTTACCTAATCTTAATCACTGACTGGGCATTGCCTCAGTCAAACTTTGAGATCTGTTAAAAAAAAGACTTAAGGTCTCCTACTTCTTCTAAGGCCATCTCCATTCATCCTGATCTAAATCTTGCTATTGGATCCAAATAACTCTGGAGAAGAAAGTGAAGCTGGTGACTTTGACAAAACCACCTTTACTTAAATCCCCCTGGCATATGATGGCTTCACCTGTTTGATGTCATGGTTCTCTTGACAACAAAGGACAAACAAGATTTGCAATAATTTTTTTCAAAAGTTCAGTATTTTCTTTCATTTTCTAATTTCTTCAGCTTTGGTTCTTGGATTGGGACTTTGTGCCAGTGATGGTTGTGTATTTTTGTGCTGATATGCTTTTGGGTAGAAGATGCTTTGCCTTCTTTGATTTCATTTTGGATTCTTTTAAGTTGTGGCTATTGCCCAAGATTTTCCATATTCGTATCTTAAGGCTTTTTCAGGGGACCTTCCATTTCTGATGCTTATAAATATAGAGCCTACTGTGTTATCTATTGGTCAACTGTAGAGACCACCAGCTTGTTTGCCTGTAGTTGTGCTGTTGGTAGGTAGGGCCCATGGGTAATTTCCTATTGGCTTTTTGTGCAATTTTGGGGTGAAAGCGATCATTTGCTATAGTTTCTCATCGTATCTTTTGATCATCATTTGATCTAGTATGAATTTTATCTGTGGAGTATTTGCTTTTTGCAATGGGCAACAGATAAGAAACAAGTATTTGTTTAAGTGTTTAGTATGTGCCAGCCACCATATTGAGATAGATAAGATAGATAATTGTAGCACTATGCTAGATATTCACCTGTATACAAAGAGCTATCCTGCTTCCAAGAACTTAAAAGTCTAGTTAGGGATAAGTATTTGTAGGTTTGTGATTTCTCATATACAAGTATATCTTCTAAATCACATACCCCATAAGCAGACATCTTATTCTGTGTGGTTTTTGTCCATGTCCCATGTCCCATCAATCTTTTTTTGATGGGGGGAAGGAGAGTGGGAATGGAAATCAAACCAGTGATTAGTATAGGGAGTTCTCTATCAAGACAAATAACACCATCTTCTCTGAAGTTTACAAACTTAGAAAATTGTTGGGATCAATGAAAGGTGAAATGACTTGACCAGTGTATAGGAGGGATTTGAACTCAGGCCTTCCTGACTTCAAGAGTAGTACTTAAGCCACTGCACATTGCTTCTCTCTTCCCTTTTAAGTCTTCTATTCCTTGAGATAGAGGACCTATCTGATATACTAATTGCTTTCCTTTAAATCTTCTAAAATTTCTTGGATAGCATTGCAGCATTCCAGTTGTCTATTTGTCCTCAATCTCACTAATATGATTTGCCTTTTTTGATCCAAATGATGATATAATTTATGCCATTTCTTGTACACAAATCATTGTTGGTAATATTCGTCACTCTTCTTAAACTGACCGTTCTTCTCTCATTTTATATTGACTTCTTCAAAACTGTCCCATTTGCCATGTCTATCCAGGATATATATGTGTTGTTACATATTCTAGTCAGCTAGTGGGTATTCATCCACTAATTTTTGCCTGTATGGTTAGGCTAAGCCCTTTTCATAGTTATGGATCTTATTTAAGAGACTTTATGTGATTCTGTATCTTGAAGTAATTAGCATAATGTCATCTATCAAAAATATTTTTGAGATTATCAACATCTAGTTCCATTTGGACTATGTGTTAGTCTCATGACAGTGGCAAAGTGGGTGATTTTTATGCTGAATCATGGTTACCATGAATCAAAGTTGGGAATGCTAGGCAGCATGGATCCTATGGAGATGGAATAGTGCTTTGAAGGAGGAAGGGTTGTGTACAGGAGTTTAAAGTCTCATTTTTCTAGGGTTTTGGGAGAAACCAATTCCTATCTGTGCCACCTTGGGCTTGTTTCATTAACATATCTAGTCATTTCAAAGTTGTCAGAGTTAATAGGCCCATATCATCTCAAACATCATCATCACTATTGGGTGATTTGCCGATCTTTATTGTAGAGGTCTGGAATTTGTTTAGGATTTATATATCATAGGACCAAAAGACCCTGACAGCAAAGTCTAAATGGATTTCCCTGGTTCAGCACACATTGCCAGTATATGCTTTTTGGTTAATATATGATACAGTTTGTAAATTATAATCTTTGACTTTGCAAATTATGTACTTGACTTCTAGGTTCACTTTTGCAGTTTTCCTATTATTGCCCTTTTATAGTGGTTACTTTATACTGATTTATAGTGGTTTTTATACTGATTAAAAAATAAGGTGGAGGCAGCTAGGTACGCAGTGGATAGAGCACCAGCCCTGAAGTCAGGAGGACCTGAGTTCAAATAGGATCTCAGACACTTAACACTTCCTAACTGTGTGACCCTGGGCAAGTCACTTAACCCCAATTTTCTCAGAAAAATAAATAAATAAAAATAGGGTGGGGTCAGAGAGACCAGAAAAATATAATTTTAACACAACAGGTATTAAGGATTGGATTTAGACACTACTTTGCTCCTATCAGGCTATTCTGTCTCCCTGTTTAATACCCTTGGTTCCACCCTAGTTAGAGTTGCTTTCTTTTTGCATGCAATGAAGGGAGATCCCAGAGCCTCCCAGACAGCAATGGCCTCTAATTTACTTTGGCCTAAGGACAAAAAACATATATATTAATCCCCCTCCCCTGCAAATGGATCTAATACTGCCTTCTTTGAAGCCTTCATACAATTTTTTTAAAACCCACATGAATGAAATGTCCTTATCAGAAAACTAAGTTGAGGAATATATACATTTCTATCTCAAGCTATTATCTATCTATTTTACAGTATCACTACTGTCTTTCTTGCTACTGTTTTCTCAGCCACCAAGATTTTCCCTTCTCATAACTGGGCCACAGCAGCAACAGGAGTGACTGTGTTTTTCACCCTTGCCTAATCCCTGCTGCCTAAGTAAGGTTGTTGGATACTTAAGATCTCAGAGAGGAAGATTTACTAGCCTTCCTCATAAAAGTATCTTAATTCTCAGAGTTATCCCTATTCTGACTGTCCTTGATGAAACTAATGCCTGTTTTTTGTTTTGTGACCATAATGAAAGATAGCCAAATTTTACTGAACTTATCTTAATTCTCAGAGTTATCCCTATTCTGACTATCCCTGATAAAACTAATGCCTCTTTTTTGTTTTGTGACCATAATGAAATATAACCAAATTTTACTGAACTTAGCTTCAGAAGATTGGTTCTACATTTTGAATGGAGAGTTTTTTAACATATTAAAATGCACTTTGTTTTGGAATTAAGTGGCCTTCTGTCACCTCTAAAATAATGCTCTATTTATAACCTTTACCATCTAGTTCTGACTTACCGTTCCAGTATCACGTATGTTCATGGTATATTCCATAAGATCTATCAGAGATAAGGTACTCCATGCTTTATCCTTGTGCCTTTGCATTGGCTGTCCCTCAAGGCTGGTATACACTTGCTCCTCATTTCTGCCTTATAAAACTCTTTTTCAAAACACAGCTTAATGTACCTAAATGCTTTTCTTCTGCTAGTGCCTTCTACTCTTCTCTCCAGTACAACACCTTCCTTCCTCACTCTTACTTCAAGGCACAGTTAGTTCAAAGACTACCTCCTATATGGAATCATTTCTGATTCCCCCAAGTTTTTTCTGTTGTGCCTAAGTGATCTCCAGTGTCATGTTTGAGGCCCACTTCTTACCCCTTCTCTTCACCCACCCTGAAAATATTGGTAAAAAAAAAAAAAAGAAGAAGAAATAAATATTTATATAGGGCCTACAATATATACTAAGCATTGTGCTAAAGAACTTTAAAAATATTATTTCATTTGATCATAATCTTGAGAGGTAGTTCCCCATTTTGAGGAAACTGAGACAAATGAAGGTTATTATTTGCACAAGGTCACATAGCTACTAATTGCAGCTGAATTTGAATTCAGGTGTTCCTGACCTTAGCTCTACCTTGCTGCTTCTAGGGTTCTTAGAGCTTGGTGCTTTAAAAGTTTCTGAGAAAAATCCTCAAACAATCAACATTCCTTTCCTGGAAAAGATTATGAAGGAGATGTATATGAAGACATAGGTTTAGGAAAAGGCTTCTATAAATGCATTTCAGAGGAAAAAGAAGCAGAAAAGATAGATATTGAAAAGAGAGAATAAAGAGGTATAGCTTCAGTGGGACCAGATTTCATTTTGGCAGCTGGTACCTTTGTCCATCAAGGCATATGGGATACTTGAAATCAGATCGTGTGGCGTGTTTGAACCACAATGAACTTTTCCCATCCCTGTATTCATGGGGTTAAGTTTTCTCCTTGCTATCTAATGAATACTTTAGAGCAAATTTACTCTAAAGTTATGATCAGTCATAACTTCTTCTGATTTGTGTGTTTCATTACTTGGGAATATAAGGGTGGTGAAAGATAGTGAAATAACTCATTTTAGAGAGGTAGAAGCCTAAAATTTCCTATTTGAAACATTAGGATCCTAGCTGCAAGCCTTTGAGCAAAGTATGGATTTTAAAAATTTGTATATATATTAAAAGAAAGAAAAGCTGAATCTGGTATTTCAGCCTTTAGGCTGATGTAAATTAGTAACCATTGCTATCTTAAGAGCAGGTTGAGATACCAGGTCATATGTAATTGAGAAAAAATAAAAATAATGTTAAACTTAAAAAAAAAAATTATTCTTAGTGACCTAACTTTACCGAATTGCATTTTAATCATTTAAAGTATCATGCTGTCAGATATGTCATCCTCAGCATTAGACCCTGAAGATTCACCATATCTGCCTGTATTGTTGGTATTTATAAACAGTTGCAGGAGATAAGAGGTGCCTTATTCTCCTGATGCATAGTGTAAGTTGAGAATAATCATGATCATAGTACTATTAGTGTAGAATTTAAACGAGTACTTTAATCTATTTTTTCAAATTGTTCATAAGTTTTCATTTTACTCCTCTCTTCCAATGTGCCTATCCTAAATAGCCTTAGTTAAAATCTGTTAACATAATGTAATACTTTTCTATTATCTTATATCTTTTTAGATTATATTGAATGCTTAATGGAAGTTACTTATAGAGTATTTAATTGTACTAGGCCTAAAAAGTCAAACCCTATTTAACTCAACTTGGTTATTAATAACTGGACTTTGTACCATTAGTATCCACATTTGCGTGGTTTTCCCATCAGTTTTGTTTTTTTTTTCCCCTACCTTTCCAATATCCTTTAAATAGTAATATTATGAAAGATTGGTCTTAATGGTAAAATTACTGGTCATCACTTAGAAGATGTGAGTTCTCTTGTAGTCTAATAATTCTTAATATTTTCATCATCAGGCTGTCATCTCCTTTTTTGAGAACATTTTATAAATCAAATTTTGCTCTTTTTATCTATTCAACAAGCCACACTTCTTACTCAATCATATAATGATGTAGAAGTGAATGGGACTTTTTAGGATCCTTTAGTGGGCTTCATGCAGTTTAAATGTTTATAGGACTGATTTTACATTGAGTTTTGACCTGAATTAAATACATTTGATTCCACTCATTGGCATCCCATCAAACATAGTGGTTTTGTTTTCATTAATTCCTGGGAAATGATGATGGTGGTTTGTTTTTCTCTTCATAGAAGCAAGATAGCAATAGCTGATGATGATCCACTGGGACATTTTACCCTAAGTTGGAAGCTGATTATGTATTCAATGGGTTCTTCTTTCCAGAGATCTTTAGTGATTATAGTTATGGTTTCAAAAGAATCCAGGCTTACAACTTAAAGCAACTTTTAAACATTGAACCTTTGGGATTGAAATAGAAAATCCTAGATTTAAAATCACTTTCCTTACATATAAAAAGAGGCAGCTGGACGAAATGACCCCAAGATCCCTTTTAGCTATGAAATAGGGATCCTTACCTTTTATGTTCTCAGTACCCCCTGTACCCTTAAAAGTTATTCAGAACCCTCTAGCTTTTATTTATATGGGTTACCAATACTTAATATATTTTATATTTATCAATTTATTTAAAATAACAGTGAGAAATTCCATCATGTTAACATAAATAATGCATTTACAATGAAAAATAACTTAAAAAATAGTATTATGTATATTTTTGCAAATCTTAAAAGTCTGACTTAACAGAAAATGGCTGGATTCTCTTAGTTACTTCTACATTCATTGTTACAATATGATTTTTTGGTTGAAGAACATGAAGAAAATCTAGCCTCATACAGATATGTATTTGGAAAAGGAAGAAATATTTTAATAGACAAATAATAATATAATTATGAAAATAGTTTTGACTTCATGAACCACAGTTTGAGTATGACTGCTTCAATCCTTTAGTGTGTGTTTCAGTTTCCTTATGTCTCTAAAATGAGGGCAATAATACCTGGGCACTTTGTAGGCTGTCATGAAATGATGTATGTAAAACATTACAAATTTTAAAATAACATTAACAATGACTTATTAAACACTTCCTGTGTGCCAGGGACTGTGCTAAGTGTTGGGGATACAAAGAAAGAGCAAAAAAAAAAAAAAAAAGTTTCTTGTTTTCAAGGAGCTCACAGTCTAATGGAGAAAACAACATGCAAACAATTATCTACAGACACATAAATACAGGATATATTGGAGAACAGTCTTAGAAAGAAGACACTAAGGTGGAGAATTGAAAAAGACTTCTTTTAGAAAACAGAACTTTATCTGAGAATTGAAGGAAGCCAGGAGAACCAGGAGATAAGAGATGAGAGGGGGAGTTCCTGACATGAAAAACAGGCAGTGAAAATGCTGAAGTCCAGTGGAGAAGTATGTGCAAAAAACAGCAGAAGAGGAAAGTGTTCCTGGATCATATAGTATATGAAGGAAGGGATCAGAGGAAAGACGCTATAATAAATCTAGAAAGGTTGGAAGGGAGCAGGTTATGGAGAACTTTGAAAACCAGAAGGTTTTTTATTTAATCTTGGAGGGAATGAGAAGCCATTGGAGTTGATTGCCTGTGATTGAGGGTTTTGGGTTTTGCAGGAATGAATGTTGAGAATTATCTGTGCATGTGTTTTGAAAATAAATAGCTCTAATTAAAAAAAAAAGTTTAAAATTTAGAAAAGTAAATTTTTTTAATTAAATAAATAAAGGTTTGTTGTTTAAATGCCAATGGAATGGAGGATGGACTGGAGTGGAAAGAAGCTTTAGGAAGGGAAATCAACCAACAGGCTTTTGTAATAGTCCAGGCATGAGGGGAATTAGAGATGATAGCTTGAAACCACAGGAACTCACAAGATCGTCGACTGAAATAGTATAGAAGGAGAAGAGGAGATGGTTCAGGAGAGAGCCTTGGGGGAAAACATGATTAACGGTCACTTGGCAGGAGACAAAATTGCAGTTCCCAGGAGGAGGGAACAAGTCTGGAGGAATAACCATGCCAAGTGAAAGCCTCAGGTATGGAAAGATCAATCAATAGGTATTAAATATCAACTATGTTCCAGGCACTGATCTAGGTGCTGAAGATAGATACAAATGAAAAGAGTGAAACAAAAGTCATGATTGTATAAAAATCCAGCAAAGGAGACTGAGTAGTCAGATATATAGGAGGAAAATCATGACAAAGCAGTGTAATAAAAACCTAGACAGAAGAGGTGATTGACACTATCAAAGACTAAAAGACTACAGAGAGGTCAAGAAGAATGAGGATTGAGAAACATCTCCTAGGTTTGAAATCATTGATAACTCTGGAAAGAACAGTTTTAATTGAATGGTGAGTTCAGAAGCCATTCTTCAGCAAATTTGAGGGGAAAAAAATGAGAAAGAAATTGTCAGTGATAATTAAAGTATTTTACCCACTAAAGAAGGGATATAGATAGGATGATAGTTAAGAAGGATGGACCATATAAGAGTTTTTTGAAAATGGGAAAGATATGGCTCTATTTGTAGACAGTGGGCAAGTGACCAGTAAACCAAGAGAGTTTGAAAATTAGTGAGAGTTGGGATAATAAAGAAATCAATCTGCTGGAGAAGATGGAATTAGATCACTTATACATGTAGAGCAATTTGTCTAAATAAGTAAAAAGGCTACTTTTTCATGTTTAGAAAGGGATAAAGAAAATGAAAGTAGCAGAAAGTATCTGAATTATGTGAAATGAGAATGGGGGGAAAAGCTTCTCAATTTTTTCAGTGACATATGAGGCAAGATTCTCAGCTAAAAGGCAAGGGAGGGGGAGAACTGTGGGAGGTTTGAAGAAGGATAAAAAGATTTGGAAAAGCAGCCATGGTGAGTTAGTGAATCTCTTGGGGGAGCATAAAGAAATTGCATTGCCATAATGAAGGCATATTTGAGATTATGTAACAAATTTGTAGTGGATCTAGTCAGCACAGTTTTGTGATTTTTTCCAGCTTTGTTCGTTAGTATGTTATTAGGAGAGAAAATGGTTGAGCTATATAAATATCAAGTATTACTATAAAATTTGTGCCTTATTCAATAATTTAACTTTTATTAAATGTGTGTCTCATTGATGCTGCAATTTGATATATTTGATGCTTTGTGCAAGATAGTCAGAAATAGCAAGGAAACAATGTAGTTTCATAAGATCATATACATGAATCAAGATTTAAGAAGGAACCTTAGTGGCCATCTAGTCCAAACCCTTCATTCTATAGATAATAAAATTGAGGTCCAAAGAGATTAAATATGTTGATTTGTTTTCTTATCTGTCATGACCTTCCAGTTCTTTCCTATGTTGGTGCTGACAGTACCATCCCAAGTGTTCCCTGCCATTTTTGCTGCTGGTCCTTTTCTTTCACCACCCAGAATTTAGCTATCCTGAATTTTGTTCTTTCAAGTAGCTTTCTAGTACCTAATTGAATCTAGTTAATCTGTAGATGTTGGTGTAATAAACAGAATACTAGAATGAGAATTTAGACCTAGGTTCTAGTCTGGTATTGGGCAAATCACTTTCTGATCCTCAGTTTCCCTGTAATTAAAGGCAGTTGAGTGATGAGATATCTAAAGTATTAGCTCCAAATTTCTGTAATTTTCTGACACTAACTCATGGTAAAGAGTTGTTATTTAGCTTGCACCAGTTAGTCCAGATTTCCAGATGGTCATTTTAACGAGAGTCTCTTTAACTCAAAAAAACAAAACAAAACAAAACAAAAAAAACAAAACATGGTAGACATTTCAAGTGTCCTCACTATCCTGTGATGGAGATATATTTTCTGTAGAACTAGCTGTAAAGGAAGTACTTTAATAAAAATATTTTGATTATGACTAGTTCTTGGGGAGATGAGCTACAAGATCATTACAATAGTGTAAACTTATAGTGAACACATATAGGGAGTGCAGTTTAAATCTTTCGTGAATTTTAGGCCCTTGCTACTACAGGTGGATATTTTCCATATACATGTACCAATAGAGGAGCTGCTTGGAATATTCTGTTTTATACTTAAGAAGATAGAAGGCAAAGTGATTATGGAAAGGCAACATCTTCAGAACTCTTTCTTCTATCTTTGATTTAAAGGATTCTTATTTTCCTTTCTTCTTTAACCTTCCCCTACCACTAGGATAGTCTTGCTAAACTGATAAAACTATCATAAACCCAGAAGCTGATTCAGCTATTTCACTTCTATCCTATGCTATTTTGTGCTATTATAGATTTATTTTTAATATTTTAATTATACTTTATGGTGCTTTCATTGTAGAGATTTTAGAGCACTTTTGGTAATTGTTGTCTAGGTTTAGAAATATATTTTTCTATAAATTTCCTGCCCATCTCTAAATCTAAATTACATTGATGGACCAATTCATATAAGAGAAGTTTCAATTTCCTATCCAAATTTTTCTAGTATTGTTAAAGCAATTTCATTAGTTTAATCCTCAAATACTTGGAGGGGAAAAGTGGTTTGCCACTAATCCAGCCTTCCTGCAGATTTTATTGTAGGCAAAAGTGAATTGATCCAAGAACTTCTGTACTCAAGACAAATTGAATAAACCAGGTAAAGGGAATAGTTGACCAAGATATTAGGCATCAATGGGGACAGTAATTCATATTTATATAGTGTATTTTAAGATTTTCAAAGTGCCTTTCTTACAAACTCTATGAGGCAGGGTAATTCAAATAATATTTTCTTCATTTTATAAATAACAACACTGAGTTTAGAAATTTAATCTCTTGCCTTTGGTCACCCCAAAATTAAGTATCAGCATTAGGATTTGACACTAGATCTTCTAAATCCAAATGCTTTTATCTTTGTCCCTATACCATAATATCTTGATGATTCTCTTCATGCTCTCTCTCTTTTTCCCAGATTCCTTAAAACATATAAACCATATATTCAGAACCATTATTAAGTATTGAATAAAACATTCTGCCAAAGTGGGAGAAAAAATATTTAACTTTTTAAAAGTTAGCGCTTTGTCTTCACAGCCAGGCTAGGCCAGGAGCTGAGGAGGAATTTCAGGAAATTCCTTAACACTAAATTGAGCTGGCTAGCCATAAATTTGTTGAGTAGTAAATTTAATCTTTCCAAGAACTAGTGCCTAGTTATTTCTAATATTGTTCAGTAAAGAAAAAGAGGACATACTCCTACCCCTAAAGAGTAATGTTAAATGCTCACCTGCCCTTCTTCATGGAAAACTCTAAAAAAGACTTTAAAAATCAAATGAGAGATGAGGGAAAAATAAAAAAGAACAATCTAAGAAAAACAGGATTATGAAAAGAGAATCAACCAACTAGAAGAGGAGATTCAGAACCTTAAGAAAGAAAATAGCTGAAGGAAGGAAGGAAGAAAGGAAGAAAGGAAGGAAGGAAGGAAGGAAGGAAGGAAGGAAGGAAGGAAGGAAGGAAGGAAATGGCTCCCTGAAAACTAGAATTGGGCAAGGGAAAGCCAAGAAAGTTATGAGGCCAAGAAATAATAAAAACAATATATAAAGAATGAAAAAATAGAAGAGAATGTGAGCCATAAGAAAAACACTAGATCTGGGGAACAGATCAGAAAAAGAAAACATAATAATTGAACTTGCTCAAAGCTATGATCAAAAAAAGAATCTTGGGGCAACTAGGTTGCACAGTGGATAGAGCGCCAGCCCTGAAGTCAGGAGGACCTGGGTTCAAATCTGGTCTCAGACACTTAACATTCTTTAGCTGTATGACCCTGGGCAAGTCACTTAACCTCAATTGCCTCAGCAAAAAAAAAAAAAAGAAGCTTGGTACAATAATACAAGAAATAATTAAATAAAATTGAAGTGTTAGAATAAGAGAGGAAAGTAAAAATAGAAAAATCCACCAATCACCACCTGAAAGAAGATCATCATAGGCAAATTTCAAAACCCTTGGATCAAGGAGAAGATATTACAAGCGACCAGAAATATAAAATTCAGATATTGTGGAGCCACAGTTAGAATCACATAAGATCTAGTAACAGCTACATGAAAAGATTATAGGTCTTGGAATACTATATATGGAAAAGCAAAAGAAATAGGGTTGTAGCCAAAAATATCATATCAGCAAAATCCTGAATGAAAAAGAAGTGGGTATTCAATAAATCTCCAGACTTTTAGGATTTTGTTTCAAAAAGACTTAAATAGAAAATCAGATATACAAGTATTTTAACATAATTAACATGTAGTGGATATTCTGCCATCTAGTGGAGGGGTGGGGAGTAGGGGGGAAAATTTTGTAACAGAAAGCTTTGTAAGGGTTAATGTTGAAGAATTACCCATACATATGTTTTGCAAATAAAAAAATAAATTTAAAAAAATTAAAAAAAACATCAGACATAACATCTAAGAGAAATATAAGGTAAACATCAAAGAAAAATTTCAAGGAACTCAATAAGGACAAACTTTTATATGTGGAAATGTGAACCATATGTCTAAAATTGTCATGAGTAATTGGGTAGTTTGAAACAAAGATTGGGGCAGAACTGAGTATGATATGATTTTAAGAAGCAAAATCATGTAGGATATGCATATATTTATCTAGAAAGATATAAAAGATATAAATATAAGGGAGTAGAAGTATAAAAGAGGTATCAGCAAGGATAGGAAATAAGAGATATACATAATTATAATAATAGTAATGAATGTATTAGAAAAAAGCAGAGGTAGTAGTCATTGTTCTCAAAGTTAAAGCTAAAATATTTAATCAAAAGATAAAAATAGGAAACTACAGTATATGTCAACCATATTAATGTTGTTTTAAAACATTTAAAATAACTTGATAGTATAAGGTTGGAATATTGCTGTACTGTTGAAAGTGATGAACTGGTGAATTGAAGAAAATATGGAAAGACCTTAGATTTTTGAAGGATAGTCTTATCCATTTTCAGAGAAAGAGCACAAACAAGACTATATTATGGTCTCGCATATATATAATTATAGATATCTATGTATGTATGTGTGTATATGTATATAGAAATATATCTGTACTTAATTATAGCTTTTGGGGGGAAATAATATGAAGTAAAAAGTTCATAACAAAGAATAAAAGAAAAACCTACAAAGAAGTAAAGATGGACAGCTCAGAACATGATGTACAAAATTTTATTATTTATAAACTTTCTTTAAATGTATATTATAGTATTTTTGAATCCTCTTTTGTTCTGTGCACATGATAATTTTTCTGTTTTGTGTTTGTTTTAAATATTTTTTAAAGAAAAAGAGAGCCTGTTCTTATAGAACAATAATATTCCATAACATTCATATACCGTAATTTATTCAGCCATTCTCCAACTGATGGGCATCCTCTCAGAATTTCCAGTTTCTTGCCATTAAAAAGAGCTGCCACAAACACTTTTGTACATATTAATCCCTTTCCCTCTTTATGATTTCTTTGGGATATAGGCCCATCAACTGGGCTACTTCTTCAGTAGCCACAGCTATTGAATATCTGTAAAAAGAAAAGTCATCTGTATTCCACAGTGTTCAACATCATTAATGAACATGGTTTGTAGCAGTGGGAATAATATTAGAGATGATGTATTATCCATAAATCATAAGCATTTTTATATATTACCAACAAAGTTCAGCAGCAAGAGATACAAAAGGAAATTCCATTCAAAATAACTATTGATAGTATGAAATATTTGGGAATGCATCTGCCAAGGAAAATTTAGGAATTATACTAACTAAACTACAAAACACTTTCCACACAAATAAAGTCAGACCTAGTCAATTGGAAAAACATCAAGTGCTCATGGGTAGGCGGAGTGAATATAATAAAAATGACAATACTATCCAAACTAATTTACTTACTTAGTGCCATACCAAACTCCCAAGAAATTATTTTACAGATCTAGAAAAAATAGTAGCAAAGTTCATTTGGAAGAACAAAAGGTCAAGAATTTCAAGGGAATTAATGAAAAAAAACAAAAAAAAAAAAAAACCAAAAACTGATGAAGGTGGCCTGGCTGTACCAGATCTAAAACTATGCTATAAAGCAGCAGTCATCAAAATCATTTGGTACTGGCTAAGAAAGAGTAGTCAATCAGTGGCATAGAATAGGATTACAGGATAAACTAGGCAATAACTATAGCAATTTAGTGTTTGCTCACTATTCGACAAAAACTGCTGGGAATGGAAACTAGTGTGGAAGAAATTAGGACTTGACCCACACTTAACACCACATACCAAGATAAGATCTAAATGGATTCATGATTTAGATATAAAGAGTGGTATTATAAGCAAATTAGAGGATCATGGGATAGTTTACCTCTCAGACCTGTGGAGATGGAATAAATTTATGTCCAAAGAAGAACTGGAACTCTTAATAGATAGATAATTTTGACTATATTAAGTTAAAAAGTTTTTGTACAAACAAAACTAATGCAGACAAGATTAGGAGGGGAGCAGTAAATTGGGAAATCATCTTTACATTTAAGGATTCTGATAAAGGCCTCATTTTAAAATATATAGAGAATCGTCTCATATTTATAAGAATTCAAGCCACTCTCCAGTCAATAAATGGTGAAAGGATATGAACAATTTTCAGATGATGAAATTAAAACCATTTCTAGTCATATAAAAAGGTGCTCCAAATCACTATTGATCAGAGAAATGCAAATTAAGACAACTCTTAGATACCATTACACACCTGTCAGATTGGCTAAAATGACAGGAAAAGATAATGACGAATATTGGAAGGGATATGGGAAAACTGGGACACTGATACATTGTTGGTGGAACTGTGAATGGATCCAACCATTCTGGAGAGCAATTTGGAATTATGCCCCAAAAGTTATCAAATTGTGCATATCCTTTGACCCAGCAGTGTTTCTATTGGGCTTATATTCCAAAGAGATCTTAAAGGAAGGAAAGGGACCCACATGTGCAAGAATGTTTGTGGTAGCCCTTTTTGTAGTGGCTAGAAACTGGAAACTGAATGGATGCCCATCAGTTGGATAGTGGCTGAATAAATTATGGTATATGAATGTTATGGAATATTATTGTTCTGTAAGAAACGACCAGCAGGATGATTTCAGAGAGGCCTGGAGAGACTTGCATGAACTGATGCTGAGTGAAACGAGCAGAACTAGGAGATCATTATACACGGCAACAACAATACTATATGATGATCAATTCTGATGGACATGGCTCTCTTCAACAATGAAATGTTTCAAACCAGTTCCAATTATTCAGTAAAGAAAGCCATATACACCCAGAGATAGGGACATGAGATATGGACCACAACATATCATTTTCATGCTCTCTATTGATGTTTGCTTGCGTTGGGTTTCCTTTTTCAGATTTTTTTGTTCATGTAGTTAAGATTGTTCTTGCACATTAAGATAAGTATGGAAACATGTATACATATATTCAACTTGTCAAATATTTTAATATAATTAACATGTAGTGGACTTCCTGCCATCCAGGGGAGGGGAGGGAAATGGGGAAAATTTGTAACAGAAAGCTTTGTAATGGTCAATGTTGAAGAACTACCCATACATATGTTATGCAAATAAAAAGCTTTAATTTAAAAAAAAAAGATAATTTATTGCCATCTGATGCTGTACTATAGGACCTTTCCATCTGTCTTGCAGCTAAAAACCTTCTATATGTGTATATCTGTCCCTTTGGTGGTTGTATTCCCAGCACTTAACATACTGTTAAGTAAATTGAGTGCTTAGTAAAGTTTCTTAATTCATTTAAGTTCCAGGTTTCTCTGAATTTTTCATATTCATGAAGGCATATTGGTGTAATAGGGCTCTGGCCTATAAGTCTAGAAGACCTGGGTCTTTGGATTTGAAGAGGATGAATGCCCTTTTTCCCCCCATAGAAATATTATGTGGTGATTAGGCACTAAATTTGGCATAGCATTATAGTTAAAGTACATTATGATTTTAACAGGTTTTTGTGAGACATCCTGTTTCCATGGGGAAAGGCATTCTTAATTCCAAACAACTGACTTAGAAACAAACTTTTTGAATAGAATTGATTCATAAGGTAAGGACTGCCTGAGCTTGATATATATTTTGGGAATTTGTATAGCAAAACCTTATCCCTACTTCAAAGTGGATTAGAAGTAATCCCAATCAAAATGTAATTGGGTTTTAGAAACAATGGAATTATTGATTACAGAAATGAAAATTAAAACATCTCTGAGGTATCACCTCAAATCTATCAGATTGGCTAATATGACAAAAAAAGGAAAATGATAAATGTTGGAGAGGGTGTGAAAAAATTAGAACACTAATGTATATCACCAACCTACTATTCTGAAGAGGGTTTTGGACCTGTGCTCAAAGGACTATAAAACTGTACCTACCCTTTGATCTAGCAATACCACTACTAGGTCAAAGAGATCATAAAAAAGTGAAAAGAACACACATTTTGTAGCAGCTGTCTTTATGGTGGCAAAGAATTGAAAATTGAAATGCCCATCAATTGGGGAATGGCTGAATAAATTGTAGTATATGAATGTAATGGAATACTATTATAAGAAGTAGTGAGCAGATAGATTTTAGAAAAACCTTAAAAGATTTACATGAACTGATGTTGAGTGAAGTGAACAAAACTAGTAGTACGTTGTACAGAATAACAGCAAGATTATGTAACTTTGATAGACTTAGTTCTTTTCAGCAATTCAAGTGACCTATGACAATTCCAAGAGACTCACAATAGAAAATGTTATCCACATCCTGAGAAATAATAAATATGAATGCAGACCCAAGTGTTGTATATTTTCAGAACTTCTTGTTTGTTTTTTTCTCATGGTTTTTCCCCTTTGTTCTGATACTTCTTTCACAGTATGACTAATATGGAAATATGTTTAATATGATTGTATATTTAAAAAAATACATGATTGTATATGCATAACCTACATCAAATTGTCATTTTGGAGGGGAGAAGGGAGGAAGAGAGGGAGAAAAAATAGAAATAAAAATCTGTGCATGTAATTAGGGAAAAAAAGCCTATGGGGGGGTTTAGAAATATTAGTATTTATGGTATTTGCCTGAAAATTCAGTATCACCTGCAAATTTTAGATGGTTTGAATTCCACCAATGTAGGCTGATAATGATTCAAAGGGAAAGATGGTAGATTTGTGATGGAATTTGGAACTTTTAATAACAATGTAGGTATATAGAATGGGTGGAGCAGTCTTTGAGACACATGATTTGTGGGTAGGGTATACTCCTTGAAAAGGGAGAAAATAGTTTAGGGAGATTTGGGGGACAAAATTAATTGTAGAGTTTAGATAACTATCAGAAAAGTGGTTTATACCTAAGATTGAGGGAGGGACCTGAAGATGTGATATAAAAAATTTTGTTCCTTTCATGATCAGAGTTGTTGAGATAAGTATGTGGCCTTGTATTAATGAGAGAAAATAAAGAGGAAGAAGAAAATAAAAAGTGAAAGTGCAAATGGAAATAATTGTAAAAGTCAAATCCATAAGTGAACTTTTAGATCTTTGCTAAATTTTAAAATGAATGTCTGTGCCAGTAATTTATTTTGTGCGTGATTTGTACCTAAGACATTCTTATGCCTTAATAATAATAATAATAAATCCACTTAATAAAAAGTGGATACTTTAAATTGTTGACAGTTGAAAAAGGGCAAAACAAGAAAAGTGTGTGCTCCACAAAGGAGGAAAGAACACAGTAGTTTTTGAAAGGAAAAACAAACCAAAGCTGATTCCCTGGGATAGTAATTGCTGAAAATTACCCAAGCAGTGCCAAAACTGACTGAAGAGCTTTTCTCTTTGGGGCATTGGCTTTTTTTTAATCACTTTTTTGAGGGAAATTAGTTGTTTACAAAGACTTGGTATTTTTAAAAGGTTGTTTGTTTTGCAAGTTTCACAGGGAAGTGTATCTTATACTTAGAGATATTTGTCAACAATTTATGATGTCCAAGAGTTTACTTAAACCTCCTTCCTGCAACAACCTCTACTCAACTGAATTATTAGTAAAGGACAAAACCTAAATAGCAACAGAATAAAAATGTTTTAAAGTTTGAGAATTCTATAAACTTGTAAGAGAAAGTAAGCAGTTTTTCATTTTATTAATAAATTTTGTTTCTCCACATTATCCAGTTCTCCATAATGTAGAATCCTATGAAATTACTACACAAATAGAGCCAGTCATGAGCTACTTTTCCCTTATTTTATACATCAAAATCCTCTATATTATCCCCCATTCCTTCATTCTTCAGCTTCTGATGAAGATGTAACCCTTATCCTTGTCAAAACTCACTCCTTTCTTCAGCCCTTGTTCCTAACTCCTCCCATTTCCTCACCTCTTCCTATCTAATCTCACTTCCAAAGTCTAATCTCACATCCCCAGAGGCCTGCTGAACATCTCCATTTGGATGTCTTGTAAACAAGTGAAACTTAATGTCCCAAATACTACTCACCATCTTTATCCCTAAACCTTATCTTTCTCAAGTCTACTATTTTTGTTGAGGGCATCTCAGTCCTTTCACAAACTCTTCAACTCTACTCACCCCTCTATATTTAGTCAGTTGTCAGGTGTTGCAAATTCCTTCTTCCATAGGCTCTCTCCCTTTTTCCTCTTATTATTCTCTCCATTTGAATAGACATCACCCTAATTTCATACTGAAACCTGGGCCTGAAGTCAGACAACCTAGCTGGTAGTTTTGGATCTGCCTCTTAAGTAGCTCTGTCACTGACCAAGTCATTTCACCTTCAGAGCCTCCATTTTCTTAGAAAGAACATTGTTGAATTCTTTAAAATGTCTTCCAGCTCTCTAGTCTTCTATGATTTGAAAATGAATTGATCTGTGAGCACCTTTAGGAACTAATATTCTCAAATCTTTTTTCACAAAAGATTCTTAGACATTTTCTTTCCCTACTTCGAACCTTCTACCATCATGCCATTAAAGGCTTAATGGCTTTCCTCCTGGCCTAAAATAGAAAGTCAAAGCAACTGTTTCATGATATTAATAATACAAAAAAAAATTCTTAAAGGGCCTAAAACAGACTTCATACACTTATATTAAATGTCATAGGTTCCTTATTTTAATCCTACCTTTTTAAAATGTGATAATATTTTTATATTGAAACAATTTTCCTCCCATATATTGGAAAAAAGTACTATTAATGGATTCCCATATTCATTATCATAGTATCACTTCACTTAATTTTTCCTTACAAGCCTTTTTGAGTTTTCTGTGGTAGGGGTAATTCTGGGTATACATTGTAGAATTAAGAGTTAATAGATCCAACACTGTTGCATATGGTAGTGAGCAGAATCGCAGATGTTGATGATACCATATAATTAATATTCTTTTATGTAAATGAAAGCTGTCAACATGTTACCATAATGTCCTCTGTTTTTTAGGCCAGAATTTATACCACTTGGTCTTACACACAGGATTATTCCACATTTCTTAGTGTAAGAACCTAAAGGAAATTGACAGGGGGTGGGGGTGGGAGTGGGGGGTTGAAGGGGAAGGAACGGAAGATTCCCTTAAGCAGAACTCTTGCGCTTAATTTTTCTTTTTTACAATTTCATGTTTAAGGATGCATTTAGACATTAAGACTATTAGGAAATTTGATAATGGGAAAATAATTAGAATTAGCCAAGTAAAAGACAAATTAAAATTTCAAATTATAATTTTTTAAGGGTGATTATGGTTGGTCAGTTACCTCATGGCAACTTAAAATCTTTAAGACAAAAGCATCAAAACAAAATACAACAAAATTTGGCTATCTTTTAAAAAATATTCACCATTTGCTAGTGTCCCATGTACCAGGTTAATCATAATGTTATTTTTTTCCAAATTAAATGCAAAATATTTAAAAAGCAAAAGCTAGTTTTCTTGTTTCAGAGGTTTGTTCTTCCTTCCTCCTCCTGCTTTTTTTTTTTCAACCTTAGATCTATCTAAAGTGTATATGGCACATCAATTTTTAGTTAATCTTCTTAACATATTAGAACTGTTGCAAGGCATCTTAACTTTTCCTAATTACATTGTAACTATGCTCCCTATAAGCTGACATTGTGTTTGGATTTCCTTCGGGTCATACTTACATGAAAGCTGTACTGCATGTTTTAAGCTGAAATGAGAGAGGCTTATGGCAACTTTGGGGAATCTAAATGAAAAGCTGTACATTTTACATGTGTCAAATTGGACTTCACCTTATGTCAATGAGTGTTATACCATGTTTTAAAATACTGAGAGTTGTATATAAGAGGTGAGTAAATGCCTTACTGGTTTTCAAAAAAAGGCTATTCATCCCCTTTTTTCCTTTCATTTCTTAGGTTAAAGTCAATTAAAATTTTGTTTTTCTCTTCATATCTGGGTGATTAAAAATTGTTTCTCATCATTTTTGAGAGATTTCCATTTTCTGATAAAATAGCAAATATAAAGCTTAGTTATCACATCAAACCCACCTTCCATCCCTCCCCCTTTCCTTTCTGCCTAACTCAAATCTAAGTAGTGCAGTACACAACATCTCTGAGTTTTCCTGTGTGGATTTTATGCCATATGGCAGGTTAGTCAGTTACCACAATAAACTTATAATGGGGGGAAAGGATGTGTAGGAAAATATGAATGTGATCTACCAATTTTTATATTAGAAAATAAAATTAGAAAAAATATTCCATTGTGCCCTTTCCGCTTAACAGATGTTCATGGGAAAATGTGAGGTGGTTTTGTATTTTTATTAATCTAGTTCTATTTTTCTTGAAGAAAAAATAAAAATAATAGCTGTTTCTCACAGCTGTGTTCAAGGTGTTACATTTATGGATAACTTACTCACCAAACTATTCTTTGCTCTATAGATTTTTGAAGCTGTGCTGTGTTTCATGTGATAAAGATCTCAGCACCAATTAAATTCCTGAAGACCTGCCAGATCCTATTGGCTAAAATGGGGATTTGCCAGGCCCCAGGTTCTGAGTTACAAAGAAGAGGCAATACAAATATGACTCAGTAAGTACTGAATCATTAGAAAAAAAAGACAGGCAAAACATTCTGAATGAATAAAAGATAATTCATACTAAGCTGTTTGTGGGAAAGAATTTTATGAGTAAAATTCCTTATTTGATTTCTTTGAAAGCTTGTGTTTCTGAAAAAGGAATTGGAGTGTTCACAAATCATAAATATGAAAAGCATGAAGATATTAAGATCAGTCTCCTGATTTTTTTAAACTTTTTTTTCCTCATTTAGTGAATGATATTTTGAGTATTACATATAGCCAGCCTCTGAACTTGTACTGTTTGTTAGTGATAAGCAGCACAAAGTAAATATTTTCTAACTACTTTAGCCTTTCAGGTCATACTGTTCAATTTGTTTGAGTAAATCTAAGCTTGGATGTTTCATTACCTATGTGGTATATACACACAATAAGTTTGAATATTTCTGAGACAGGGTAGCTTTGATCTTAAACTTCAGTCTTGGCCGGCACTGAATATTTACACAGAGCAAAATGCTAAGGGTTATGGAAAAATGTAAAAAAAAAAAAAAAAAAGCGGGGTAGGGAGGAAAGCCTGTTTCCCAGCCTTAAGTTTATAATTTTAGTCTAGTTGAAACATTATATAAATGACTAAAGAAAATTTAGCAACATATTGGTGAAAATTAATATATAAAAACTGAATATATGTATTTTATGGGAATTAAAAGGGAAACAGTGAGTTTTTAATTTTTTAAATACATGCATGCCCTCTGAATAATCTGAAATGAGACAATAACAGAAGTAGGGTATCTAAATTGGGGCAATAGTATGGGAACCACATTTAGAAGAGATTGCAGTGGGGAGTAAGTAGGCCATCTGGTAACTATGGGATCTGTCATCAGGGTTGAGCTGAAATAATGGGACAACAGAGAAGGTAGCCAGAGGTGTCAATCAGAGAGAGTACAGAAGTAGTCATAGACTTTTCCTTTTGACTTGAGTTCCCTACCAGCAATGGGAAAGAAAGAGAGCTTTCCTGGAAAATGGAGGGGAGAAAGGAAGAAAGTTCCCTGGGATATGAATAGAAATCACTCTTAGAATATTTAATATGGAAGTCTTTTTTCTAATATATCAAATGATGACTTTGCCCTTTTTGTAGTTCTTAAAAGTAGTTTTGTACTTCTACCCAGTATGATTTATTAAAGTAGTTCTATGACAAGCAAAACCGATATGACTGTGCTGAAAAGTGAACTATTTCAGGCTTCTAAAATAATACCCACCTCCTTGCATTTGTATACAAATCCCTTTTTAATTTTTGTGTACATTAGCTAGAAGACTTGGATTATCCCTTTGTCCTTCTTCCAATAATTAAAAAAATAGGTAACTTTTGTTTGAATAGTTAGACTCATCCAGTAGTTCTCCTCTATTTAGCTATCTTTTCAGCCAAGTCTGTGAAATTCCCCACCCCTTTTTACAAAGTATATAAGTATTCTTTATAACAAGTCATGCAAATTTTACCTTGACTGGTTGACAGTTGCCACTTTTGTCACTTCAAGAACATGATTCTTAGAATTCTGGAAATAGGACTTTTTATTTTCTGATTACTTAAGATGAACCATCAAATTTACTTTTATTAGAGATTTTTCTCTAAAGGATTCCTTTCTCTCATTTTTATTTTCTTGACTTCTGGAAAATACTTTGGAATCAGCATGTGTTAGTTAATTTTTTTAAGGATCTTTCTCACAGAAGATCATATTTGGAATACCTTTTGATTGTCTCCTGGTTCCCCTTTTTCTACATTTCTGCTACTTTTCACCCAAGCTAGAGATCAGTAATAAGATATAGAGGCTTTCACAAGTTCAGTGATACTCAGATTTCTAATGCTTCTTCATGTGAATCCCAGGCATATGACATATGATGGTGATCTCTACCTTCTAAAGGACACATTGGACCTGATAAACCATTCACCTAGGTGTTTGTGTGTCAGCTGGAATTTCAAAAATTAAAATAAGCAATTGAATTATGATTTTAAAATTGAGCCAAAGGAATAGTTTTTCTATTGTATCTTAATTGCCTTTTTTTAGGGATCTTAATCTTTTTACCATCATTCTGATACTATATGAAATCAGTTTACTGGTTGTTCAGGAGTCTTATTTTTATGACTAAGCATGACAGATCAGTGGATATTTTATTTTCTTTTATTTTGCTTTTTGCTGAGGCAATTGGGGTTAAGTGACTTGTCCAGGGTCACACAGCTAGAAAGTGTTAAATCTCTGAGATCAAATTTGAACTCAGGTCCTCCTGACTTCAGGGCTGGTGCTCTATCTATTGTGCCACCTAGCTGCCCCCCAGTGGATAGTTTAGTAAAAAGATCACACACACATCCCCCCAAAAAGAAAAAGGAAATACTCTTCAAAATTTGTAACACTGAGCTATTTTCTCTCTCTTCTCTTTCTCTCTCTCTCTCTCTTCTTTTTCTTTTTCTTTCTTTCTTTCTTTCTTTTTTCTTTTTTTTTTTTTTTTTTTTTTTTTGGCCTTGCTTTGCTAGGTTAAAGGAGTGGAGACTTCTATAAGACATGGATAGATGCAAACATGTAGGGCGGTTACGACTCGCCCAAGACCATTCTATCCTGAATCCTCAGAAGTGGCACTGCATGCAGTGTAACACCACAGAGTCTGTCTGGGCATGTCTGAAGTGCTCTCATGTGGCCTGTGGACGATACATTGAGGAGCATGCATTTAAACACTTCGAAGAAACCAGACACCCATTGGCTATGGAAGTCAATGATCTCTATGTGTTCTGTTACCTTTGTGAAGACTATGTTTTGAATGATAACCCTGAAGGGGATCTGAAACTGCTCAGAAGTACTCTCTCAGCAATTAGGAGCCAGAAGCAGGATCTGTCTGTGAGGAGTGGTAGGATGCTTCGGTCTATGGCTTCAGGAGAGGAGGTGTTCCAACCTCAGCAGGCTCCTCAGGGACAGCCCCAGATGTTGACAGCTCTGTGGCACCGGCGCCAGTGTCTGCTGGCTAAAGCGCTGAGGATCTGGTTTGGAAAAAGCACCAGAGGCCAACAGAAACTGGAGCAAAGAAAGCAAATAGAGGAGTTGGAGAAGAAGAAAGAAGCTGCAAGGCAGCGGAGGCAGGAGATGAAGCGCCGCCTCCTTGAGGAGCTGGCTAACACCCCTCCCAGGAAGAGTGCAAGATTGCTTTCTCATGTTCACCAAGCAAATTTGATTCCCAGGAAGTTCAGAGAGATAGCAACGAGTTCCCCTACCTCAAGAAGAAGAGTGCAGAGCAGCAAATTCAAACCATTTTATTCCATCCGCCGTAAGCCAATAGTGACACCTGGTGTAACAGGTTTGCGAAACCTGGGTAACACCTGTTACATGAATTCTATCCTTCAAGTGCTCAGTCACCTCCAGAAATTCAGAGAATGTTTTTTGACCCTTGACCTCTGTGAAACAGAAGAATTGCTTGCCAAAACAGCCAATGGGAAGCCTCAGATGTCAGGTAAATTGGCAAATGGATCTCCTGCTGATGAGTCAGCGAGAAATGACAGAATTGAACCTTGTAGTAGGCAGGGCTTACCCACTGGCTTGAATGGTGGGTCCTCCATAAACAGGAGCTTAGAACTAATACAGCCTAAGGAGCCAAGTTCAAAGCACATTTCTCTCTGTCATGAATTGCATACTCTCTTTCGTGTTATGTGGTCTGGGAAGTGGGCCCTGGTATCTCCATTTGCCATGCTCCATTCTGTTTGGAGCTTGATCCCTGCTTTTCGGGGCTATGACCAGCAAGATGCTCAGGAGTTTCTCTGTGAGCTACTGGATAAAGTCCAGCAGGAGCTGGAATCAGAGGGAACTAAGCGTCGGATCCTCATCCCCTTCTCCCAGAGAAAACTCACCAAGCAGGTTCTGAAAGTGGTGAATACAATATTTCATGGGCAGCTGCTCAGTCAGGTAGGTTTCTTTATTCTCCCCACCATGACACTGTTCAGCACCAGCACAGATATGAAGTAGTTCTTGTAGGGACCTTGGGCAAGTTGACAGAAGAAAGACCTGAGATTCATTATAATTGTGTTATTTTAAGTATGACATGGTAAATCAACATGTGCTATCTTGATGAAAACTACTACTACCTCTCTCTGCCATATTTTTATGTCATCTGCCGTGTCACTAAATTTCAAACAGATGCCAGTGATGTTAACGTTATTATCAGCACTTCAATAGATCTGTCATTCGCTCTTCTGTGGTGGATTGCAGTCCATTTATACCATATAATGTTCTTGTCCATCTTTTCCTGTATACCCCTGAAGTAATCAACTCCACACATTAGGTTCATGCCCTGGGGTGTGATTCTTTTTGTTGTTTTTGTTTTCTATATATATTTTATACAATACTTAGGTTTCCAATCTCCGATTCTTATTACATAATCTGTTATGTTTTATTTATAAATACCCACAGATAACTTGCCCACCTTTGGCCGCTTTTAGGAAATAATGAAGACTTCTTTAGGAGCCCTGGTTCCAAAATGGCTGGGAGAAAAGAAGTATTTCCTATTTTATTGGTTTGAATTTTTCATGATAGCTACAACATAATCACAGGCTGATAAAGAACTATGACATAATACTAACTATTCCAACTAAGGGTTGGAAAGACTTCAAGGAAATTAACAAACAAATAATGTTTTTTGTGTATATGATGATCTCAAAATAAATGGGTTGAATTAAAACAAAATTTTTAATGATACTTAGAAGGTAGGAATAAAAGCACAAAAGTATTCCTAAAGAAAGTTTAGGGGGGCAGCTAGGTGGCACAGTGGATAGAGCATCAGCCCTGAAGTCAGGAGGACCTGAGTTCAAATCTAGCCTCAGATACTTAACATGTCATAGCTGTGTGAGCCTGGGCAAGTCACTTAACCCCAGTTGCCTCACCAAAAAAAAAGAAAAGAAAATGTAGGGACTTAAAGAATAGTTTATATGTAAATGTGATGCATTAAAGTATAAAAAAAAGTTACATGATATTTTAGTAATATATTTTCCCAAGGGAAATTAAAAATAATCCTCATGTGCCAAGCACTGAGTGAGGTTCTGTGGAAAAGATCCTGATATAAATAAGAAATGGGCTTCTGTCATTAAAAAGTGTATCACTGGGAGTGAAATACAAGATCCCTGGATAGTTTACTCAAATTTACCTAAAATTGGAAGTTTTTAATTTTGCTGTTAAAGGCTTTCATTTGCAGAGGAAGAAGACTATGGATGTGTGGGGCATAACATACTATCAGATTTGACCAATATATGTATTAGGAAAAGATTGTCTTTTTTATTATTTGTTTCAAGGAAATGTTCACTGGGTAGGGGACCAATAGACCCAGGAATGAAGATGTCATAAAATCATGTATGTGGTTATACATGTGAATAATTCCTTATTCATTTGTACTTTTACAATATAGAACAATATTGTATGTTGCAGGAATTACTATTCTGTGTGTTATGTGGTCTATAAAAATTTAGCTAATAACTATTTATAGCAGAAAGATCTATCAGAGAAATAACATGATTTTTAATCACTTTTTTTTTCTTTTTATATCATGTCACCAAAAAAAAAAATCCACATGATTTGATGGCATAGTAATTTAGATGGCTTTTTTGTATGAACAAAATTTATTTCAGATGTATGAGTGATATAATCTGCATATAAACCTTTCACTTCCTAGGTCACATGCGTCACATGCAATTACAAATCCAATACTATTGAGCCCTTCTGGGATCTGTCCCTGGAATTCCCTGAGCGCTATCATTGCATAGAAAAAGGGCTTGTCCCTTTTAATCAGACTGAGTGCATGCTTACGGAGATGTTGGCCAAATTCACAGAGACGGAGGCCCTGGAAGGGAGGATCTACGCATGTGACCAGTGTAACAGTAAGTGACACATTCTGAGTGACAAGAAGTAACACGGGTTAGAAAGTCGATATGAAGTGATCAGAATGCCCTCTTTTAACTAAAAGTAAAACTTTTGATATTGAATTAAGGACAAAACTGTCACATTTGTAATTTTTCTTCAACTTAAGGCAAATTTATGAACCTTCTCTAAACTTTTTTAAACAATATAGGAGTGTTGAAATCTATAGGCTTCATTAGATTCAAGTATTGATTCCTAATAAGACATCACTTTAAGATTTGCACAATGCTTTACATAGGTATCTGAACCCTGTGTGATAGGTGCTATCATAGTTATTCCCATTTTACAAATAAAGAAAAAAAAATCAGGGAGAAGAGGGAAGCAATTTTGTCTTTGGAAATTAAAATATTTTTTTTAAATGAAAGGAAAATGAAACAAATATATAACAGGACTTCACTGAAATTCTAATTCATATGGTAGGATGATATTTTTCATTAGCCTAAGTTGAGATTTCTGATAGAAGCATTATAGATGCTTCAGAAAGGATTTATGGATGCTGTAGCATAGCAGAAGAAAAAAGAGGAATACCGTATCATTTAAAAAATGTGGGGTTTGGAGGAAATTGAGGTAATTAAGTGAAGACATTGAACTGAAATGGTTTTTGAAAACAAATCGAGGGGCAGCTAGGTGGCGCAGTGGATAAAGCACCAGCCCTGAAGTCAGGAGGACCTGAGTTCAAATTTGGTCTCACTTAACATTCCGTAGCTGTGTGACCCTGGGCAAGTCACTTAACTAACCTCAATTGCCTCAGCAAAAAGAAAGAAAGAAAGAAAACAAATCTGCTTGTTTGCTAAGGTTTTGTTCTGAATGTTTCTGAATAGTTGACAGTTTTCATAAGCGTTATAAGAAGATTATTTTCCCCATTTTGTAATTTGTATTTTTAAATGAAATTTGTTTCATATGATTGTAAAGACCCACTTATTGTACCAATTGAGATAGTTCTCCTAATTGAACAGCATGGCAAGTTCATATTTAGTCTTTCATCAGTTTAAAAAGAATAAAAAATAACATTATAGGAAAATCTGATAACAGATTTGTTAAGGCAACTTTGTACTACTAGATGAAGAAAATTCTATATTTATTCTACTTTATTTTGTTTTATTTTTCATTAAAACTTTTTATTTGCAAAACATATATGGGTAATTCTTCAACATTAACCCTTACAAAGCTTTCTGTTACAAATTTTTTCCCCCCTACTCCCCACCCCTCCCCTAGATGGCAGTATATCCACTACATGTTAATTATGTTAAAATACTTGACAAATTGAATATATGTATACATATTTCCACACTTAATCATTTTTGTGCAAGAAAAAATTGATGCTACTTTAAATATATTTTTATATAATTTTTAAATCTGAGAGATAATTGATGGACTTTAAAGAATTAGGGGAAAAGTATAACACTCAGTATCACTTTACTGTTTAAAAAACATTAACTAGCCATAAAACATACACACATTTATTCATACTGAGTTGTGGAGGCAGATGGTTTAAAAATGGCCAGGACTGGAGCAACAGTGTCTGGCTGCTTTAAGAAAAGTGAATCATTTATTATAATTAAAATGATATACAATGTTGCAATAGTGCTTAAAAAAAACCCAAAACTTTTACTTTTGTCAGTGTTCCCTATAGTAGGCAACAGTTATTATAATTAAAATGATATACAATGTCGCAACAGTGCTTTAAAAAAAGAAAAAAAAAAGTGAATCACAACATAGCACAAATTTCTTAATAGTTTGATTGTCTGACATAAATTGAACATAATATGTTAGAAAAAGATTTTTATAAAAGCTCACTTAAAATTATGATTTCTATTGCCCAAACTTAAGCTAATTTGCATTTATTTTGTTTAAAAGTGGGGGGTGGGGAAAGGACAACTCAATGATAAGAAAGATGAATTGATCATTTAGTTTTGGATTGTCCATAAATGTCAATATTCTACCTTTTCTAACACTGTAGCATAACAAAAGGAATCCAGAACTGATATTTAGATTGAACCTGAATTCTCTCTCTTCCTTGTGATTGAATTAAATCTTATTTTAGGTGTACAAAGATCAGTTCTTGATTGTTAATCATAAATTGAGTGTATTGGTTCTTGCCAGAGTTAGGCAGAGCACCAATTTTATCTTTCAGAATTTTCAGATTGAAATTTTTTTGATAGAAAAATTTGGTGCAGTGGATAGAACACCAGCCCTGAAGTCAGGAAGACCTGAGTTCATATCTGGTCTCAGACACTTAACACTTCCTAGCTGTGTGACCCTGGGCAAGTCACTTAACCCCAATTGCTCTCAGGGGGAAAAAATTCTGGATAAGAAAATTGCAAAACAAGGTCATGTTGGTTAATTTTCAGAATATTTATTCCTCCAATCCTTATCCCTTATCACTGTGGCCCACCATTGCAAAGGCATTTCTTGCAACTCATTCTGCTGAACTCTATAATGAGCTCAAGAGCAACTCTGTAGCAAATAGCTATTGTAATAAATAGCCTGTGGATAAATCTTCTGGTTATGATTTGCCACACTTGGTATGAAACATGATATGGCATCAGAGCAGAAATTCTGATCTTTGCAGATGTGGAGGCCATGTTATCAGTAACTCAGACAATCAGGAGGCACCATGGGGAACCTTTCAACTAATTTCACATTCCCCCTCCATACACATATTTGATTATTTGCTGATGCCTTCTGTTATTTTAGTTACAAAGATGGCTTTTGATGGAAATTAAAATGTCCTTAGTTCCATGACTTATCTCCTAAAATATTGCAGTGCATCTCCCTACATGATCCAACAATTTTACATGCTTTGTGTGACATTTGAATATCAGTTCTGCTTTGGACCTAGATGGTCACCTTCAGCCAGTCTGCCAACCTGACCCTGTATTTCCAGAAGGAGTTTTTAATCTGGGGATAGAAAATGATGAAGATGGTGATTATCAGATCAAACACAGCACCAAAATAGCCCTGCATAGATAAATTATGTTGAAGAAAGATCTTGTTTAAATGCTTTGTAATTAAGAATTCTTATTTTCCCTCTTTGCTATTAACCTCAAACTGAATTTTTTTACATTTTATTTTACTTATGCACAAGAGCCTTAATTGAAATCCTTTCTCAGTGGACATTTTGTGGACCCCACCGTAATGCCCACCACCTGAAAGTGTCATTTTATTTTTAGCTTGAATCCAAGGCATACCTTCCACTTACATGATATCATTAACCAATTTCATGAAAATATTATTTCAGGTAAAGCTATCTTATGTGGGATAGTTTTCACAATAACATTGTTAGAATTTTTTTTTCATGGTTCCAGACTTATGATCTCATTGATATAGGGAACTGACCACAAAGTAATTCTATCTACCAATACTGACTGGAAGTTATTCCGAAATTTGTGCCTTAGAGCACTGATAGGTTAAGTGATTTTTGCTCAGCAGTATGTTGTGTCAAGGGGAGAATTTTAATTCAAGATTTCCTGTCTCTCAGGCTAGGTTTTTATTTACTATTGCACATTACACTACACTACTATAGTGTAATTTAGATTAAAAATTCAAAATTGGTCTTTATTGGTACCTGAGCCCATAGGAGAATTCTAGGGACTAGCTCCCCTACATCCTACATAAATGATACCTTCAGAAAGCATTTACAGTGACTGAGAGAAATAAAGAATCTAGACATATCCTAGAAGTAGGGAGGGGAAAGTGGTTAATTTCCCTCCACAAGAATCCTCTAATATAGATCTTGAGCAAAGTTCTCTGAGATTTTGACGCAATTTTTTCTTCTAACTATCCCCCCTCCCTCTCCCTCACAATAAATTTTTTATTAAGAGTACTCTTTCTACCAATATTTTCTACCAATATATATCCCAATTTCTACCAATATAAAACTCTTCCACATTGTAGTAGGTTGTTTCTTAAGTTGCAGAGGCTAAAGTAATGATTATTTTGTGGTCAACCATTTGGTGGTAATCCCGAATTCAGTGTGAGCCCTATACGATAGTTTGTCATTAATCTTTGTGTTTAAAACCTCTCCAGCTTGGTATAAAATCTTCCCAAGCTTATGTTCTGCCAGTATAACATTTGATAAATCCATGTTAACAAGAGGGTATTATTTTTTGTAGTTTCAGATGTGCTCATGCTAAAAGATTTAAAAGTTGGGAATGGGGGAATTGATCCCTTTCCCAACAAAATGATTCAGTAAATAATTTATTTTATGCCTACCCCAACCATGCAGGTAAACGGCGTAAATCCTCTCCCAAGCCCCTGATTCTGAGTGAAGCTAGAAAGCAGTTAATGATCTACAGACTACCTCAGGTCCTTCGGCTGCACCTTAAACGATTCAGGTGAGCATCTTTTAGGAGATACAGGTGCTGGTAAGCAGTGAGAATTTGTTTTGAGAAGCTTTAGTTAAGCCAGCATTTCTTTACGACTGGCAAAAGTTGGCCCCTTTTGATATTTACTCCCTGTGGAGTTCATGGGAAATTTAACATCTCATTCAGTTAGTCTGGTTAATACACAGCAGAGGATTTAAATATCTGCTCCCTTGGCTCTCTTTATTGAACTTCCTGCTTTTGGTTTGATGGCTCAGAGGTTCCCTGGAATTGCTTAGGTTTTATATGGAATTATTTCCAGGATAGAATGAAACAGGAATTTTATAATAGATGAAAAGACTGAGAGAAGGGATGAGGGTACAAAAAAGATCAATAACTAAATTGGTTAGGGATTTCTATCTCCAAAACATATTTTGAATACTGATTAAGTTACCCTCAAAATGTGTATGTTTGAGAAGAATTTTATAAAGATACATGTAGAAGGAAAGCTAAATGTTCTACAAATACATCTTTGTCTAGAGTTGTGCCCATTTCCATTAGTGAAAAGAATTTTGTAGAATACAGATTATATAGTAGCAATGAAAACACTAAACGCAGAGCCATATTCCAAATCATCACTGCAGTCACCATACCCCTCTTCCCCCCCACATCACTTTTTGTAAATATTTATCTGCTTTGCTTCTGATGAAGCCTTATGTACACATCCCTGTTCTAGGTGGTCTGGACGTAATCACCGTGAGAAGATTGGGGTCCATGTCGTCTTTGACCAGGTATTAACCATGGAACCTTACTGCTGCAGGGACACTCTCTCCTCTCTTGACAAAGAGACCTTTGCCTATGACCTCTCCGCAGTGGTGATGCATCACGGGAAAGGGTTTGGCTCAGGACACTACACAGCATATTGCTACAACACAGAGGGAGGTGCGTGTACCTTTTTCCAGGATGTGGACACCATAAATTTTCAGTGTGTTCATAATGTGTGTGCTTTCTTTGCCATTCAGGTCCTATACAGTATCCCTAATAGGGCACATCTCTAGCTCTCTATTAAGATCAAATCCATTAAATGGATGAAGTCAAAGGATTTGAGTTTCAGCTCAGTCTTCCCATTAGAATAGGGAAATGAAAGTATCATAGGATAGGAATTACAGACTTAGAATATCAAAACTAGAAGAGATTAAATAGATCTTCTGGTCCCACTCCCTCATTTTGTAGAAAAGGCACCTGAGATATAAAAAGATTAAGTTGACTAGCTTCACCAGACTCACATAAGTAGTAAAGTGCAGAGTTCAGAATTTGATTACAGGCCTTCTTAAACCCAATCCTGAGGGATCTTTTTCACTTTTCACCTTGTGCTCTTAACTTCCCTTTTCAGGGCATGTACTGTGTTTCTAAAGGTATTGCCAAGTATAGGTTGATTAAATTTTTTAGCTATATAGAGGGAAAAAAATGAGGAATATATGGTTTTTCTGACTCTTGGCCTTATATAAGAAGTATCTGGTCTCTGCCTCCAGGCCTATAAAAATTACAAAACAATCAAAAGTTTTAAAAAATGTAAATGTTATTTTTCACATCAAATTATTTTAAGTCACCAAATCTGTCAGCTATTTGAATAATAAAACGAAGTTTGGGAACCCTCTGAATATTAAGAATACTCAAAAATAAGTGTCTATTGGTTTCACTTATCTGTACTCAGTAGAAAGATTAGAGAGTTGGCTATCTTCAGAATTTTTCTACTCCTTCCTTTTATCTTGCTACTCTGAAAGCAGGAAGGTTGGGTAGTAATTCTCTTTCTTTCCCTTTGGTTTCCTAGGTTTTTGGGTCCACTGTAACGACTCCAAGCTGAATGTATGTAGTGTCGAGGAAGTGTGCAAAACCCAGGCCTACATCCTTTTTTACACTCAAAGAACAGTTCAGGGCAATGCAGGAATCTCTGAAACCCAACTCCAAGCTCAGGTGCGGTCCAACAACAGTGATGAGGACAGAAGACTGACAATCCCCTGAAGGGATCATGGGTCACCCAATAACCTCTGGCTTGTTTTTGAAACTGTTCATACATCCTTCCTCTTTGTAGGAATTAAGGCTGACTGAAGGAACAGATTTGCCACACTCTGGGGTCAAGAGTAGGAGTTGTCAGGCTATTTAGTCCTGTCATGAAAATTTGTAGTCAGTTTCTTTTTAATGTATTTGGATATTCCCCACCTTCCATAAAACAGAACAAAAGGAACAACCTCTTTAGTCATCGTCCTTTATCACCAACTCTCCGTTACAAAAGGGATCTTGGCATTAGGGAGATAAATGTAAAATGATGTTCAACAAGGAGAAAAGCCTTGTTGTAATCTCTCCATTATGCCTCTCCCCCTCTCTCCCCCACTCCACCCTCAATCAGTGCAAACCAGCACTATGAGCAGGTATAGCTCCAATTATTAGTTTTTCCCAGATGAGGAGGAGTCCTAGACTTGAGCCAGCTGCCTCATCAGTCTAGTTACCTCCAGGTTTAGGCTAGATATCACATGTCCCAGGTCTGGGTGGTAAGTAGATTGTTTGCAGTTAAAGAATTTGGCTCTGACAGCAGGGGATTTGGATAGATGTGTGCTAGGCATTTGTCAATCCAGGATAAACATTTGGCTGAGGAATCATTGCAATTGTGCACTAAAAGGGGGAAAAAAGAAAAGGAAAACCATATGAAAGGTGCCCATGGAACTTTTTTTTTTAAGTCCTAAAAAAAAATGTCATTATCAACTCTAGGAAGATAAATTCTAAAGTTTTCTTAAACTTTTTTGGATGAGCAGAGTGTAAACCAAGATCCCCACATGAGGCAAAGTCAGTAGTCACTTTAAAAATGCAACCAGGCTTTTGAAGTTTCTTACCTATTGTTCATTTATGTATGGGCAGCCTATTGCTCCACTTAACATCAGCTCTCATAGGAAAGCAACAAGGTCAATAAAGTCCATCCATTTCATTCCACTGGTTATCTCATTGCTGGAGTAAGTCTTAGAGCTGTAAGTCTGAATCATGGGCCTGAGATGTCTGTCTGTCCTTGGGTCAATCATCTATTCTTAGGCTTCCCCAAAAATCAAGTTATTGGGAATAGGGAAGCCCTTTAATCTGGTGTTTAACTTGAATGTTCACAATGTTCTGCAGCCCAACTCACTGACAGTATAAACATCACAAAGAGCATGGACCTCAGTCATATACTTGAAGATTTGTATTATCCTGTGGAACAGCAGTTGCTCAGAAACGTATTCCTACTGTGGCTGCAGCTTACTGCTTCTGGGCCTAGTCAGATCCCTCCCAAATTTCTTGGGAATTCAGGATCACTTAGAACTATACTACCTGTTAGAGAATTAAAAGATGATGGTGACCCAGGTACTTGTGAAATATACCTTACTCTTTAAATTTGATCCATAGCAAAAATTGTAATGAAATTTCACAGGTTGACCTTAAATATGAATGTAACCAACTTACTAGCCAGCCACCACTGATCTTACTTCTGAGCCCTTTGGCTTTGGCAATTCTATTGAAAGTCATTTGCAAACTATAACAGCATTGTAGCTGTTGCTACAGTGAATGAAACCTCAATTTATCAATATGAATGCTCATCTTTTGACTGAGTATATCACATTAATATTTGAATTCAGGTAGAGGTACAGCTGTCAATTGAATGGAGTAAGAGTTGAAGGGGGTTTGAGAGGGAGGAAAGGGAAGAAGTTGAAGAAAGAGGGTAGGTTTAGCCATGCTGATGAATCGGATTTCCCAAGATCTGTAGCATTTGTTGTTGACTTCTTTTGAGATGGTCCCTCCCAAATGACCTGCCAAACAGCACTGAGACATGGAGACAGTATAGACAAAAGATGGCTTACCCTGGTAGGGAGGAGAATAACTATACTTTGAATTAAACTTGCTTTTTCCAACACTGAGGTTTCTGTAATATTTAGCTTTTATTTGGAAGCGATAACGTATAGCATTTTTTATGCTGTTTGGTTTATATTGTCTCCTGCAGGCTTCTTTATATAAGCTTTCCCCAGGGCTCACTTTCTGCTGTACACTGTTTTAAAGTGTCGAAATGCTAGGGCCACCAGAGGAGGTTCTGATGTGGAGTTAAGCTCTCAAGGCCCAAATTGTTAATCAGCACAATTGGGAACAATGTTTTTCGTGGTGACAGCAAAACCCATTTATCCTAAGAGCTAAGGATAGTAAACCTGTTAAAAGGAAAATAAGAATTGTGCCTCATCTTTCACTGAATTCTATATTTATTCTAGAATTGTAGAAATTAATAGAGTACCTACTCCATTCCTCTGGCCAGTCCAGGGGGAAACTTTTTAAAAGATAAAAAGCAACACAGTGTGAGAGGTTAATACAAATACTCAAATTTAATTTTAAAAATTAAGTTTTATACCAAATGATTATAAGGATTATTAAGCTGATAAAAGAATGTATAAAGTAAATGCTTAACTTGGCCAAACACCAGTAGATCAAAATGATTTTAAAAAACAAAACCTTTTTTAAAAAATTATAGAAACATGAGAACTACCACCCTAAATACTAAACCCCTGAAACAGGTAGTACAGAGGTTTTAACAGGCCAAATCAGCCCTGGAAGCTAAATGAGAGTACAATCTGAGCTGAAATTTTGGAAATAAGGGCTTCCTTTCCACTTAGTGAATCAACCCACATTTCAAAACTTAAATGAAAGATTTAAAAGTAAAATGCCCTTTTTAAATTTGTGTAAATCTTGGATATTGACAAGTCTTAGTTGCTTCTTGCTTTCTAACATAAGAAAAAAATTAAGAATCAAGTAATACTTGTAAGGAAAGGCTACCAAATCCAATGCAAGTTTCTTATAACCAAAATCTCAAGGACCCATTTTGTTCCAAAGAGCAATTAAGTGATTCATTAAAGTCTCCTTCCTGAAACACTTATCACTTGGCCAGCACATTTACTTTCTATTATGATCTGCTTTCCCTGATATAGGCATCCTGGCCCCAAAATGTGTTTTACCGAAGACTAGTCTGACCTTGATATTTTCATTCACCCTGAGTCGAGCATGTGTGCTAATATAGTGTTAATCAACAATTAACTCTCTGGTAGCCAAGAACTGAAGCTCTTAAAGAACAGGCCAGCTTAAATTCAGTCCCCCTTCAAGGGTAGGAGGCAATGCACTGTAAATTTACAGATGTCTCTCCAAATGTCAAAAACAAAATTGGAAACTGTAAAATTGTTAATGTGTCCTATGGACTCGATAGCAGAGTTTATTTTTGTTTTGAATAGCAAGGCTTCTTGAGTCAATGATTGTAAAAAGTTCCTTACTCTGCCTATGCTTAGTCCCAGACAAGTGCAAGAAAATATCATGAGATCTGATCTGAGATTGTCTGGACAAGGGTGCTCTTTGCCCCAGCTAGGCTCCCATGTAAGCTCGAGCAGAGGTTTGACAATAGTCATTTGATGAGAGCTTTTTGGGTGGGTGGGTGGGTGGGGGTGGGAGAAATGCCAGAGCAGAGGGTTGGGGGGAGGGGAGAGAATTTGCTTTACTTTATTGATAAAGCTTTGTGAACTAATTTTATACAATTCATGAAATTTGGTGCCTTGTAATCCAGTTTGGTTTGCATGGGACACAAGATTTAAGGATCCTCTTATCAGTCAAGAGTTTGCGTGGTTTTTCAAGGACTTTTAGTATCACTTTTTAAAAAAAAAAAATTTCATATTCATGTGAATGCAGGTTCTTTCCAGCAGTTCTCAACGTGGTGTATTTTATTATGTGTCCAAAATCTTTGTATCTGTGATTATTCAAAGACAGATCTTCCCCTCTCCCTTCTTCCTTCATCAACTTGTCTGTTGCACATATAGTAATTCAGGCCTTTTATAATCAGAGTGGGAGGGCTATCCTTCCCCAAACACATCCAAATCTTTTTTAGGAAAATTATGTTCAAGGAGGAAGGTGCAAAGCACAAATTTTTAGAAAAGACCTTTAATTTTCTAACAAGGATAGAAATGGTGTTAGAAGTTAAAGTTAAAAGTAACACAAAATTGTTTCCTCCTGTAATGGAGCAAGTATGGACTGAAGTTCTTTGCACTGAATTGGATACAGCAGCAAAAAATGCAACAATCCCCCATATGTGAATATTTAGTTATCATGTAGGCTCAGCTGTAATAGGATAGTTCAACTTTTCTATCCAGTAATCTCCTTCCATCCCATTCTAAATCCCTTGAAGAAGAAAACCACAAGCAAATCTGGTGTGCTCAGTAGAACAACCAGATGGGAGCAAAGTGAAAGAGGCTGGTAACCTTCCAATATTCTCTGGTCTGTTAATTTGATCCTTACTAAAAGCATTAACGCTATATATGTGAGAAGCATTCCATGAGATGATTTTTCAATTAGCTCACCATCCAAAACCCATTTGACAATTTGTATCAGTTTTCTGAGAGTGATGTCTTTGACAAAGCTTCCGCAGCAGTTTTCCTGCCAAGAGAGGCTATCCATGTATACCCACAGTGGGTGAATTTTGAGGTCAAGTGTTTTTTTTTTTTTTAAAGTTTCTAAATGTTTTCATTTTAAATGCAGAATTTGCCCTTTAACACAAATCTTTGATTTCAACCAATTTATCTAAAGTTATAGGAATCTCACATAAAGCTTTTTATATGTGCTGTAGCTACAAAAAATCAAAGGTTTTGTTTTTGTTTTTTGTTTTTTTTGCTGCCTCTTATTCTGCTTCCTGTATCTTGGATCTAAGAAAACATTTTCCAATTTAATATCCAGGGGGCCACTTTAAGACAGCATTTTTTAAAAAGCATGATTCTCACAACCTTTATAAAGCTGAAGGGATAATACAATTATTTGGCTTGGGGAAAATATGAGCTATTTTAATTGACAATTGGGTAGGAAATAGAAACCAGCATTTTCCACAACTGATGGTTAGTTACAGGAAACTGACTTGGTTCCCTTTTGGAATTTGCTGGATCATTAATTGTACTGACACCAAATTACTCTTTGCAGGATCTGTTTTATACAAAACCTTCCCATCTGCATTGTTGGAAATAAGCCTAAATCTCCCTTCCCCCCAAAGTTTTCTTACATGTTAATAGGTGCTGTTAAGATTAAATTTTAATTGATCTTTTTTCCAAGTCCTAAGAAATTTAATTGAATTTTGATTAAATAATTACAAATTATTCACAGCTATCAATAAATCTGATATTTTAAATAAGCTTTGGTTTTTGTAAAGTATAAATTTTCTTTTAAGATCATGTGTTGGTTGGTATTCCTTTAAGACTGGGCCATGCTATTGCCTAGAATGCCTACCATGACTTAAAATATATTTGTCTGCACTTTGGTGTAATAGCATGATCTTTGGTCTCATCTACTTTTTTTTTTGCTTTTGGCTGAGGCAATTGGGGTTAAGTGACTTGCCCAGGGTCACACAGCTAGGAAGTGTCTGAGACCAGATTTGAACTCAGGTCCTCCTGACTTCAGGGCTAGTGCTCTAACCACTGCGCCACCTAGCTGCCCTTCATCTACTCATTTTAACAGTGCTTTGTAGATCTGAGGTAAGAGTATCACTGTCTCTTCCAAACTAACCCAGAGAGCGCCTGATCAGGCAATGATCAATCATTTTCTGCTGCAAAGGACTTTAGAGATCACATAGTCTTGACATTCATTTATAGGTGAGGAAAATGAGACACAGAAAGAAGTCTACGTAGTATTCCCTAGATAGTAATGTCTCTTTTTCCCAGAAAAATACTATCCTGTTGGATATTCCTATTGGGATCTGCTGTATTAGGATCTACAAAGAAAATTTTATTATCTGTTTATTTTAGACAAATGGCAGGATTAGGAATTGATAGTGAATGAAGGAAAAACTATATATTCTGTCATCTTGATGTGAAAATAAGTTCCATGAGGGAGGACTTTATAGAATGTATTTCATATCATGTAACAGATGCTTCATAAAAGTTTACTCAACTGAAAGTGTCCCCAGGCATCTGGTGCTTCGGGAGATTCCATTCCAATTACTATGTTTGAAGCACTGTGTTAAAAGGGAAAAAGCTGAATGCAAATTTCAGAGCTAAGGATCCAAACATGTTGGACCTTCCAAAACTGATCTCTAATGAAAGCTATTTCCAAATTAAAGCCTTGATGGACTTAGATCAGATGTATAACTGGCTATGCCTAGTCTCTTTGCCCAGCTCTTTCTTCTCTGTAAGACCTGTATTCCTCTCTAGTAACAATTTAGTCTTTAATGATATGCCCCAGAAACACATTTCTGAAGACAGCAGCTGAGATGGCATCTACACTTGACATTTCAATGGAAAATTTTCCCTCATTCCCAGGTCTCTAACTTTTTTGCATATCACATTTATAAAGAACCTTGAGCTCTCTATTCTATATACTTCATATTAGTTTCAGCAGTGTCTTTTTTCAAGTGGAGTCCTTTTTCATGCCATTATGATAGAATGACCTTTCTACCCCAATGGCCTCATGTATAAAACACATTCATGCACTTCTCTGCCCTGTCTCCAGACTTGAACCTGCATTCCACCAAATGTCCTGGTGGCAACTCTTAAAACCTGCCTAAAGCACTAAAATGCTATGCAACACCAAACTGGCATCCCCTTTACCGCCCCCCCCAAAATTCTGCTCACAATGTTCCTCTTTGGTGAATTTAATCCTACAATTAACAATTTCTGGTGGTTTAGTTTGCCTGGTTAGGATTTTTTTTAAGTATTGTTTTCCCATTAAATAAGCAGCTGACATGTCCCCTCTTAAAACCTATGATGGGGGCCTGTTCTGTTGTCTTTTGGATGTGAAATATGAATCATGTTTTTATGATTTTTGTAAATCTTTACTCTTTTTACACATTGTTTTTGTAAGCTAAAGTTTCTTATTAAAAGAATAAAATCCCAGGGTCTTTGTTGACTGTCTTTATTTCAAACATTTTAGGAGAAAAAAAATTTTAATAACTGAAGAGAACAGCAAATGCCATTTGTAACACACACACTGGCATCTGCCCAACCTTCAAGGATTTGTAAGATATGTACAATATATGGAGCAAAGGCAATATACCCTACACCATGCCTAAGTAGAGACTGAAGCTATGGCTGATTATAGACTGACCAAGAAAAAAAGATATATAGTATACAGAAGGGAATGTAGCAAGTCTGAATCAGATTTGTGGTAGCCAAAGCAGATCTTCTGATGGTCATGTCATGATCATAGCTGCAAGTTGGATAGAGCTTCCAAGAAACTGCACTCAGATCACGGAAGGCAGTATTAGAAATGAAGTCACTAGTTTACATCTGTGGAAAAAATACATGGGACTTGAGTTTAACTTTACTGCTTTTCAATGCCCTACCCTCAAGGGATAGTGAGCATGCATTAAGATGTATGGACATGATAACTCAAGGACTTCAACATGTTCTGAGCATGATCTTAATCACTTGTGTACTTACTTACCAGTTAAGCTACAGGCCTGGCTGGGGTGCCATCAGGTCAATGTCACTCAGGTTCCGTGCCAGCCAGACGCCAGCAGCAAAAAGTCCCAAATTAACAATCAAGTTCCTGGAAAGCAGAGAAGCCTTTTAGTCCTAGCCCTTATATTTTTTTTATAAAAACAGGAAAAAATTCTATAACACCCAGAGAAGAAACTGCCTTAGAGGGGAGTTAATAAAAGTCAGGGGACGTTGAAAACTAATCCTTTCCTCCAATGACAGGAACTGCTTAACTCTGAAGAAAAACTGCCCTCTGGAAAACTCAAAAGCCATTAGATTTCCTAGTTTCTGGATGGGGTTCTCAAAAAAAAGCAGGTGGATTAACTCTTTGACACCAAAGACCGGGGGGAGGAGGGTTGGGAGTCAGGAAACTGGTTCAAATCCTGTTGGCGACGTTTCTGAACCTCCTTTCCTCACACCTGCAAGGCGGAAAATGTTTTTACCTACATAACAAGTTTCCCACAAGCACCGTGGGAAAAACCTCACGTAAATGTTAAAGCATTAAAATGTGGGCTATTTATCCCAGCACTTCACATTTCAGGATAAAATGAGCCAGGTGATGAGCGAAAGAAGCCACAGGAAAATCTGTTCGCCTGCCTGATTTTGGAAGAATTACAAACCTGAAAAGGACTTCCGATTTCATCTGGTCCAACTCCCCCTTTGTTACGGACGAGAAAATACAGGGAAAACCATAAAAATATGATGTTCCCTCACGCAAGGGGCGTGACTGTCCCAAGGTGACACCGCGTGTCCGTGGCAGAGGCAAAACTCAGGCCCGTGTCCCCGCGAATGCCTCTTCTTCAGTACGGCCCCCGCCCATACCGGGGTAGGGCTATGGCTTTGGGGATCTATCCTACAGCCACAAGGGAAGGAAGGAAGGGGAAGCCACCCAATCTCTGGCCAAAGAAAAGGCAAGGGCGGCGTTCTCCCGAACAGAGACCCCGTTACCTCCGGAAGTCGTTCCTGTCAGTGACAAAGCGGTAGGCGCTCCGCAGCCATTCCCCGACGGTCTCGGGGGTTCCAGTACCTCCGCCACTGGCCCCCGCAGACGGCACCGCCGGAGACGGCACAGAGGAACTGGTCGCAGCCATAGCAGGTAGCCCCAAGGGCTCAGATCCACATGGGCGCGACTCACCACCACGGCTGCTCGGCGCCCTAAATTCTCGTCACTTCCGGCCAAGGCGGGTTCTCTCCCCCCCCCCCCCCCCATTAATAGTCAAGCAACTCAAGGCCGACCGGAGGCGAATGTGCTCTCTGGACAGGACACGTGGTTGGGAGCGCTGGGTTCGTCGAGGCTCAGAGCTGGATTGGTTACCTGCCCAGCTTGTCACACATACTCTAGGGTCACTAGGTGGTCATTTTATCAAGTCTGACAGGCAGACTTGTGAGAGCATAGAGCCAAATGATGGGAAAGGAACCTGAGATACGAATTTTCTAATCCAATACAAATTTCAGGAAAATAAAGAGTGGGAAGTGAATTTGTCCCAAGTCACATGGACAGTTTTATTTACACCATTGTATAAGTACACCAATCAACAAGTACTAATTAAGTGCCCACTTTGTGCCTGAAACAGTGCCCTCGTTCAAGATATGCTTGTTAACTAACCCCCAGGTTTCAGAACTAAGCCTTGACTGAAGATGTGATTGGCCTGAGGACAGCTATTAAGGAAAGGCTAATTACTGCACTTGCAGCTCTAGCTGACCTAGCAAGCAGGGAGCTGAAACAGTCCCAAAAGCTTTGAAGACTCAGAAAAGTATATACTACTCAGGAGGGATGGGTGCCTTCACCCCGCAGCAGAATCCTACTCAATCTCACCCTGGGGATGGGACCTTGAACTGATGAAATGTCAGCATTTTTTTTGTTTGTTTGTTTGTTTTTGTTAAAATCTTCTTTACTAAGGACTCCAGGCTCCATTTCCTGGGGGAGAGCAGGAAGGAGGGGAGTGTTCCCTCTGGGACAGAGGCTCAGGTTCACACCAATCACCGCCTGTACCTGAGGCAGTACTAAGGATGAGGAGGGCAGAATTCTAGCAGACTCTACACTGTCTGCCTGGGGCTCTGTCCCCAGCATGCAAGTGAAGACTGCCAGGAGCATCAAGGCTCTCAGCTCTGGGCTGGGGTAGAGGCTGTCCAAGAAAAAAACCATCAGGTTCAGAGTCTGAAGAGGAAGAACAAGTGGGGCAGGGCCCTTCTTCCCCTGTAAGTGGAGTCCTCCAAAAGCGATTCAGTTTTGTCCCTGTGCGGTCCTTCTCAAGGATCCCAGCACTGCTTAGGAAGCTCTGAGGAATCTCATCTTTCTCAAGACTGTCTCTAGGCTGTTTCATCCTATTTTCATGACAGGAACTGGAGGAGACAGTAGTAGGATCCTTGCTCTGGGAGGCTGTGAGAGAGCAAGCAACAGAGGTCAACTTAACAGTCAACAAACATCACTCACCATTCTTTTTTTGCTGGATCATTATCCCCTTGCTTTAACTGGGAGCATACAAGGTTCCCTCCTTTTCAGTTTCCTTTTGCAAGTTGCCCTTCCTCATTAGAATGTTAAGTTCCCTGAAAGCAAGGATTGTCTGTATTTGCATTCTTAGGGCTTACCACAGGGTCTGGCATACAGCAAGTGCTTAAAAAATAACTCTGGGCTTGACTTATCTGTAACCTCTGTTGGGCATTTAAAGTTCTTCAAAAACCTATGTTTCCATTCATATACATTCCCCTTAACGCAATCTGTGGTTCAGACAAACTAGTCTTGCTATTTCTCATCAATACTTCATATCCCTAGTCTGAACCTTTACTCCTGCATCACTAAGTTTGAAATGCATTCCTCTTCTAGACCCTATCAATAAGCAAGCACCTACTATGTGCCAGGTTCTGTGCTAAACACTAAGAATGCAAAGAACAGCAAAAAGGTTCTTTACAAAATCAACTCAAATGCCACTTCTTACAAAAGGCCTTTCCTGTTCTCCCTACTTTTGCCTTCTTGCAAAATTATTTTGTATTTTGTATATGCTTCTCTCTGTAAATATGGACTGAGATACAATGTAAGCTCCTTGAGATAAGAGACTTTCATTTTTTGGTTATTGTATCCTTCACACCTACCACTTTTAAAATGTGGGAGAATTGATCATTTGATACTTTTGTATCAGGTGCTGGAGATGCAAAGACATAGGGTGGTAGAAACTTAATGTATAGCTGGAAGTGTCTTTAAAGGTCTAGTCCAACTAGGTAACAAGATCTGAGCTCAAATTCCATTAACTCAACTTACAACTAAGAAAATTGAGGCCATGAGAAGTTAAGTAACTTGTCTAAGATCATTTAAGGAGTAAATAGATTCTACAAGAAAAGATCATTTTTAGTCTTCCTTTTGAGGACCAATCCCCAACTCATCAAACTCTGAGTCTTTTTCAAGCATCAAGTTACAAGCATTTGATAAAATTCAACATCCATTCCTATCAAAAATACTAGAGAGTATAGGAATAAATTGGCTTTTCCTTAAAATGATCAGTAGCATCTATTTAAAACCATCAGCAAGCTTCATATGTAATGGAGACAAACTAAAAACCATTCCCAATAAGATCAGGAATGAAACAAGGCTGCCCACTGTCACCATTACTCTTTAATATTGTATTAGAAATGTTAGCTTTGGGGCAGCTAGGTGGTGCAGTGGATAGAGCACCAGCCCTGAAGTCAGGAGGACCTGAGTTCAAATCTGGTCTCAGATACTTCCTAGCTGTGTGACCCTGGGCAAGTCACTTAACCCCAATTGCCTCAGCAAAAAGAAAAAAAAAAAAAAAAAGAAATGTTAGCTTTGGCAGTAAGAGAAGAAAAAGAGATAAAAGGAATTAGAGTAGGTAATGAGGAAACCAAATTATCACTCTTTGCAGATGATATGATGGTATACTTAGAGAACCCTAGAGACTCAACTAAAAAACTACTAGAAACATTTCACAACTTTAAGTATCAAGTTACTTCCATGCTCCCGGCATCCAGTTTTAAGAGAGAGGGTGAGAGAGGACAATTCCACTTCAGAATGCTGAAGGAAAAGACATTGGGAAGAACTGGCAGTCTCCATTATGTCCCTATATCCAGCATACTACTCTAGAGACTTCAAGGAGTTTCCCCTTAGAGGTCTTAGACCTCAGCTGTCTTGACTGAGCTGAGTTCACTTGCTTCCAATGGGAGAGTGCCTTCACTCTGTATTGTCTGCTTTATAGCCTCCTATGTAGACTTTCTCTAACTTCTATTATGCTGGGATTTATATAAATGGGTTTCTTTGCTATTTGCTGTGTGTTCACTGGGAAAGTAGAAGTCAAGCCTTGACTATGCACTTCCCTCTCAAAAAATGACAAAGCAATCAAAAGTTAAATGGAATCTGATCCTATCTTCTAGACTATAATCCAGAGAATAGATAGGTGTACTTCTAACCTGATACTCCCTTTCAATGTGAAGAGCAAAGTGGTGGCCTAGAGCTCCAACTTCCAGCTTTCTCTCTTGGTAGGAATAAAATCTCTCTTGAAGGGTAGAAGAAAAGCTAAACATTTCTCTTCTGCCTCTTTTTGAGCCACAAAAAGATAGCTCTCTTACCATTTGAAGAGCCTCACTACACATGTGGAATCCATAATTCTCTTTGCTACCTATGGGAGTTTTGTCTATAGGAATATAATTTTGGGTCACTTATTTTTACAAAATATTGTTGGGTTTGGGGGGCTAGGGTTTGAGTTTGTTGTTGTTTTTCCTACAGGTTGGTCAGTTAGCCCCATCTGACTAAGCTTTCTCATCTATAAAATAAGTTGGAGAAGGAAATGGCAAACCATTCCAGTATCTTTGCCAAGAGAACCCCAAGTGGGGTCAAAAAGACTCACATACAACTGAAAATTACAACAAAACTTTTAAATTGCCATGATAATAACTGAAGCCTTGAATGACATCACTTTCCTCAGCTTCCTTTCTCTTCTGATTGGAGAGCTGGACAATGGAATAACAAATTCCTTTCAATGTCTTGTTCACAGAGGGCACAAAATTGGACTTTTTGTCCCCCTTCACTCAGCATCTGCTGCTCTGGTCGCAACTTCATGGAAGAAGATGCGAGATGCCCTATACCAGATAGTACCTGTGTCCCTCTTTTCTCCCTCACTACCACTTCCTTTTCCTGCCATTTTTTATATGTCCTCTCCCCCCATTTTATTAACTCCTCGAGGACATGGAGTTTCTTTTCTATTAATTGTATCCCCAGTAAACTACAATCATTCCAAATAAGATCAGGGGTGAAACAAGGTTGCCCACTATCACCATTACTATTCAATATTGTATTAGAAATGCTAGCTTTGGCAATAAGAAAATAAAAAGAGATTAAAGGAATTAGAGTAGGTCATGAGGAAACCAAATTATCTTTGCAGATGATATGATAATATACTTAGAGAACCCTAGAGAATTAACTAAAAAACTATTAGAAATAATCCACAACTTTAACAAAGTTGCAGGATACAAAATAAATCCACATAAATCATCAGCATTTTTGTACATCACTAACAAAATCCAACAGCAAGAGATACAAAGAGAAATTCCATTTAAAATAACTGTCAATCATGGTTCTCTTCTGTTGGGAACTGAAATCTCTAAACTACTAGCAAAGCCAGAGCATTGAGATCGGATGTGCACAGCACTCATTCAGAAAATAACATTTCCTTCTATAATTAATATCATTGGGTTTTTTAATATTAGAAAGTTTTCTATCCTAATAACATCAATTTTATTTTGAGGCAAATGACAGATGCATTCCAAAAGTATGAAATGTTGGCACTCATTAACCTGGATTCTGATCCTTCAAGTTCCCCTTTAGAAGAATACAATCCTAAGAATATAAAGAGATTAAACTATCCATAGGACTAACAAAATATACATAAGTAAACTAACAAAAGTCACTAACTGTCACCTTTTATTATTAGCCATGAAGCAAGATAGCTCATAGTTAGCATTTAACCATAAAGATAATCAATAGTTAGCATTTAAGTAATTTAGTTATATAGTTAATAGTCAGCATTTAGCCATGAAGTAATGTAGTTAATAGTTAGCATCTATTCAAACGTCAAATGTCAAATATAGTAATCTATAAGTTAGAAGGAATTTTCGAACTAGGCGCCAGATAGAGAGATGTCACTGAGTTTATTGTCTGAATAAATGTAAACTGTAAATCTAACTATGTTGACCTAAGGAAATGTATATATAATCTGAAAAGTGTGTAACCATTGTTTAACATACAAAATAAAGCCTGAGGGAACTGGAGGGGAAAAGAGGAGAGCAACAGAGAGCAGCAGAAGCAGCAGTTTTAGCACCTCTCCCATAAATTCCTTATTCAAGCTACACCTGATTCCTATCTTCCTTTGATGCTGACTCTATTTTTCCTGCCTCAGTTTCCCCTAGAATCCTTGTAGAGGCTGGACCTTTACACTCTTCAACGATAAGATGTTTCAAACCAGTTCCAGCTGTTTGGTGATGAAGAAAGCCATACACACTCAGGGAGAGGCCTGTGGGATCTGAGTCTGGACCACAACATAGCATTTTCATACTCTCTATTGATGTTTGTTTGCATTATGTTTTCCTTCTCAGGTTTTTTTTTTCCTGTAATTATACAGCAAGATAACTGTATAAATATGTATACACATGTTCGATCTGTCAAATACTTCAACATAATTAACATGTATTAGACTTCCTGCCATCTAGGGGAGAGGATGGAGAGTAGGAGGGAAAAATTTGTAACAGAAATCTTTGCAAGGGTCAATGTTGAAAAATTACCTATGCATATGTTTTGCAAATAAAAAGCTTTAATTAAAAAAAATTTTTTAAAATAACTGTCAATAGTATAAAATGTTAGGGTGTCTGTCTGCCAAGGGAAAGTCAGGAACTATATGAGCAAAACTACAAAACACTTTCCACACAGATAAAGTCAGACCTAAACAATTGGAAAAATATATTCTTCTAATTTGTTTATAATAACATTCTTTATGTCTAGATCATGAATCCATTTAGATCTTCTCTTGGTAAAAGATATTAGGTGTGGGTCAGTACCTAGTTTCTACCATACTACTTTCCAATTTTCCCAGCAGTCTTTGTCAAATGATGAATTCTTTCCCAAAAGCTGGGGTCTTTGGGTTTGTCAAATACTAGATTTCTATAGTCATTGATTATTTTGTCCTGTGAACTTAACTTATTCCACTGATCAACTACTCTATCAAGATAAAAAGGTTTTATACAAACAAAACTAATGCAGACAAGATTAGAAGGGAAGCAATAAACTGGGGAAACATTTTTACATTCAAAGATTCTGATAAAGGCCTCATTTCTAAAATATATAGAGAATTAACTCAAATTTATAAGAATTCAAGTCATTCTCCAATTGATAAATGGTCAAAGGATATGAACAGACAATTTTCAGATGAAGAAATTGAAACTATTTCTAATCATATGAAAAGGTGCTCCAAATCACTATTGACCAGAGAAATGCAAATTAAGACAACTGAGATCACTACACACCTATCAGATTAGCTAAGATGACAGGAAAAGAAAATAATGAATGTTAGAGGGGATGTGGGAAAACTGGGACACTGATACATTGTTGGTGGAACTGTGAACAGATCCAACCATTCTGGAGAGCAATTTGGAACTATGCCCAAAGGGCTATCAAACAGTGCATACCCTTTGACCCAGCAATGTTTCTACTGGGCTTATAAACCAAAGAGATCTTAAAGGAGGGAAAGGGACTCACATGTGCAAGAATGTTTGTGGTAGCCCTTTTTGTAGTGGCAAGAAAGTAGAAACTGAATGGATGCCCATCAATTGGAGAATGGCTGAATAAATTGTGGTATATGAATGTTATGGAATATTATTGTTCTGTAAGAAACGACCAACAAGAAGATTTCAGAGAGGCCTGGAGAGACTTACATGAGCTGATGCTAAGTGAAATGAGCAGAACCAGGAGATTATACACAGCAACAACAAAACTGTACAATGATCAATTCTGATGGACATGGTTCTCTTCAACAATGAGGTGATTCAAACCAATTCCTATTGTTCAGTGATGAAGAAAGCCATATACACTCAGAGAGAGGCTTGTGGAAACTGAGTGTGGACCACAACAGAGCATTTTAGTTTTCTGTTGGTTTTTGCTTGCATTATTTTTCCTTCTTAGATTTTTTTTTTCCTTTCTAGATCTGATTTTTCTTGAGCTGCAATTGCAGATAACTGTATAGATATGTATACATATATTGGATTTATCATATATTTTAACATATTTAACATGTATTGGACTACCTGTCATCTAGGGGAGGGGTAGGGGGAAGGAGGGAAAAATTTGGAATAGAAAGTTTTGCAAAACAAAAATGATAAGTTTGGAAATATGTATACATATATTCGATTTGTCAAGTATTTTAACATAATTAACATGTAGTGGATATCCTGCCATCTAGGGGAGGGATGAGGAGTAGGGGGGAAAAATTTGTAACAGAAAGCTTTGTAAGGGTTAATGTTGAAGAATTACCCATACATATGTTTTGCAAATAAAAAGTTTTAATAATTAAAAAAAAAGAAAGTTTTGCAAAGGCCAATGTTGAAAAATCACTTATATGTTCTGTAAATAAAAAGCATTAATTAAAAAAATAATAATAAGGGGGCAGCTAGGTGGCGCAGTGGATAGAGCACCAGCCTTGAAGTCAGGAGGACCTGAGTTCAAATCTGATCTCAGACACTTCCTAGCTGTGTGACCCTGGGGCAAGTCACTTAACCCCAATTGCCTCAGCAAAAAAAAAAAAAAAAATAATAATAATAATAATAATAATTGTATCCCCAGCATTTAGCACAGCACTTGTGGCACAAAGTAGGTGCTTAATAAATGTTTACTAAATTATATTGGATTGGATTGGAATCAGATCCCAGCCTAGGCCCCTCTAGTTGTGTGCCCTTTAAGTTGGTTCTCTTTTCTTACCAAAGGCCTCTCCTCCTCCAGACTGGCTGGAATCCAGATCAGAGTGAAGACGAATTTCAAAGCATCTGGGGCAACAGGGACCACTACCAGGCAGAGCATACTGCCCTGAGGTAAGGGGTCTTGTACAATCTAAGCAGCAGAAATGATCTTCATGCCAGCACTTCCCTGCAGCCTCTGTGCACCGGCCAGAGAAGATGAGCTACAGAGAAAGGCAAAGAACAAAGATGTGGAGGGGCCTGCTTGAGATAGGAGAGGGTAAGAAGCTTGCAGATTACAGAACATGAAAACTACTTGGGGTTACCTAGATCAAACACTGTACTGGGAGCTAGGAGACCTATGTCTTCAGAAATTTTCTGCCACTAACCTGACCAAGTCCCTGTAGCTCAATTTTCTAACTCATAAAGTGAGGGTATTAGGCTGCAGTGGTTCTAAAGCTTGGCCCTCAGGAGGTCTCTAGCTCTTCCCTTGCCCTAGGTACCTTCCTTTGGTTCTTCCTTCCCTCCCCTCCAAGGGAACCATACCTACTTGGTCACAGGCAGGGCAGCGAGGTCGGAGCAGCTCTGCATGGTGCCTGCCACAGTATAGGTGTCCCTTGTGGTAGAAATAGATCAGGTCTAGTAGGGCCTGGCTACAGGCCTGACAGGTAAAACAGCCAGGATGCCAGCAACTCTTCTCCCCTGCCCTAGCTGCAAATACCCCAGGCTCACCTGGTCTCAGATTTGTACCACACTGTGGGATAAGGAACAATATCAGGAAAGAGCCAGTAGAAATTTCCATCTCCTCACTTTCCAGCCTCCTGCATACAACTTCTAGAACATTCCTATCTTTTACTTTAGCCTCTAAGGTCATCTCCATGCCATCTACCCTTTCCTCCACCCCTCAGCCTCTGCCATTCCCCCTCCAAAGCATGGTTACCTGTTTATATATATACAAGTGCTTGTGTACACGTGTGCATGCATGCACACACGTGCATGCACACACATACACACACATACCCTAGCCTCTATCATATTCTTTCCTCAAATCCAAATTCTTTTGTAACCTTCCACTACTTTTCTATTCCTCTATGAAGTTTTCCCCAGATTCTATTTCTATAATATTCTGTCCACATTCCTCCTTTTAGGTTTTTTTTAATTGAACTTAAATGCATAAGGACAAAAAATTAACATAAAAAGATGATTCATATAAAACACAAATGTCTATTTCACACTATTTCTTTTTCTTTTTTTAAACTAATAATACTACACATTTCTTCTTTTTTTTAAGGACCTGATATTTCATCAGTGTAGGGTATTCTAGATGAGGAACTTCCAGTTTCAAACTAGATCAGAACTTTCTCAGCAATTTACAGTTTAAAGCATAGCCTAGGAGCACTGAGAGGTAGTGATTTGCCCAGCATTCTCTATCCTCTCTGCCATACTGACTCTATGCCCCTCAATACTTCTATAATGCAAAACTAGCCCTTCTATATGATCCTGGTGTTGAAACATATCTACAATGTTAAGAGGGGAAGGGAAACAATTCTCATTCTAGTGACTCAATCCAGCCTCAAGATGTCAAAAGGTAGGGATCTGGAAGAGCTCACCTTCTCACACATGTGTCCTTCAAACCTAGGGGGCACCATTCGGATGACCCCTTGACCCAAGGCCTGCTGTCTCCGGTGGGCACTGAACAGCCGAAGCTGGAATCTCTCTTCTTCCCCAAGCATTGAACAGTACCGTTCCTGTCAAAATTCATAGTGATTTGTAGTTTAGCTATATTTGATGGAATAGTAAATTTAGACCAAAGAAAAAAATTACTGATTGCTAGAAAGGAGGGAGAAAGATTACAGAAACTTCTTGCTTAAAAAGGAAAACTGTAGAGAGGAAGCTAGTAGGTAGTCCACTAGGAGAGAAAGGAAGAAAGCAGAGTGCAAGCCCATCTGAATCTCACCTCTTCCAGAAATTTTTCTTGATAACACTCAATAGCACTGATCTCATAGCACCATAGAATGAGAAGTGATGAGGCATCATTTTGTCCAAACCATTTTTATTTACAAAAATTTTTATTATTCCTCTCTCCTCCCTCTTCCCTCTTCCCCCATTTCACCTGTCCCAATTAGCAATGTGAAATTTTCAAGTCACACAAAGTAGGACTTGACACAAAGTCAGCTCAAAGAATATAGGATGAATTGAAATGATCTGCTCTGGGAAAGAGGATAACTAAAAAAGAAAGCAGGGAGAAGAGCTAAGCAGAAGAAGATGGTGTTTGAAGCTCACATCACTGTCTTGTGGAGGTAGCTGCTGCAGGAGGGTCCGGATCCGAAGCCAGTTGGGAGAGTTGTCAGATTCCACATGGAAGGACTCCAGGTCATGGTGTGCATGCACCTGAAGAGACAAGACAGAGGCCTGAAGCAACTGCTGGGAGTTTGAATGCATCTGGGGTTCTTTTATCTCTTCTTCCACTCCATGGTAACATTTCACTTTTCTCCCCTACAGATTCTTTCTGTATTCAGAGAACTCTTTCTTTGTTCTTGACTCCCTTTTATCAAAACTTGTACCCATAATGATGGAGACATTTGAGGGATTCTAGGAATATTCTCCATTTCCTAAAATATCTGTTCCACTGGGGCCTGAAACTTCACCATTAGAGATCCATTCCTTTGGCTAAGTTGTCCTTTTCCCATAGTTCTCTTTTAAAATGTTAATATTTAGGATGCATGAAATCCTTATCATTAGTGTGGATGTTATAGTGGGTCTGGTTTTCATTTAGAGAGAAGACCTGGGGGCTGCATATCTGGAGGTGGAGTTATATGAAACAGTTTGATTGAACTTTACTCAACTGGAAAAGTAAATTTGCCAGCAGCAGAGAGAAGATTCTGCTTGTTCAGGAGGAAAAAGAGAAAAAAGGAGTCCTTATTACCTGAGAAGGTAAGGGATAAGTTCCTTCTTCCTCCAGGATGCAGTAGGATTCATTGTGCAACAAGCAAACTGATGTCTCCTGATCCCTGGATATACATTTATCCTCTTGGTGGTCTTGGGAGCAGACTTCAGTAAATTCAGACAACATGAAGGGATATACTCAGGAAAAGGGTCTGTAATAATATCATCATCATAATGATAACTAGCCTTTATATAGTGCTTTAAAGTTTGTCTTAATCACTGAATGGATGTTGCCTCACCAAACTGAGACCTTTTAAAGACCTTAGCTTAAAAAGGCCAGGTTCTTCTCACAACAGCCAAGGCCATTTCCAGTCATCCTGATTTATATTTTGCCACTGGACTCAAATGGAGGAGAAAATGAGGCTGGTAAGTGCACAGCCCTTCCTCACTTAAATCCAACATCACCTTCCAGAACAAAGGATAAATGACAACAACAATGTTTGCAAAGCACTTTCCAAATATCATATGATTCTATCCTCACAAAAATCCTGGGAAGTAGGTGCTGTCATTTATCCTCATCTTACAAATGAGAAAATCAAGGCAGCCAAATGTGCTAGTAAGTGTCTCAGACCAGATTTCCTGACTTCAAGTCTAGCACGCTATTCACTGAAGCATCACCTAGCTGGTTGTGTAAGGAACAACGAGCCATGAACTGGGAATCAAAAATCCTGGGCAATCAATTGAATGGCCGAATAAGTTATGGCATATGAAAGTAATGGAATATCATTGTTCTATAAAAATGATGATCAGCCTGATTTTAGAAAAGCCTGGAAAGATTTACAGGAACTGATGCTGAGCTAAACAAGCAAAAACATTGTACATAACATAGCAAAATCATTCGATGATCAACTATAATAGATGCTTCTTCTTACTAGTTCAGAGATCCAAGGCAATTCCAACAAACTTTGGATGGAAAATGCCATCCACATCCAAAGAGAGAATTATGGAAATTGAATATAAATCAACACATGTTATATTCACTTTTGTTTTTTCTTCTGTATTTTCTAAATTATGTTTTTTCCCTTTTCTACTGATTTCTCTCTCCCAACATGATTCATGTGGAAATATGTAAAAAATGAATGTACATGTGTAACCAAAATAAATGTTGTTTTATATGTAATTGGGGAAAATAAAAATTAAAAAAATTAAATGACAGTTTAAAAAAAAAACACTCTCTATGCTTCAGCTTCTTTATATGTAAAATCAAGAGTTTGTAATCCATGATTTCTGAGGTCTCTTTGACACTCTATGACCCTGTGCCCTGCTTTTCATTAAGCAGATGCTCAGAACCCCTATTTTCAAAATGTGCCATGATAAAAGATTTGGAGTCAAAAGACTTGGGTTTGAATCTCATCTCTGCCACTGCCTAGTTATGTTACTTTAGAAATATTACTTCACTTCAGTATTCTCCCAGATGTTCATTCAAATCCCATTCACATTTCTAGACTCAGAATTCATGTAATCTTCACTGACCACAGGAGCCACCACTGCCCTTTTCCTCCTCTGAACTCCCATTGCATTGATGATCTCTTGTACTGTGGCATTTAATTTTCCTATCATTGTTCTCCATTTTTGTTTTGTTTTTTTCTTCCTAACTAGATTGTAATATCATTAAAATAAGGAGAAGCTAGGTGGTGAAGTGGATAGAGCATTGGGCCTGGAGTTGTTAGAAAGATTTGTATTAAAATCTGACCTTTGACATTTATTAGCTGTGTGACCCTGAGCAAGTCACTTAACCCATTTACCTCAGTTTTCTCATCTGTAAAATCTGCTGGAGATGAAAATGGCAAGCCACTCCAGTATCTTTGCCAAGTAAACACCAAAGAATCAAACATAACTGAACATGTGTCTTTGGGATGGAACCTCTCCCTGCTTCTGTTAACCTAGTCTTTGAAACAGATTAATAGATATGTTGATGAATAATTGGCTTTTTAGTCTCATTTTCCTCTAAAATGAAAATAATAATTCTTGCACCACCTCACAAAGTTGCTATAAGGAATTAGTCTTTATAAATCACAAATCCTTATGTGAAAGGGAGCTATTTTTATTAAAGATCCTGGAAGTGAGATTGACAGAATCTAGACTATTAAAGCATTGTCATCCTCCAACAACCATTGGCCACTAGATTTCTTTATGGGTATCCTCTTTCCAGTGCTCTCTTACCTCTCCCACACCCCATTTCCTTCCTCCTAACTTCCCTAGGTTCTTTGCTAGGTTTCCTGTAGGGAGGAGACCAAACCTGAGTTACCCTCATATATGCTCCCTATTCATTCAGTGATTTTCTTGCAAGAAAGCTCTCAAGAAAAAAAAATCTTTGAATCAGAACAGCTCAGAATTAGAAGGAAACTCAGAAGAATTCAGATTTAAACTATGTCTGAACAACATCCCTGGCAAGTGGTCATCTAGCACAGAGTTTCTTAAAACTTTTTTCCACTCTTGGCTCCTTTTCCCCCAAGAAATTTTTAGGGAATCCTGGGTATGTAGGTATATAAAATACACCAATCAAACATTTACTGCTAATAAATTATAAAGAAATTATTTTAAAACAATCTTTGATACATTTATATATATAATATTATTATTTATTAAAGACAAAGCAAATTTGCATGCTAATGAGATGGATGTGCTTGTTTATTTTTACAAAAAGAATTAACTCTTGCCAGAATATTTGATACTTTTTTATTGTTGCCAAATTTTGGGTGACCCTCACAATCAGTTATGAAACCCGATATGTGACTCCCCACTCACAGTTTAAGAAGCTTTGATCTAGCCTAACAGATGAAGATCTTCTATAAGGAGAAAATCTACCTCCTCCATAGCAATCCAGTGCACTTTAGGAAATCTCTGTAAAAAGTTTTGCTTTCCCTTATAATTTCCACCAGATACTACTGCACGTTCAGCCCTTTGGGCCAAGGAGAACATTATTCCAAAATTAAAAAAATTTAGTACTGCCTAGCTGGTACAGGAAAAGTATTGAGTCTGGTAACAAAGAATCTGGGTTCCAATTCTAGCCTCTGGGGTCCCTTCTAGTTTTAAATCTAGGACCCTGTAAAAATTATTACTTCATTTGAAAATGTTGTCTCCCTGAGTGTTGTCTCCCATAGGCTTTGGGTTTTCATCCTAAGACATATAAACAAACTTGTTAGAAAAGAAGTAGCTACTCGACATGGAGAATGTTTTCTAGTATGCTCACCACTTTGACTATCCTCCCTAAGTAGCTGCCTGCTTTGTCTACCCTTAATTTCAGCCCTGATCTAATGGCCTTTTCAGAAAAACATGAAGATGGCAATCCTGTATCCTTAGATGCCAGAGGGAGGTCGAATATGGATGGAGCTGGATTACAGAAGAAAGTTCTCTAAATGATGTTGACCAGGACTCAGGGTGTTCCCATTCCCTTAAAATCACATTGTACAGTAAATCGCTTCTACCCGCAATGTCTCCCGGGCTCCCTTGGTCCTAGGGCCTTCCCCATTCAACTTGCCTGTAGCTTTCTCTCCTCGAGACCCCAGGGTTCACTTAAGAAATCTTCGAGGGGCCAGGTGCTGCGGAATTCCTAAGAAGTGGAGAGTGGGAAAGACCCGATTTGTTTGGTCCCGCGTTAGGGGTACTCAGTACGGAGCTGAGCGTGAATTCTCCAACTCTTCTTATTAATTCAGTGATTAACCAGCCGTTCTCCCGACTGGGGGTAGTGCCCTCTGGGGCCCTAGAGCAACCCGGATGGGTGGGGAGGAGAGGAGAGAGAAGGAAAGGGAAAGAGAGGCAGGATTCTGGCATGGGTTCCGCCTCCAGAGAATCATCCTAAGCAGCCAAACCCGTGGGGAGAGAAACAGGGCACGTGGGAAGCAGGAAGGAAGCAGATCTACTGATTGTTCCGTTCAAAACACCCTTTTCGTCTCCCTCTCCTCCAGTCCCCCAAACTGTGTCAGATTAGAAACTTCATGGTATCACCTCCTTCCTGGTCGGGACATCTGCCCCTGAACCGCCTGCCACTCCAGTACTCTCTCCATTCCCGCCCCTCCCCTTCCAATTTCATTGTCGATTAGACTGCAGCTGGGAGACAGAAGTCTGAAGCACCGGTTCAGGAAAATAGGGAGAGAGGGCAGGGAGGAAGAGTGCTCCCAGGTGTCCCGGTATGGAGTAGTGACACGGAATCTCACCCTCCATGACTAAAACAAATACAATTTTAAAAAATAAATAAATGATTAAATAATTAGATATTTCACGTATTAATAAATATATTATTTATATATAATTGTATAATAAAATATACACAAATTTAATCAATATAAGTAAAAACAAAACTTGAAAAGGTTTTCATACATTTAGGTACCATTTAATGTAAACTGAAGACACACCTTTCTCTGCCCCTCCCCCAAAAGTGTCCTCATTCCTCCCCTTAATGTTGTCCAATCTTCTCAGGCGTTGGTCTCTTTCCAATTCCTCCCTACCAGTGTCTCCCGGCTCCTCTTTCTCTTTACCCGCAGTTCGGGAACCTTTCTGAAGAAGTGAGGCTTCAGAGGAAGAGACCGAAGGAGGCTTACTCATAGCAGCACCACCAGTATCTTAGACCACCAACATCTCTCCACTCTGATAAAGACATTCCAGTACCTTGAACCCAACAGCTTTGAGAATAGCAGTGCTCCTTACACCACCAGATCTGCCCATCGTCATCAGACATCACTGAGAGGAACAGTCAATATAGAGAAGAGATTCATCTTCCTTAACAGCACCAATACCAACTGCTAACCAGTTGTCATAGATAGGCAGGTAAGGGATGATGGTTTTCCCCAGCCCATCTTCTAGCCCATCTTGAAGCTATTATCTAGGGGGAAATTAACGTCTCTGGATGTGTGGCTTCTACTGAGAGTTATGCAGCCACAGCTACTGAAGACCCAGAAAATAAAATTCTTGACACAATTACAACATCAAAAAACAATGTTACTTTATCAGTAGAAATCAGATGTATGAAGATGTTTTAGCATCTGCTTTTCTGCAGCGCCCCTTAAGGATCACGGGACTTTAAAAAATCTGATCTGCAACTGAAATCTACTAGACCTGTGATGATCTCTCTTGTCAAGATATTAGGAGACACTCTTCTAGAGCCAAGGTCCAGCAAGCAAGATGTGCCCTGAACTCGGCATAACAATAATCCTTTGTGTTCATCCTCTGGATGATCTTACTCTCAGGCAAAATCATACAATTTCTGCACTGTTTTGACCAGCACCAGGTGTTCTCTGAGCTCAGTTGGGTATCCATATTTTTGGTAATGAAACCTTGCTACAAAGCAAATATGCCTCAGTATTGCTATTGCTCTCATTGTCAGGGCTACAGCTCATTTCATAGCCTTTGGTCTAAATATTGCAATCTCCCCACATTGCCTTACATTGTCTCTTTTCCCCTTCCTTTTCCCTTCCCTCCCCTTCATCCCCCCTCCTCCCCCCCCACAGTGGGGCTCTGGCACAGATGAGCTTGCTTGCAAGCCATTTCCCTCACTTTGAAACCAAACTTCTCTTTGATTCCTTGTAATGCCAGAGAAACTGAGGCAAGACAGAGATTGGTTTTTAATCATTTTAATATGGAGAGTTTAGACTAGCCAAGGCCAGCCAGCTGCATAGGACTCTTGTCTCAAAGCATTCAGTGTCAAGCAATTCAGGAGACTTTTGTAGCTAGAGGAAACAAAGGCAGATGGGGGGGAAGAGAGCAAGGATACTGGGTAGGGGACAAGCCATAATTCTAGGCAAGAATCATAACTTATAGCTTTAGCAATAAGAGAAGAAAAAGAGATAAAAGGAATCAGAGTAGGTAATGAAGAAACCAAATTATCACTCTTTGCAGATGACATGATGGTATACTTAGAGAACCCTAGAGATTCAACTAAAAAACTACTAGAAACAATTCACAACTTTGGCAAAGTTGCAGGATTCAAAATTAATCCACATAAATCATCAGCATTTTTATATATTACCAACAAAGTTCAGCAGCAGGAGATACAAAAAGAAATTCCATTCCAAATAGCAGATGATAGGATAAAATATTTGGGAATCTATCTGCCAAGGAAAAGTCAGAAACTATACGAACTAAATTACAAAACACTTTCCACACAAATAAAATCAGACCTAATCAATTGGAAAAATATTAAGTGCTCATGGGTAGGCAGAGCGAACATAATAAAAATGACAATACTACCCAAACTAATCTACTTATTTAGTGCCATGCCAATCAAACTCCCAAGAAATTATTTTACAGATCTAGAAAAAATAGTAGCAAAGTTCATTTGGAAGAACAAAAGGTCAAGGATTTCAAGGGGATTAATGAAAAAAAAGGCAGATGAAGGTGGCCTTGCTGTACCAGATCTAAAACTATATTATAAAGCAGCGGTCATCAAAACCGTTTGGTACTGGCTAAGAAATAGAGCAGTCGATCAGTGGCACAGGATAGGTTATCAGGACAACCTAGGCATTAACCTTAACAATCTAGTGTTCGATAAACCCAAAGACCACAGCTTTTGGGATAAATACTCTCTATTTGGCAAAAACTGCTGGGAAAATTGGAAACTAGTGTGGAAGAAATTAGGGCTTGACCCATACCTAACATCACATACCAAGATAAGATCTAAATGGGTTCATGATCTAGATATAAAGAGGGACTTTGTAAGCAAGTTAGAGGAACGTAATATAGTTTATCTCTCAGACCTGTGGAGATGGAACAAATTTATGTCCAAAGAAGACCTGGAACTCCTAATTGAACACCAGATGGATAATTTTGACTATATTAAGTTAAAAAGTTTCTGTACAAACAAAACAAATGCAGACAAGATTAGGAGGGAAGCATCTAATTGGGAAATCATCTTTACATTTAATGGTTCTGATAAAGGCCTCATTTCTAAAATATATAGAGAATTGTCTCATATATATAAGAATTCAAGCCACTCTTCAATAGATAAGTGGTCAAGGGATATGAACAGACAATTTTCAGATGATGAAATTAAAACCATCTCTAGTCATATGAAAAGTTGCTCCAAATCACTATTGATCAGAGAAATGCAAATTAAGACAACTCTGAGATACCACTACACACCTGTCAGATTGGCTAAAATGACAGGAAAAGATAACGATGAATGTTGGAGGGGATGTGGGAGGGCTGGGACACTAATACATTGTTGGTGGAACTGTGAACGGATCCAACCATTCTGGAGAGCAATTTGGAGCTATGCTCAAAAAGTTGTCAAACTGTGCATACCCTTTGATCCAGCAGTGTTTCTACTGGGCCTATATCCCAAAGAGATCTTAGAGGAGGGAAAGGGCCCCACATGTGCAAGAATGTTTGTGGCAGCCCTTTTTGTAGTGGCTAGAAACTGGAAACTGAAGGGATGCCCATCAATTGGAGAGTGGCTGAATAAATTATGGTATATGAATATTATGGAATATTATTGTTCTGTAAGAAACGACCAGCAGGACGATTTCAGAGAGGCCTGGAGAGACTTGCATGAACTGATGCTGAGTGAAACGAGCAGAACCAGGAGATCATCATGCACAGCAACAACAGTATTACATGTTGATCAATTCTGATGGACATGGCTCTCTGCAATAAAGAATTGTCTCAAACCAGTTCCAGTTGTTCACTGAAGAAAACCATATACACCCAGAAAGAGGGACATGAAATATGGACGACAACGTAACATTTTCATGATCTCTATTGACATTTGCTTGCATTGTGTTGCCTTTCTCTGATTCTTTTTTTTTCTTCTAGATAGGATTTTTCTTGCATAACTTCTCAAGCATTTCAACATTATTAACATGTAGTGGACTTCCTGCCATCTGGGGGAGGGGAGGGGACTGGGGGTAAAATTTGTATTGGAAAGCTTTGTAAAGATCAAGGTTGGGGAACTACCCATACGTACGTTATACAAATAAAAAGCTTAAAATAAAAAAAATTAAAAAAAAAAAAAAAAGAATCATAACTTAGTCCTGACAGGATGGGGTCAAAATAAGAAGGTTGAGGGGCAATACTTAAAGGAGGGGGAATTATCCCAGCAGACATTTGAGATAAGCCACCTGAGTTTTATGATTCACTGGTATTTCAGGGACTCTTAATTTCTCCATTCCTAAAGAACAAAGGAGTGGGGCTATAATAATTTTATTCAGGGAATAATAATTCAGGGAAACTGAGGCCTAACATCCTGTCTCTCCTGTTTCTATTCTACTCTGTTCCCCTCTCATCACCCAAAGGTTAGGGGCCAGTTCCCTAGGTTGACACCCTCATTAAAATGTGAACTTGTGAGCAGGAGCTCTTTACTTTTTTATTGCTAGAATCTAGCACATAGTGCTTAATTAATGATTAATGCTTTTTTTGCACATAGTGCTTAATTAATGCTTTTTCATTCATTCTTTAGCCTGCTTCCTTCTTTCCAGTGTCCCTCAGTTTCCTCTCCTTTCTCCAGGTTTCCTTTCCTTTCCTGCAGTGGCCCTTCACCCTCTCTTCTCTGGAGTCTTTTAGCCTTTCTTCTCCTCTAGCTTCCTTCTCTCAACTGCAGTGTCCTCCTATTCAATTCAATTAATCAAGCATAATTATTGGGACAGATGGTGGACATAGAAATAAATAATCCTTCCTCTCCCAAATCCCTAATCTGAATAAGAAATGGCCTCAGTCCTCAATGAGCTGACATTATAATATGGGAATATAATATATGCCCCATAAATATATATGAACTATATACACAATAAGCAAAAGGTGTCTTTTTAGGGGGAGCACTAAGAACTGGAGAAGCCAGGAAAAGCTTCTTATAGGAACCAACACAAACTGGACCTTGAAGAACTATGAGTTTTGAGAGACATAAATGAGAGGGAGGGATTGTAATACAGAGAAAACTGAGGTAGTACTACAGATTAGAGATTAGTTAATATTTTATTGATAGTAATGGAGAGTTTAGAATCCATAGCTATGGATGAGACTGAATGGGACTCTTGTCTCAAAGCATCCAATCCATGGAGAGTTTAGATTGGTAGCCTCATGTTAGTCAGCTGGATCTCAAGGTATCCAGCACCAGAAAGTTTGCTCCAAGGATTTTTATAGGGCTCCAGGGCTCAGGGAAAATGAAGGCAGACTGAGAGGCAGAGTACTTGGTGGTGAGGGGCGGGGCAGGAGTTGGAGTTCCAGGAAAGGTTGGGAGTATGGAGGAAAGATCATAAATTCAGATACGTTTGGGAAGAAGCTAAGAGACACTGAGTCTGAAGCCAAAAGATAAAGGTTATGTCCAGGTATTTGAGATAGGATATCTGGAGTTTTTATGACTCTTTGGAATGCCAGTGGCCATAACTCTGCAGCTCAATTATCTCAGTCCTAATGTTCAGAAAGGAGGGGGGAGGAGGAAGGGTTTTGCTGCCGAGGCAGAACAATGAAGGGAAACTGAGACATGGGAAGTATGGCACAACAGCATAACATTCATTCATTCCTGCCTTATGACCCAGGGGCAGAAAATAGGATGTTAAATATAAGAAAGGAAAGAAACAAGCATTTATTAAACATCCACTATGCTCTAGGAACTGCATTAAATACTTTATAAATACAATCTTACTCGATCTTAGGAAGTAGATGTTATTATTATCCCCATTTTAGAATTGCAAAAATTAAGGCAGATAAAAGTAAAGTGATTTGCCTAGCATTAGACAAAGAGTGTCTTAGGCTGGATTTGTACTGAAGTCTTCTTGCCTCTAGGCCTAGCCCTCTTCCACTGCACTTTCTGCCTGCCTTTGAGATATGTCTTTGTATAAGGATATAAGATATTCAAAGAAGAAGATATGTAGGCCAATTTAGTAGAATATACAGTGCCTGAGGGGGAATAAACTGTAACACAGCAACAACAATAAAATGTGATGATCAACTATGATAGACTTGGTTCTTCTTGGCAATTCAATCATGCAAGGCAATCCCAATAAACTTTGGATGGATCCACATCTAGAGGAAGACCTATGGAGATTGAATGTAGATAAATGCACACTATTTACACCTTTCTGGTTTTTTGCTTTTTTTTTTTTCTCTCTCATGGTTTTTCCTTTTTGTTCTGATTTTTCTCTCCCTACTTGACTCATTTGGAAATATGTAAAAAAAAAAAGAATGTATATGTATAATTTTTAAAAAAGAGAGAGAGGTTGGTGTCAGATAGAAAAGGATTTTTTTTTTATTATTTTTTTTTTCTTTTTTTCTTTTTGCTGAGGCAATTGAGGTTAAGTGACTTGCCCAGGGTCACACAGCTAGGGAATGTTAAGTGTTTGAGACCAGATTTGAACTCAGGTTCTCCTGACTTCCTATGCCACCTAGCTGCCCTTAGAAAAGGATTTTTTAAAGGACTTTTAAAGACAATAAACCCTGGTGATTTTTTTTTTTTTTTAAATCTTAGAGACAATAGAAAGCCATAGAAACTTCTTAGGCAGAATGACATGGTCTGGCCTACAGGGGTTTTCTCACAATACCAGTCAGGCAGTCTCCAACACAACTATCCCAACTACTTCAACATTTCCCCCCACTGAATGTGGGAAAACTGGGACACTGATACATTGTTGGTGGAACTGTGAATGGATCCAACCATTCTGGAGAGCAATTTGGAACTATGTTCAAAAAGTTATCAAACTGTGCATACCCTTTGACTCAGCAGTGTTTCTACTGGGCTTATATCCCCAATATTTTTTTTTTTTTTTTTGCTGAGGCAATTGAGGTTAAGTGACTTGCCCAGGGTCACACAGCTAGGGAATGTTAAGTGTCTGAGACCAGATTTAAACTCAGGTCTTCCTGACTTCAGGGCTGGTATGCTATCCACGGTGCCACCTAGCTGCTCCCTCCCCCCCCCCCAAAGAGATCTTAAAGGAAGGAAAGGGACCCACATGTGCAAAAATGTTTACGGCAGCCCTTTTTGTAGTGGCAAGAAACTGGAAACTGAAAGGATGCCCATCAATTGGAGAGTGGCTGAATAAATTATGGTATATGAATGTTATGGAATATTATTGCTCTGTAAGAAACGACCAGCAGGACAATTTCAGAGAGGCCTGGAGAGACTTGCATGAACTGATACTGAGTGAAATCAGCAGAACCAGGAGATCATTATACACAGCAACAACAAGACTATATGATGATCAATTCTGATGGACGTGGCTCTCTGCAACAATGTTTCAAACCAGTTCCAATTGTTCAGTGAAGAAAGCCACATACACCCAGAGAGAGGAATGTGGGATCTGAGTGTGGACCACAACATAGCATTTTCACACTCTCTGTTGATGTTTGCTTGCATTGTGTTTTCCTTCTCAGGTTTTTTGTTTTGTTTTGTTTTGTTTTTTGTAGATCTGAGTTTTCTTGTACAGCAAAATAACTCTATAAATATGTATACATATGTTCAATTTGTCATGTATTTTAATATAATTAACATGTATTAAACTACCTGCCATCTAGGAGAGGGGGTGAGGGGAAGGAGGGGAAAATTTGTAACAGAGGGCCTTGCAAGGGCCAATGTTGAAAAATGACTCATGCGAGGCCTGGAGAGACTTGCATGAACTGATGCTGAGTGAGATGAGCAGAACCAGGAGATCATTGCACATGGCAACAACAGTACTATATGAGGATCAGTTCTAATGGACATGACTCTCTTCAACAATGAAATGCTTCAAACCAATTACAATTGTGCAGTGAAGAAAGCCATATACACCCAGAGAGAGGGATGTGAAATGTGGGCCACAACACAACATTTTCATGTTCTCTATTGCTGTTTGCTTGCATTGTATTTCCTTTATCGGATTATTCTCTCTTATAGATTCAATCTCTCTTTAGCCATTCCCTCCATATGAACAGACAATTTTTAAATGAAGAAATTGAAACCATCTCATCATATGAAAATGTGCTCTAAATCACTATTGATTAGAGAAATGAAAATTAAAACAACTCTAAGATACCACTACATACTTCTCAGATTGACTAAGATGACAGATTTCTCCTGAACAAAAAAATGATGTGTGGCAATAACTATACATATATTCAATTTAAATATTCTAACATAAGTATCATGTAGTGGATATCCTGCTATCTAGGGGAGGGGTGGGGAGTAGGGGGGAAAAATTTGTAACAGAAAGCTTTGTAATGGTTAATGTTTAGGAATTATCCATACATATGTTTTGCAAATAAAAAGTATTAATAATAATAAAAAAAGAATAATTACTCATGCATATGTTTTACAAATAAAAAGCTTTAATAATAAAAAAAATTTCCCCTACTTCTCATTCCATCTCATTTCATTTTATGTTGTTATCAAACAATGTATAAGAATCTCTTTTTTAGGCTTTGATAATATTTTATTTTTCCAAATACATGAAAATGAAGTTTTCAACATTCACCTTTGCGAAACCTTGTGTTCCCAAATTTTCTCCCTCTTCTCCTTCCTCCTCCTTCCCAAAAGAGCAAGCAATCTGATATAGGTTAAATATGTGCAATTCTTCTAAACATATCATGCTGCAAGCATACACAAAAAATCCAATCAAAAGGAAAAAAAAAAAAAAAAACCATGAGACGGGGTTTAAAAAAACAAACAACAAAAAAGGTAGAAAATACTATGGTTTGATCCACCTTCAATCTCCATATTTCTCTCTCTGGATGTGGATGGTACTTTCCATCACAAGTCTATTAGAATTGTTTTGAATCAGTTCATTGCTGAACTAGGGGCAGCTAGGAGGCTTTCTCTTTGCCAAAATAAAGGAGTAAGATAGGCAACAGGAGTGGGAAATATGAAATAGATTTGGGAGAACATATAGTTAGTAAGGAAAGAGTTTTTAACAACTAATGATGGAAAAGATAAGTTCTCCAGGGGAACTCACAATTAACCAGGAGAAAGGCAATTTGTCATGAGGTGGGAGTATGCCATTAACTGTGCCATAAATCCATAGAGATAGTTAGCTTCCTCAAAATTAGTTAGCTATAGCAAGGAGAAAGATACCATGAGGCATGGGGGATGAGTGAGGAAAAAGACACCATAGGCAGAATGCTATGGTGGACTAACCCAAAAGGGATTCAGCAAAGATGGAATTATTGGGGAAATTTGACATGATAACTTGGCTTTCTAATTGGATACAGTAAAGTGGGATTACCCAAAACCTCCACAGGGATTGAGACTATAAAATCCCCATCAGTGCCCTTCCTTGCTTGCCTGAGGGAGTAATCTTATCAGTACTTCAGGCTTTTTCTTCCAACCCCACCTAGTCACCAAGTCATTACCCCTACTATTCACATTTCCTAGTGAAAAGGATACTTTCTACCTGCTTGAGCATCTGGATAGTAGATAGAGTGCTGGTTCTGGAGTCAGGAAGACTCATCTTCTTGAGTTCAAATTTGTCCTCAGATACTTACTAACTGTATGATTCTGGGCAAATCTCTTATCCTTGTTTGCCTTTTATCTGTAAAATGGCAAATCACTTCAGTATCTTTGCCAAGAAAATTCCCAAATGGGGTCAGAAAGAATTGGACATCTCTGAAATGACTGAACAATAACAATAGCAGCAACAATAAAGGCTTACTGACTGACTACAATTACAAAAAATTTTGACCCTTTGGAAAAAATCTTAGGGATCTCCACAGGTTCCCAATCACCTTTTTGAGAACTGCTACCCTAGACAATCATTTTCCAAAATGATTCAATCTCTCTTTAGCAATTCCCTCCATATGAACAGACAATTTTTAAATGAAGAATTTGAAACCATCTCATCATATGAAAAGGTGCTCTAAATCACTATTGATTAGAGAAATGAAAATTAAAACAACTCTAAGATACCACTACATACTTCTCAGATTGACTAAGATGACAGGAAAGATAATGACAAATGTTGGAGGGAACATGGGAAAACTGGGGCATTAATACATTGTTGGTGGAATTGTGAATGTGACATGGTATAGCTTCTAGGGAAATATAACAGTGGTTTTGAGGTCTCCTGGCCTTGGGGGGCTTCTGTTCTAATAATGTCAGTAGTTCTAAATCTTCTTTCTTTGGAATCTGCCTCAGGAAACCCCTACACCCAAACTATATGATCACTCCTTAGTCAGATAGCTTCTGGCCTCAGGAAACTCCCATAAGATAAACTCCTGGGACAATAGTAAATAAGATCACCCCTCAATTCATTAAGGACTAGTAATCTTGTCAATACTAATCTGGTCAACCAGAACCACTTCTTCTTCCTACTCCTGAGACATAATGTTGAAATGTGAGAAGTGAGGGATGAGATATCCCCAGGCCAGTGTCCCAGATTCTTGGGAAAGAATTCATAGTCTTGCATGCAGACGAAGTTTGTGACAAAAAAATAGGTTTATTACACTGAGAAACAACTTCTCAGAGGAATTAGCAAAGGTAGGTTTTCAGCAAAGATGGATTTACACTGAAAAATAACTTCCTCAGTGGGTCAAATCCAGAAAGGAATTAGCAAAGGTTTGGGGTTCAGCCTTTGATTATACTGGGTTTATTATCATTATTATAATACTCAGACCATGTCTGAGGCTAGGGAGCAATCTCCAAATGAATTTGAGGGACTAATTTTCAATTCAATGAAGGGTGGTGATTGTTTCCCAGACCAAAGTGATTAACATATCAATTGGGATCAGGAAATTCTTATGGGAACCAGATAGCTTTCCCCAGGGACATTCAGGTGGGTGGGGATCATTTTTAGGAATTTCCCCAGACCGGGTGGCCCACCTACCACAAAGATGGGGGGGGGGAGGAGACACAGAGTCCTTATAACATCAATAGAATTAACATATCTATGATTGAAAGCTGGATAAAAGTATCTCCTTGCTTCTGTTTTGATGCTGAAATTCTCTTAGAATTACAGCCAACTTTTTGTAATGGCATTATAATTACTATTGCAATAAAATTTTACCCTTTGATTAGGAAATGGGTTCAAGCCTGCAAGATATTTTTGATACCTCATGTCACCAGTCTTTTGGGGTCCCCCTTTCCCAACCTCAACAAATGGATCCAATCATTCTGGAGAGCAATTTGGAACTATGCTCAAAAGGTTATCAAACTGTGCATACCCTTTAATTCAGCCGTGTTTCTACTGGGCTTATATCCCAAAGAGATATTAAAGGAGGGAAAGGAACCCACATGTGCACAAATGTGGTAACCCTTTTTGTAGTGACAAGAAACTGGAAACTGAGTGGATGCCCATCAGCTGGAGAATGACTGAAAAAGTTATGGTACATGAATGTTATGGAATATTATCGTTCTATAAAAAATGATCAGCAGGATGATTTCAGAGAGGCCTGGAGAGACTTACATGAACTGATGCTAAGTGAAATGAGCAGGACCAGGAAATCATTGTACACAGCAATAAGATTATATGAAGATCAATTCTGATGGATGTGGTTCTTTTCAAGAATGAGATGGCTCAGGTTCCAATGATCTTGTGATTATGAGAGCATCTACATCCAAAGAGAGGACTATGGGAACTAAATTTTCCCTTCTTCTGTTGCTGTTTGCTTGAATTTTATTTTCTTTCTCATTTTTTTTTCCTTTTTGATCTGATTTTTCTTGTACAGCAAGATAATTGTATAAATACATATGTGTATATTGAATTTTTTTTTTACCATATTTTTACTGTATTTAACATATACTAGATTGCTTGCCATCTAGGGGAGGGGATGATATTATGCCTCAGTTTCCCTGAATTGTTCTGCTTCAATTTCCCTGGTGGCAACACCCCCTTCCTGACCATTAGGACTGAGATAATTAAGACTTCAGAGCTCTGGCCACTCTGGCATTCCAAAGAGTCATAAAACTCCAAATGGCCTATCTCACATGTTTGGGCATCTTTCTGGTTCAGACATCCTGTCTGAACCAGACTCCTAGCTTCTTCACTCCCAACTTATCAGAATTTATGATCCTTCCTTTTTCACCCCCAACCTGTCAGGATTAAAAAGTTATGGTCCTTTCTAGAGGTTCTGATAACCAGTGCTCTTCCCCCCTCCCCCCCCATTTGTTTCCCTGTTTGCTGGAGCCCTATAATAAGTCTCTGTCATTGGATGCTTTGAGACATCTAGCTGGATGGCTAATATAGCTGCTAGTCCAAACTCTCCACTATTAAAATATCAAAAACCCCTCTAATCTCTATCTTGCCTCAGTTTTTCTGACATTACAATGGGGGAAAGGGGAAGGGAAATTGGAACACAAGGGTTTGCAAGAATCAATGGTGAGGGGCAGCTAGGTGGCATAATGAATAGAGCACCAGCCCTGAAGTCAGGAGGACCTGAGTTCAAATGTTATCTCAGACACTTAACATTCCCTAGCTGTGTGACCCTGGGCAAGTCACTTAACCTCAATTGCCTCAGGGGAAAAATCAATGGTGAAAAATTATCCTTGCATATGTTTTGAAAATAAAAAGCTTCAAGGGGGGGGGAAGAATCAATTGAGATAGAGGACAAGTGGAAAAAACAAAAAAACAACCCAAACAACAAATAATTCCCACCAAGAATTTTCCTTTCTGTTTGGTGAATCCAAGATTCATCACTGATTGTGAGGAGGTACTGGGTAATTAGAAGAGAGTTGGCAGAGAAAATCTGAAGCACTGATGGAATTGTAATACCTCCTGAGGCAAGCAGGGGAGAGCACTGATAAGGTCCTCTCAGTCTTAAGTGGATCTTTTGTTCTTAAGTGGGCCTTTTGTTCAAGTGGACTTTTGATTATTGTTCCACTTCAAATGGAAGTCTCTGGAAAGTCTACATTTAATTGTAACCAAACTGAAAGCCAAGCTATGATGTCAACCCCCTGAGGTTATATCTCCCCTATAAAAAAATCTGCTCAGATTGTAGATGCTCTTTAACTTTTCTGTGAATTTAGCCCATCTGTCAATGGTGTCATCCTAAACTCTTTAGGGTTAGTCTGCCAAGGTGTATTCTTCCTGGTTATTGCTAGAGAACTTGTCTTCCCCTTGGTTGATTTTTGAATCTTTATCTTTGTTAAAAATTCTTTTGGATTTGGTCCACTCTTAGTAGCATAATAAAATCTTTGCCCTGGATTTGGAGGATGTCTAAGCCTACAAATTTTTTTTTTGGAGACAACTTATGACACCAAGCTATAACTTGTGGGGTATCACTCTGTTCCCCATTATTTTCTTGGGTGTCTTCACCATTTTGGTAGTCTGGTACAGGGAGAGTCTCACTATACCTGTCACCTCAACATTTTGGTGGCCCTGTAATGGGAACTGACCAGTTTTATGTTCTCGATCAGCTATTCTCAGGAATTGCTAAAAACAAAGAAGCAAATAAACAAAAACCCAAGCCCATCCTGTTCCTTTATTAATCATAATCAAGTCAGTTTCCCAGATTATATATATTCCCAGTATAGAATGATGAGAAGATGGAGCTCATCTGGCTCTTCATTGTTAGTACTTCAACCTTTGAGATAAACTTGATGGGAATTCAGTTTTCTAGAGTGTCTTTAATATAATCTCAATATCTCAATACATAGCCTTGTCACTCCCTATATCTTGCCTTTATTTCCCTCTTTTCCACTGAGGCCTTAAAAGTTCTATCCCCCAAAATCAAATTGCTAACTCAGTATGATTTTGCCTTGGCTAGTTGTATTTGTTTGAACCTGTTTGCTATTCACATAATAAAACAGCAAATCTCTGTTACGTGTGATAGATGTTTGACTTGATTTCTTCATGTTGATTGAACTATTATGCTCTTCCAAATCTATTTCATGTTACTTTTATACCACTTTACTTGTATGGGGATAGTGTTGCTTTACTTCCTTCATTTCAAGATAAGCTCCTATTTTTTTTTCCCTTTCTTTCTCCTATAGCTGGGACACCTGGAAACTTTATGGAAGGCTTGTTGGATTGTCAGTGAGCTCTCCACTCAAGCTTACTTCCTAATCTTGGGAACACTTGCAGGTTTTGGCATATTTTCCTTTGGGAACTCTTGCCATTTTCACATCTCTAGGACTTTTTTTCCCCCAGGGGAGATGAATTTCTATAGGAATAGAAACTTAATTTTTTTTTGACTTGTGACAAAGATAGGGCAGTCCATGTCTATCCCTAAAAAAGCAGAGGCTTTCTCTGTTAATACCTATTTAGTTACTTAGGACATCATCAATTGAAGTAAAAGACTTAATTTTTTTCTTAACTGGATATAACCCTAATCATTTAACCACTTCCTAGATGACTGATCAGAATAGAGGGACCTAGGGATAGGTTAGAAATCAGTTAGATCTTTGATAAGAATGAACAGAAAGGATTTCTGTGCCAGACATTTTTGAATTGATAGGAAAATATTTATAAGCATTTCTCATTTAGATTAGTTCAAAGGCTTCAGACCAGGATACCCAGAAAACTGCTTTCTTAATAATTCTAAAAGGGTGTGGATGAGGATGAGGACTTAGTTTATTTTCACATTCCTAAATATTTCAATGTTCCCCTATTTTCATCAATGACACTAGAATTTCTTGAGTCTCTCAGTGTTCTTATTCTCTTTCCTATCCTTGACTCTTCCCTCAAATCAAATTGCTTTCTTCCAAGTTACAAACGACTTCTTATTTGACACATTTGGCTTTCTTTTTTTCATCTTTATCTCTTGACTTCTCAGAGACATTTGATTAGCAATATTATCCCACATATTCAATCTGTTGTAAAATGTTGTAATTTCTACCTTCACAGAACCTTTAAACCTTGTAATTTCCACCTTCACAGAATTTTTTCTACATGCCCCCTTCTCTCACACAACTGTCATTTCACTTTGGGCACTGATCACCTAGACTATTGATCTCACAGCCATAGGTGTCTTCTCACTCCAATCTATCTTCTCTTTAGTTGCCAACATTTTCCTAAAATGGAGGTCTGTCCTAACTCAATTTATTCTAGTGCCTCTTTAATGAAGTTCACCCTTGGACATCATGGGGTGATTCTTGACTTGAATTTAAGTGAGACAAAATTGTACAGCATTGTCATCTTTACTCTCTCTTCCAGTGTCATCAAAGTCCAGTGCAAAATAAAAGTCAGGACAACTGCTGATGGCCCATGGTGCAGTGGATGACCTTAGTGTCTTCATTGTGTGTACAAGTTCTAAGCAACCTACAATGCTTCAGCTGCTTTCATGGCCATTGGAAAAAAAATCACTCTTATCCTCCCATTCTGCCTTGGGAAATCTTGACAAGCTTAGAGTATATAACCCCTTTATTCTACCCTCGATCTGGTTTAGCTTGTCTATTCAGAAGATTTTACTGGGGTGTGATCACTGTGCATGGCACAACTTCTTGGAACCATAGGTGAGAGTTGTGTAACAGGTAAACACTAGATGGATGAGCAGCATGAAAAAGACTTAGCAAGCCCTCACACCAAAAGCACTAGTCCTCACTGAAAACCCCATTCCTAGCATTATATATTAGTATAAACTATTACCTCCAGCATAAGATATAAAATCCTCTGGTATTTAAAGTCCTTCACAACCTGCTCTTTGATACTTTGCTAATCTACTTATATTTTATCCCTCTCCAGAATCTAGCAATACTGGTATATTTTATGCTCTTCTCCCACTATATTCTATCTCTATATCTTGTCATTGATTACCTCCATGTCTGGGATGTCACTTCTCCCCTACCCCCACAGTCCCACTTTCCCTTTGCCTCCTGGCTGCCTTTAAGATTCAGATCAACAACTGTGATGGATTTGACTCTTCAACAATGAGGTGATTCAGGCCAATTCCAATAGACCTGTGATGGAAAGGGCCATCTGCATCCAGAGAGACTATATTGAATGAGGATCACAGCAAAGTATTTTCACCTTTTTTTGCTGTTACTGTTGCTTGTTTTTTTCTCTCTCACTTTTTTCCTTTTTGATATGATTCTTTTTGTGAAATATGATAAATATGGTAATATGTTTAGAAGAATTAAATGTTTAACCTATGTTGCAGGGGGAGAGAGAAAAATATGGAACACAAGGTTTTGCAAAGGTGAATGTTGAAAATTATCTTTGCATGGATTTTGAAAGGTAAAAAGCTATTATTTAAAAAAAAAAAACTCGACTCAAATCCCAACAGGAGGCCTTTTCTCAGCTATTCAATTTTCCTCTCCCCCCCCTTATTCCAATCCCCACCGTTCCACCCAGTGCCTCCTCAATGTGTGATCCTGGGTAAGTAACTTCATTTTTAGCTGTCTCATTTTCCTCCTTTGTAAAATGGGGATAATCATAGCCTCTTTATCCCGGGATTGGGATATATAAAGTACTATTTGTAAAGCATTTTGCCAACTTTAGGGCGCCATAGAAATGCAATTATGTCTTTTGTTAATGAAAGCTGGTTGGTTCAGCCTCGAGCGCCCTCTGGCGACCTTCTGAGCTCCCCGCTCTTTGCAGCAGCAGATACGTCCTCTAGAGGGAGACCTTCCAGGTAGCGCTCAGCTCTCTGCGGCCTGGATCGGTTGCTCGCATCTCGTTGGTACTGCCTGGGCGACCTCTGACCCCGGCGGCTGCGGCTGCGGCAGTGGCGGCGGTGGTTTGCAGCGGCGGCGACGGCGGCGGCAGCAGCAGCTGTGGAGAAAGGGGCGGGGTGGGGCGGGGCGGGACGGGGAGGCGAGGCCTCGCTCTAGGGCCGGAGCTGGAACCGGACCCGACCTGACCCGACCCGACCCAACCCGACCCAGGAGCCGGGAGCGGGGCCCCTGGCTCCGCCTGGATTGCGGGGCGATGTGAGTCCGGGGCGCACGGGGCCCGGCCGCCCCCTCCTTCTTCTTGTCCTCCTCCTCTCCGCCCTCTGGGAACTGCCCTTGGCCTTGAGTTGTGGAAGAATCGGGCCTGGACTCCGAGACCGTGGAGGAAGGAAGGACCTGCCCCCGCCCCTGTATTTGCGGGCATCCCAGAGGACCCGGGCGCGGGGAAGACCCCCTTCCCCATAGCATGCTAGGATCTCCTAGCCGGGCCTGGCCAGGACAGGGTGGGCACTACGGTAGCCGCGGGCGTCTGGTGACCCGGCCTCCTGCATTCCTCAAGTCTCGGAGCTGAATCTGTCCTCTGCCAGGGAAGGGCCAGGGAGGTTTGGAGACTGGAGGAGCCTTGTCTCTCAGACAGAGGACAGAGCTGAGCAGGCGCTGCAGGGGCCCCACACCATAGGCTGATAAACTGTTAGTGTTGGAGGGGACCTGAGAACCTAGAATGTTAAAACAGACATAGATGAATGGCATGTTAAAACATAGTACAGCAGAGCTGGAAGGGATCTGAGAACCTAGAATGTTAGAACAGATATAGAATGACAGAGCTGGAGAGGACCTGAGAACCTAGAATGCTAGAACAGATATAGAATGGTAGAACTAGAAGGGGCCTGAGAACCTAGAATATTAGAACAGATATAGGTGAATGGCAGAACTAAACGTGACCCTGAGAACTTTGAATGTTAGGCTATCAAATCACAGAATACCAGGACTGCAATATATTTTAGACCAATATTGTCAAACTCAAGTAGAAAGGGAGCCTTGAACCATTCATAAGGATCTCTGTGGCCTGCATATTGACTTAGTTTTAAAATGTAATGATATTTGTGTTTTATTATATTTGTATTTATTTTGATAAATGTTTCCTAATTACATTTTAATTGGTTCTGGCCATTGGCATGATTGACAAAATCAGGCGAAGAATGTAGGAGTGCAGAGCATAAGACTCAGTGGAACAGAATATTAGAACACAGAGTTTGGAATGTGAGAGATGAAAAGATAGGGATGAAACAGAGCCAAGAACGGGGAGTGCCAGAAAACAGAACATGAAGTGATAGGGGCTAGGAGGAACTTCAGAACATAAAATGTTAGAATATGAAACACAGAATGTTAGATCTAGAAGGGATTTCAGTTCTTCCAATAGAGGAAGAAGTAGGCCTGCAGGACAGAGTAGTTCATGGAGGTGTCAAGTGGGTTGCCCAGAAATTTTGGGAAACAGTTGGGCATAGGCAAGGTCTGTCTCAGGACAGAAATAGTCTAAAAGCATATTTGTTACTATTAGGAACTGGATTGATTTAGATAACAAAGTATTTCTTGTGATTTATTTTGTTGAGTGTAATGGAAAGCACTTAGAGAGGAGAATCTGCAGTCAAATCCCAGCTCTGTTACTACTACTTTGTTACTACTACTCTGTTAAACTAAAGAGAGTTATTTGCTCTTGGAACAATATTACAAGTCTCAATTTTCCCATTTGGAACTATGTTACAAATTACATTTAGCTTGAGCAAGATGATATTATAATGTATCTTGTAACTCTTCATTAAGAGACTGAGAGAACAAAAGGGTTCAGTTTCAGCTGGCTGAAGGTTTAGGGCTCTTCAGATAGCTCCTTCTTGGAGTCAGGAAGATTTGAGTTCAGATTATTGTAGAAATTAGCTATGTGACCTTGCACAAGTAACTTGGCCTGTTTCTTCAATGATAAAATAGGGATGTAATGGAATCTATTTTTCAGGATTGTTGTGAAGACCAGATGAGAGAATGATTTTAAAAAGCACAGTTCCTGGCACATAAAGGTTTATATAAATAATTATTTCCTTTCTCCTTTACAGATATCCAAGGCTTGTGTGCTCTGAGATTTAAATATATTATTGGTCCTATGGCCAAAGAACTCGGGCATTATAAGACTTGAAATAAAGGAGCATCTTTAGAGGGTTCCAGAAAATGGAGTTGGACAGAAAACTTGTCTCTCCATAAAAAGCAAATAATAATTCCTGCCTTATTTGCTATATAAATTCTTTGAAAAACTAAACGTATTACATAGACAAAGGATGGTTTTCATAGCAATAAGATTTGAAGCAAGGTGGTTTCCTTGACAATCGAAATCTCTAGGCCATGTTTTCAAAGGTCTCTGGCTAAACCTGCTGTCCCATTGTCTCCTTTGCCAGGTGAACTTTGGGTCTATCCCAGATGGAGCCTGGGTGACTTCTTTTCAAGATGGCTACCATGATGCCCCACTGAAGATTGTGGAGATAAAGTAGGAGTTCTCTCCTGTCCCCTTCCCATGATCAGCTCCCCAATGGCTTGGGTGAGGTAAGCTCTGTGCTGGAGGGTGTGGGGGGATGAGGGAAAAAATACCTCACTAAGAGTTTGATACTCAAAGCTTTTCCAGTTAAAACAGAACTTTGGAGTGAAACCGGGGAATGTTAGTCATGGAGATAGCAGTGACCTGCTAATTTTAAATTCAAGTCCCTTATTTGTCAGTTTGCTTGGTTCACCCCATTCTAGCTTAGTTTCAGATTTGGATTTGCATCATCGTTCAATTCATTAAAGATTTATGGGAGTGTGTGTGTGTGTGTGTGTGTGTGTGTGTGTGTGTGTGTGTGTGTATGTGTGTAGGGCACTATTCTAGGTCTTGGAAATCTGAAGATCTTTCAGACACAAAAGTGTATAGATTTTCCTGTCTAATGGAAGGGGAAGGAGAACATATGCAAATGATTGGGATACAAGGAATAGATTTTTAGGGTAGAGAAGAAGTCCAGGCAAATTTGAGGGCTGATCTGACTTTAGCTGAACATTTCAGGGAAGACTTCGTGGAAGAAGTGATCTTGGCATTTGTAGTCTTCTTCCACCTTGCCTTCCCTTTATCTCTTTCCCTTGTTTACAAAGTATAATATTTGCTACATTTGACCTGGATCCTCCCATCCTGAAAACTGAGGAAAGAATAAGAAGCTGGTTCTACTATGTGAAAGTTTCTACTAGTCCATCATGAGGTTTTATAGTGCAGGATGGGCCAGAGAAACAGCAGAATGCTAGCACCCATGTTTCATAGGGAAGAAAGAGGTAAAAACAAAACAGTAAAAACTAGATAAATAGAAATAAACAGAAGATAAATAAGAAGTCTAGATTCTTCTAGATTTCCATCCTAGAGAGCCAGTTCTGGATGCAAGGAGTCCTGAGTTCAAGCCTCATTTTTGACACATTCTGATTGTAATTCTCAGCAAATCCCTTAAACTCTCAGAATCCTTTGTGGAAGTTGCAGCAGAGGTAATGATCTATATTGGCAGTGGGTGTTTTCTCACTGGAAATTCCTTATGCTGATAAAAATCATAAGCCTGTTTTATAAAGCAAACATAATGTCTGTAAGGTCAGGAATTATTTCTTATTTTGCTTTCATAACATCTAGCTCTGTCCTTGACAGAATAGATGCTTGTGAATTGGACTGGGGAGGCAGAGGTGCAGAGGATAGAAAACCCAGCTTCCATTACAAGGCTTTGTTTGAGATTCTATACCTAGGAGTAGAGTATACTCTGGGACTCTGCCTCATGATCTTACTGCCTCTGTCCTGCATTTTCATCCCAGAGCTGACCACCTGTTTTGACATCATGGGAAGCTGCCTTGGCTGCCTCTACAGAGACAGTATACCAAATAACCATCCTACTAAATTCAAGGTACTTACCCTCCTCATTACCCTTCCTTCCCTTATCTCCACTTTCCCATTCCTGGGGAACCTCTTGGGCCAGTATCTAAGGTGCTCCAGAATCAAGGTATGGTTTAAGAGTCAGTTCAGCCCCATAAAAGCAAGTGACAGTTGTTTTGTATGTGAATCAAAGAACTCTCTTCTACCTGTAGGAGGAGCCCCTTTCTCATCCCTAATGTCCCCTGAAGCTAGGATTTCTTTTAGTAACCCATCTGAAGAGGGAGCCCTTGTCTCAAAAGAGTGTAGCTCTTGGGTAGAGAAAGAAGGAGAGAATCAGTACCTTTTTCCTTTTGTTTTCACCTTCTTGAGCCTTTCCCCCTTCCAAAAAACAAACAAACAAACAAACAAAACCCCTCTGAATTGCCACCTTCCACTTTGGTAATCCCCAGAGTTGGGCATGTGAGGAAGACTGAGATTCAAGATCTTAGAATCACAAAATGTTATCATTGGGAGAAACTTAAGAAATAATCTCATCCAACCTCTTATGTTATAGGAGGAGGAAACAGAGGCCTAGAAAAATTGGTTGAGTTCCACAGATAATTGATAAAAGAGCTAAGATTTGAACCCAGTTCTTTAGTTCCAAATCTACTGTTCTTTCTTTTTATGGAATTGTACCATGATTCCATAATAAAACCATAGATGGTCAGATCTAGATAAAAACCTTGAAGATAATTAATTTAGTCCAAGACTCTTAATTTTAAGTGAAAACTGAAGTTGAAGAAAAGACGTGATTGTCCCAGAGCCATTTAGTGAGTCAGTCTTAGTTAGGACTTGAACTCAGTTCTCTTGACAAGCAGTGGCCTGATAGCTTGAGCACAAGATCTGGAGTCAGAAAACATGTTTTAATCTTGGCTCTCCTTTTTGTTAGCCGTGTGATTGTGGGTAAGTCACTTCATATCTCTGAATCTTCAATCTCACTTTCTTCATTTGTAAAATGAAACTTGGATTTGATGGCCTCTTGGATCCCTCCAGCTCTAAATTTCTGTTGTTATGTTTAAGGTCCTATACCATTCTAACACTTTATGGTGTTGTGATATTCTAAGGTCCCTTTCAATTCTAAATCCCAAGATTGGTCCTTAGAATTTCTTCACTAGTCTGTGATTGCTTCCTTCTTTGCTCCAATGTCTCTTTCCTTGCTTTTCCAACTTGATCTTTCCCCCTGACACCTAGGTAATAAACGTGGATGATGAGGGAATGGAGCTGGGTTCTGGGGTGATGGAGCTGACCCAGAGGGAGCTGGTGCTGCACCTCCACAGGCGTGATGCTGTGCGGTGGCCCTACCTCTGCCTGCGGCGATACGGCTTCGACTCCAACCTCTTCTCCTTTGAGAGTGGCCGGCGCTGCCAGACAGGACAGGGTGAGCACCAGCCTCTCTTTTCATGGCTGTATGGGCACATTTCTGTTCTCGGCCTGCTTCTCCTGGACCTGGGACCTAGGGACCCTAGTTGAGGTAGGCTACAGTCTGCAAGGGTGTGGGGATGCAGAGCTGACTTTGGGCCACCTCCACATGGCTTAGTGAAAGGCCCTAGTTTACGTTAGCAAGTTAAAGGCAGGAGGAACTATTAAAGTACAGCAGTGTGATATAGTGGGAAAAGTACCGGCTTTGAAGACAGAGAGCCTGGGTTCAAATCTTAGCTCCGGAGTTAAAGGGAATTGTGGGCTCAGGGAGAGAGTCAGGGTTGCTGGTGTGATTGTGAATGACAGCCAGAGCCATGGCTGCTCTATAACCTCTTGGCAGAGAGTAATGAGGAGCTGGAATTGTGAGAGAGGCAGACAGACAATCATGAACCCCTTTGGTGGACTGGTGCAGTCTAGAAAATAGCTCTTAGGATGTTTTTAAATGCTTGAAATATAGTGCATAGGATTACAAAGGAAACTGATATTGAAATGAGATTATCAAAATATTTTAAAAATTAGTTTTATTTTATTATTTCCCAGTTACATGTTAAAAAAAAACCCAAAAAACTTTTATCACTCATTTTTTCAAACTCTGAATTTCCAAATTCTTTCCCTTTGAGAAGACAAGCCCTTCGATTTTGATTATATGTGTAAGATCATGCTAAACATTACCATATTAGCCATGCTGCAAAAGAGAACACACAAAAAATAAGATAGTAAAAATAAAGTTTTTTCAAAACTTTTGCACTCAGAGTTCATCAATTCTCTCTCTGGAGGTGGGTCTTCTCAAGGATCCTTTGGAATGATCTTGGATCATTGTCTTGAAGAGAGTAACTGAGTAATGTTCTTCTGGTTCTGCTCATTTCACTTGGCTTCAGTTCATGTAAGTGTTCTCAGGATTTTCTGTCCCATTTTTAAAAAGGAGTGTCTGGCCTTATTTCTAAAATATATAGAGAATTGATTCAAATTTCTAAGAATACAAGCCATTCTTTAATTGCTAAATGGTCAAATGATGTGAACAGATAATTTTAAGAATAAGAACCATTACTAGTCATAAGAAAAAATGCTCAGAATCACTGTTGATCAGAGATGCAAATTAAGAAAACTCTGAGGTACTACTACATACCTCTCAATTTGGCTAAAATGACAGAAAAAGATAATGATAAATGTTGTAGGGGATGTGGGAAAACTGGGACACTGATACATTGTTGGTGGAATTGTGAACTGATCGACCATTCTGGAGAGCAATTTGGAACCATGCTCAAAGATGTACCAAATGGTGCATATTCTTTGATCCAGCAATGTCTCTATTGGGCTTGTATCCCAAAGAGATCATAAAAAAGGGAAAAGGACCCAGATGTGCAAAAATGTAGCAGCCCTTTTTTTAGTGGCAAGGAATTGGAAATTGTTGGAGAATGGCTGAACAAGTTATGGCATAGCGATGTTAAAGAATATTATTGTTCTATAAGAAATGATCAGCAGGATGATTATAGAGAAGCTTGGAAAGACTTGCATGAACTGAAGCTGAGTGAAATGAATAGAACCAAGAAGACATTGTACACAGCATCAAGATTATGTGATTATCACCTCTGATGGATGTTGCACTTTTCAACAATGAGGTGATTTAGGCCAATTTCAATGGTTTTGTGATGGAAGGAGCCATCTGCACTCAGAGAGAAGAATGTGGGGACTAAGTGTGGATCACAACATGTTATTTTCACTTTGTTGTTTGCTTTTTGCTTTCTCATTTTCTTTTTGATCTGATTTTTCTTGTGCAGTATGGTTTGTGGAAATATGTATAGAAGAATTGCACATGTTTAACATAAAAAATGACCAAAAAACCCCAAAACAAAAAAACAAAAAGAGTGCCTGGGCTTCTGCTTAATGAAATCAAAGCAGGCTTTTTTCTCTTTTCCTGACAGATCAGCTTTTGGCTTTCTCATGCTCATCTCTCCTTTGCAAGGTGCTGAACTAACTAGGACACTAGGTCTGGTGTTTGGAAATGTGTTCATTATGAAGCAGAGTGGTGGAATGCAAAAAGAACTAACTCTGGATTCCGAAGACCTAAGTTCAAATTCTGCCTCTCTGCTATTTACTTCCTGTGGGTGGCCTTGGATCATTCTTTTTATCTTTTCTAGATCTCTGTTCCCCCACTTTACAGTGAGGAGGGAAGGTTGAATTAGGTAAATTCCAAGGTCTCTAGTCCAGCTCCAAGTCTGTGGTCCTAATGCTGCTTCTATGGTCACTTTACAATTTGATGGCATGTGGTGATTCAAGCTCACTCAATGTAAACTGTGGTAGGATCTCTCAAGTTTATTATACCTTTGATATCTAGTGATTGTGTGACACTAGACAAACCACTGAATCTGTCTGTGCCCCAGGTACCTCTCCGAGACTCTTTAACTTGCACAACTGTTGCTGATCTCCATTGGAAAAGGGAACTTCCTTACTGAACTCCCTTCACTGATCAAATTACAGTTCTAATCTCTGCTTTCCACACTACCTGTCCTTGGACCTTTCTTTGCAATGGTTACTGTCATTGCCTCCTTTATAGACATAGCAAAAGGAAACTCAATTTTTTTCCTTTATATTATTTCACAGCCACTTTTGACGTGCATTGATGCTATGGGGTTCATGGAGAATGATGAACTATCTTGTTTGCAGTCTTGGGCTGTTTTTATGGTTTTGCTTGGCTCCCTCCCTGAGGTACTTTGATCTAGTTCCAGGCTGTGATCACATAGCCATCCCATAATCCTCCTTGAGAAAAATAGCCATATTCTAACCTGCCTCCATACCTCAGGGGAAGTGAGGACCATGCATCTGTGGTCGAGAGAGCTCTTAAGCTCCTTTACCATGTGCTTTAGGAATTTGATTAAGACAAGTGAGGAGATCACTTTTTAGGCTAGAGAGCTTTTCCCAGAGGAGAGAATGGGCTGATTTTGGGGATCCTATCTTTTGTTCTCTGTTTCTTCATTTGTAAAATAAGTATCTCTAAGTGACTTCCATTCTCTGCATCTTCCTCCCCCAAACAAAGGTTAAGTCTGTATAAAAAGAATAAGTAGGACCTGTTTGGAGTCCCCATAGCCATTTTATGGGGAAGAGGCCAAAGTGATTCCAGCCCAAGGGCTCAAGGGCAGCCAACAGGAGAAAACAGTGGCAGGGGAGGCAAAACCAAGAGTGGAACAGGGGGGAGGTCATTTTCCCACCCTGGATAAAGTGGTTACTTAGGGGGGTGCCAACTGCTGAGTTTAGCCCACCCAGGTCACAGGGTATTTTCCATTCTACTCTTCCAATTTGTCCTCTAGCCATGGAGGGACTCCTTAGAGCTGGGTAGATAGTTGGTATAATAAAGAGAGAGTATTGTGTGGGGCTAACTAATGCTTTTTGACTGATTAGGCTCATTGGGTAAGGACAGTCAGGGTCACTGAAAATGTTCAGGTATCATTTATTACATTTTCCTGTGATTTTATTTCTTTCCTTCCCACTCTTTACCCCAGTGAAAATGGTATAGCATTCAGAACAAAGAAATATCCACTATCATGTTTTTGTGCATCCTTTTTCCTTAGGAGAACTGGCATGGTGATTGTTGCTATTTGAAGTTGAGATCTTTTGGGCAGCTGATTGTATCAAAGAGTCCTGGTCACTACATCTTCAGAGTTGTGTGTTATACTTTCTAGATGTGGTCCCTGTAGGATGCTGGGGACTGAGGCTATAACTTGGGATTGGTGGGCTTATTATGGAGGGAGAGCAGTATTCAGATGCCATCTTTCTATGATGTGAGAAATTTGTAGTCCTAATGTCTACATCAGGAGTTCTTTGCCTTTTTTTGTGTCATGAAACCCTTGGTACTTCAGTGAAATCTATGAACTTTTTTCCCAAAGTAATGTTTTTGAATGCATAAAATAAATTACAGAGGATTACAAAGGAAAGTAAATGTTACTAAAGATAAAGGTGTATTGTCTTCCTCCCCTCCATCCAAGTACATATATTTTAGGAAATCTTAGGTTAAGAACCTCTGATTTATATGGAAAATATACTGAACTCAGTACTTAGCATGTGTTGTGGCAGCTCCTCTGACCTTCCTAGATGTTGTCTAGAAAGCATCTGAAGTTCAGAGAATCCTCATTGATAGTCTACATTTTAAAAATATTTTTACAATTTTCGAGAAACCAGTGTGTGGTAAGAATGGAGTGTTGACCTTGTCAGGAAAACCCAAGTTTGAACCCCATTTCATTGATCCTTCTGAGTTTCAGGTACCTCTAAGATTTTAAGTTAAATCTGAGTTGCTACTTGCATCAGTGGAGAGAGTTCCTACCCCAGCAGAATCCCAGGGAGTTGACATTGATATTGACATATGAAGGCACAATAAGTGCTTCCTTTACATGAACATTTTGAGATAGAGCATATATTGTTTCTTTTTTGCAAATTAAGAAACTGAGATTCAGGAATTGAAATGGCATGTCCAGAGTCAGGCAACCCCAACTAACATATTTTTCCCTTCTTAAACAGGCATCTTTGCATTCAAGTGCTCTCGGGCTGAGGAGCTCTTCAACCTCCTACAGGATCTAATGCAGTGCAATAGCATTAGCGTGATGGAAGAGCCAGTCATTGTCACTCGAAGCAGCCACTCAGCTGAGGTTGGCCTGCCCCAGACCCCCAATGCTGCTAATGGTGAGTCCCTTCTCAACCCCCTCATACTTCCGGCCTGGGGTCAGGCAGGAAGGATGAACCTAAACTTGAATGAGGTGCAAGGCCCAGCTCACCAGAGTTCTGGGAAAACTGTAACCAAACTGATGGTTGGGGATCCAGGAAAGAGATGGTGGGTTTTTATGGTAATGGCTCCCTTTCTCCTTTCTCTTTGTCTGAAACTGGGTCCCAGACAGTTACACCTTTCTTAATTGCCAGCTCTCTGAAGTATGGGCTTCTGGAGAGGCAGGACACCTGATTTTTATTCACTCTCATTCAGCAAGCACCTGCTTGAGGCTCAGTGAAAAGAGCACTTGGAGCCAAGAGGCCTGGGTTCAAATTTTACCTTTTAACATTTCCAGTGTGACCTTGGCAAGTCACTTAACCTTTATGAATCTCAGCTTTATTTTTTTTTTTTAATTAAAGCTTTTTATTTACAAAACATATGCATGGGTAATTTTTCAACATTGATCCTTGCAAAACTTTCTGTTCCAAATTTTTCCCTCCCCTAGATGGCAGGTAGTCCAATACATGTTAAATATGTTAAAATATATGATAAATTCAATAAATGTATACATATTTATACAGCTATCTTGCTATACAAGAAAAATCAGATCTAGAAAGAAAAAAACCTGAGAAGGAAAACAAAATGCAAGCAAACATCAACAGAAAGTGTGAAAATGATATGTTGTGGTCCACATGAGTCTCAGTTTTTGCATCTGTGAAGTGTGAATAGTAAATCTTCTTCTGTTTGCATTTTGGAATATGTATAAAAGGTTACCAAAACCTGAAGTATATAAAAAACCCACAAAGTTATCAAAATCTAAAGTATATCATAAACTACAAAGCACTATATTGATGTGGACTATTGTTATGACTTATTATTGTACATTATTGTGGGCTGGGGAAGCCAGATGAAATGAAACCATGCTTCCCTTCAATCAATTTATTAAGTGCCTACTATGTGCCAGGCACTATTAAGTGCTTATAAAAAGCTACTAAGAGACAGGATATATACACATCAGATACAATGGGAAGTGCCCTGACAATGTCTGTGACTGTTCAGTTTGTCCATTAATAAGCATTTTTTAAGTGAGATGGCTGGCCAGACTAGATGGAAGACTAGCCTTGAAGTCAGCAATATCTGAGTCCCACCTTGGTGTGGGGAGGAGGGAAGGGAGAGAACTTTCTGGGCTGTGGGACTCTTAGCAAATCATTCAACCTCTCAGTGCCCCAGGCATTTCTTCTCTAACTAGAAGTTGCAGAACCATAATAGATTAATATTGGTATAGGGAATTTCCTCCCTGAAATTTCTGTGTTAATAGAGAATAATCAGAGATCCCATCCCAACCCAGAGTGTCCAGATTATACAGAACTAATGAGTGTTGTTTTGGAAGTAAAGAAGAGAGAAATTATTCTGACCTGAGTGGGTTGGGGAAGCCTTTGTGTTGGTGATGGGATTGGAGTGAGTTTTTAGAAATCGGGGGGGGGGAGGGACAGCTAGATGCCTCAGTGGGTAGAGTACCAGTTTTAGAATCAGAAGAATGTGGGTTCAAAACTGGCCCCAGATACCTAATATTTCCTAGCTATGTGACCCTGGGCAAGTCACTTAACCCCAATTGCCTTACAGAAACCCCCCCAAAAGTAAGGGGGAGTTTGTTGGTAGAAATTTGGGTAGGAAGAATTGTAAGAAGAAGAAGAATGAGCAAAGTATGGAAGTGGGAAAATTCAGAGTATATTCTGGGGTTTGATTGGACCATAGATTTTGGAAAGAAGCTGAGGTTGTCTACTAGGCTTCGAATACCAAATAGACAAGTTTGAACATTACTTGGTAGGTAATAGGGAGATACTAAAAAATTTTAAATCACTGACAAGAACTCGGCATGAAGAAGATTAAAGCCTGGCAAGATTACTTCTGGAGAGGTACTCATTGTTATGTTTAGTTCTGACTTTGTCATGACCTCTTCCTTCTTCCAGCTCTGGGCTACACTGTGTCTGGCTTCTCTAATGGCTTCCCCAGCTTCCCTGGGGATGGCCCGCCATATTCCGCTCCTCGTCCTGCTTCTATGAGCAACTTGCGGCATTCTTCCCTTGGAGAGGAGTCCACCCATGCCCTTATTGCCCCTGAGGAGCAGGTGAGTGCTGATTGTCTGCTAACCTCTGGCTTTGGGATTATTGGCAGGAACAGGGTTAGGAAATAGCAAGGAAGCTTGGCTGTTCCCTCCATTGAGAGCCTTGTGAGAGGAGAAGAGAGAGGAGAGGAGGGAAGAGGGTCTCTTCTTTTTTTAAGTTTGTTAATTTTATTTTTAAATTAAAAACAATTATTTTGCCTAGTTACATGTAAAAGCAACATTTTCTTCATTTGGTTTTATATGTACATATTTTTACATATTTCCTTATGAATTATGTTGGGAGAGAAAAATCAGAACAAAAGGGAAAAACCACTGAGAAAAAAAACAAGAGAAAACAAAAGTAAACCTAGCATATATTGATTTACATTCAGTCTCCATAGTTCTCTTTCTGGATTTGGATGAATTTTGGATTTTCCATCCAAAATTTATTGGGATTGCCTTGGATCACTGAACTGCTGAGAAGAGCCAAGTCTATCATAAGTGGTTATTATACAATTTTGCTGTTGCTGTGTACAGTGTTTTTCAGGTTCTGCTTGTTTCACTCAGCATCATTTTATGTCTTTCCAGACCTTTCTAAAATCAGCCTGTTCATCATTTTTTATAGAACAATAATATTCCATTAATTTCATATACCATAATTTATGTAGTCATTTTCCAGTTGATGGGCACCTCCTCATTTTCCAGTTCTTTGCTACCACAAAAAGAGCTGCTACAAACCTTTTTGTACATATGGATTCTTTTCCCTCCTTGGGAATGGCAGTGCTGGGTCAAAGAGTATAGACAGTTTTATATTCCTCTGGGTATAGTTGCAGATTGCTCTCCAGAATGGTTGGATCATTTAACAAGTCTACCAACAAAGCATTAGTATCCCAGCTTTCCCACATCCCCTCCAATGTTTATCATTATCTTTTTCTATTATCTTAGCCAATCTGAGAAGTGTGAGGTAGGACCTCAGAGTTGTTTTAATTTGCATTTCTCTAATCAATAGTGATTTAGAGCATTTTTTCGTATGGCTATAGATGGCTTGAATTTCTTTTTAATTTCTTCATCTGAAAATTGTCTATTCATATCCTTTGAGGGGAGGGGGTTTCATGGTGGAGTTGGAGGCATCATGATTTAGTGGATAGAGAGCCTGCCTAAAAGCCATCATGACCTGGGTTCAAGTTCTATCTCCAATACAGATTGCTCTCTGTACCTGGTCAAGTCACTTAAACTCTCAGTGTTTTAGGAAATTCTCTAAGAATATTTTTTTCCCCTGAGGCAATTGGGGTTAAGTGACTTTCCCAGGGTCACACAGCTAGGAAGTGTTAAGTGTTAAGATTTTGAACTCAAGTCCTCTTGACTTCAGGCCTGGTGCTCTAACCACTGCACCACCTAGCTGCCCTCTAAGAATAAATGTTTCAGAGAGGGCAGGTTGCCATCCTGTATTTCTAGAGGGAGCTCCCTTACTTATGAATTCCTTTTCTTATGAAATTATGGCTCTAGTCCTTATCTTTTTCTCTTTGGAGAAGTCATTTTCCCCTTTGATCTTCTCAGTTCTTCCCTGGTTTCATGCATTTGCTTTTATTTCACAGTCCCATACCTACGTCAACACACCTGGAAATGAGGAAGACAGAAGGGGCCGGCGCTGCCTACAGCCTTTGCCTGAGGGTCGGGTAGGGTTCCCTTTGAGGGCTCGAAGCTGTGTCCTAGACAGCCGAGACCCCAAGGTGTTCCTGCAGCCCGGTCAGGTGAAGTTTGTTCTGGACCCAAGCTCCACACTTCGTCATGTGGTGAAGTGTCAGGGTTATTGTGGCAGCCCTGGGCCAGAATGTGGGGGTCCTCTCTGCCCTGGCCAGCAGGGTGGACCAGCCCACAATAACAACAACGAGTGCCCGGCTGAGTGTCTGGCTCAGCCCAAGTGTACGTATGAGAACCTCACTGGTGGGGGGCTGCCCCGTGGTGGGAACTGGAGACTGAGCCAAGAGGAGCTGAGCTGGAATGGCTTCTCACAGCGGCGGGCAGCTCTTCTACACTATGAGAACCTGCCTTCACTGCCACCCGTGTGGGAAAGCCAGGCTCACCAGCCAGGAGATGAGGATGATGGGGACTCCAGGGATGGGCTGACCCCTTCCTCCAATGGCTACCCTGATGGTGGTGATGAGGATGAGACCCCACTCCAGAATTACATAAATGCTCGGGCTGCCCCTCGAAGTCACATCAATTTCCCTGTACCGCTATCCCGCCGGCGAGGGTCTCCCCGAGTATTCAACTTTGACTTCCGTCGACCAGGTCCAGAACCACCCCGACAGCTGAACTACATTCAGGTAGAACTGAAGGGCTGGGCTGGGGACCGTCCCAAGGAGCACCAGAGTCCCCCAACTCCTCGTCCTCCAGTACCCTCTGCCTATCCCACCCGCCGGTCAGATTCCTACGCTGTGATTGACCTTAAAAAGACCGCAGCAATGTCCAGCCTACAAAGGGCGCTACCCCGAGATGATGGCACTTCCCGGAAAACCCGCCACAATAGTACTGACCTGCCACTGTAGGGAGGGGCCCACTCATCATGGCCCAGAGTGTGCCTTCCTATAGCCCTCCTTTTCCTCTTTCACCTCCATCCAAGGAGATTTCAGCCATTGGTTCCCAATGTTCCTGGATCCATTTTCCTTAACTCTTCCCTCTAAAGGGTTTGCTGCTGCTTTGCTGGAGGGCACTGGGGCAGGGAGCATCATACCCTGATGCATGCTGGGGTTCACCAAGATACATACTACTGGGCTTGGGGTCTCCTAGAGTCAGCCTTCTAGAGGGCACTTGGGAGAGGAGGGAGCAAAGCTGTGAACTGTGAAAGATCATTTGTGATCACATTTGAAGCTACTTAATTAGGTGTTTGTCTGTCTTTTTTTTCTGTTGCAGTTTAAAAGCATTTTGTACTTTTATTTATCAGTTTATTTTTCTATTTATTGTTTTAAATGTTATTTAACATATTTATTAATTATTATTATTTTTAAATCCTGGCTCTGTGGATGATGTTACCCTTGTGTTGGAGTTCCTTTCTGGGGAGGGGATGGAATTTGGGAAAGTCTCCTTGGGTCAGACCTGGAGGGCTCTTGAAGGAAGGCGGTTCCAGGAAGCCCAGGTAGCTCTGGGTTATGTCTTCTTAAGGGCTATGACCATTTCTTATTCTCTTCTTAAGGGATCCTGGCCTAGAAGTTGCCTCTACACTCTCTTATTAAAATCTGGCTAACAGGACAACAGCTGGGACCCTGGGTAGAGAAAGGGAATTTCCTTTTGCTGTGAATGACTTTGTATGTAGTTCATTAGAACAAGCATTTATTAAGTGCCTACTGTGTGCCAGGCATTGTGCTCAGTGCTGGGGATACAAAGACAAAATAAAAACAAATCCCTTCCTTTAGGAGGGTGTTGGGGAAGGAAGGAAACAACATGTATAAAAATAAGTCAGTATAAAATGTACATAAATTTAATACCAAGTGATTTGTGGAGAGCATTAACAATTTGGGTTGGGAGCTAAGGCTTGAAAGAGCCGTGGGTGAGGCCAGAGTAAGGTGGGGATAGCACTGGGGGCATGGGAGATGTCCTCTGTTTCCCCTCTGACAGCTCCAGCCCTTCCCTTAATTTCCCATTTTTCTTATACAGCCTTTCCTGTTTAACAGCAGCAACAGTCAGAGGTGGGCTTGGACTTGGGATCTGGGTTCATATGCAGACTCTGCTCCTGCCTATATGACTTGAGACCTCTGTAAAGTGAGGGAAGTGGGATGAGCTGGAGATGGACAAGGTGAACTCTAGGGTCCAGTCTAACTCTAGTTTCCAGTCTTAAGTATCTGAGCCCTGGATGGGAGTATCAGGAGGGCACAGCCATCTCCTGTCCTCTTCGTACCTCAGTTTCCTCACTAGGCCTGAACCCTGATAATGACAGTTCCTATTTCTAGAAGGCCTTAGGCTTGTCCAAGTGGTCTCATTATTGCCTTGTGAAGGTGGCAGTGCCAACACCACCATTGCCCTTGCTGAGGCAATGAAGACCTAGAGAGATGAAGACCTTCCTCCAGCCAGGATAGAAATTCCAGTCTCCTAACTCCAAGCCCAGTGATGTCTCCACTAAACCAACTGAGCTGAAGAGAAGCCCAAATTATCCTTGGTATTGAAGAGGAAACAGGGCCCGAGGAACCCCAGATACACCCAACGGGAATGGAGAGGGGCACTGTTCAGTCTCAGCCTGGCCTTGCTCCCCTGCCCACAACCACAACTGCTGATCTTCCCATCTGAAAAAGGGCAGGGTATTCCAAATGGGAAGACTTGGGTTTGAGCACAGGCTCTTTCAAGAGGCATCTTGACATGGAAAGAGCTAGATGGCCTTATTACAAATGTTACTTGACATAATGGGAAGAGCACTGGTTTTGCCATCAGAGAGCCTGGATCTAAATCTCATCTTTGACATTTATTACCTGAGAGACCCTAATGAAGTCACTAGACTTCAGTTTCCTCATATATAAAATGAGAACAGTATTTTGCACTATTACCTCTGTGTGGTGAGGCAAGTGCTTTGTTAACTGTTCAAAGTGCCATAGAAATGTGAGCCGTTATCACTTGTGTGATTTGGGGCAAGATAGAGGCAGCCAGATGGCTAAGTGGATAGACCACTGGACTTGGAATCAGGGAGACCCAAGTTCAAATCCTACCTCAGACACTTATTAGTTGGACAATTTAGCTGGGCAATTCATTTCACTTCTCTTGCCTCAGTTTCCTTGTTTGTGAAATAAGGGAATTGGACTCAATGGCATTAAATGTCCCTAATTCTGTGGTCCATAATTTTGTAAGTTCCATCACATCTCTGAGCCTCAGTTTCTTTATCTGTAAAATGAAGTTGGACTAAATTTCTAAACTTCCTTTGAGCCTTAAACCCTATAAATTTGTAAGCGGTGTGCCTCTGGATATGTTGTTTTACCTCTGAGCTTCAGTTTCCTGATCTGTGTAAAATGTGGATGATAATACCTGTGCTCTAAAACCCCTGTGTGGTTGCAAGGAAAGGGATTTGCAAGCTTTAAAGGCCTACAGGAATAGGAGTGGTAGTTGTTATAACCATGACCAATTCCCTAGAGTCCCCCTTCACCTATCTAGAGATCGTCCATTCCATCCAGCTTCCTAGTGACCTTGGGCATTGTCTGTGACTATTTAGTGACATACTTAATGAGAGATGGACACATAACAGGATGTGTGAGTTCCATTATCTGGGGGCCCAGTATGGTTCCTGGAATCATGTCCATCTTCCTCCTCTTCCCCTTTCTGGCCTATGGCTTCCCCCTAGGGTGACCATTCTGGGTGTGATTTTATTTTTATAGGGTGGGTCATATATGGAAGAATGGATGGATTTCATTTCCTGACATAACAGTAGCTAGGCAGTGAATTAGGTTACCTTCCTTTGGGTCATTTCTGGGCTACCTCAGCTCTGCTTATCCCCAGCTCCCTTTCTACTGAGAGAGGCAGGAATCTGGTGGCCTCCTGCTTCAGGCTGGACCAAAAGAGAGGTAGGAGGAAAGACTACTCAATGTGTGTCTCTCAAAAAGTGAGTAAGCCTTGCACTGCTTGGCAGGCAATCAGCCACCACATATGATCTGCCAGACACTATGCTAAACACTGGGCATACAAAAGTCCTTGAGGAGCTGATACTCTGTTAAGGAAAACACCTTGCATACATAACAAGTAAATACAAGTTTATTTTGGGGAGGTGGAGGGACTATAATAACTAGAGGGAGATGGACATTTTCATGTATAAGGTGATGCTTGAGAAGAGTAAGAATTTGCTAACCAGCCTCTTCAATCTCACTTTACCTCAGTTTCCTCATCTGTAAAATAATAATCTGGGTTTCCTCAGATGGTGTGAGGTTGTTAATATCAAATGATACAAAGGCTGTGAAATTGCTTTGTATAATGCAAAGCTCTGTTTTTTTTGTTTTGTTTAAAAACTGAGTATTATCAGAGTTTCTAGGGCCTCAGATCTTTGCTGCTCCTTCTCTGGAGAAGTGAAACAAGTCTGGACAACTCCCAGAGGCTCTTGGGTAATCTCATGCTTCTCTTCATCATTCCTCTGAACTTTCCCTTCAAATTGGAGAATGGGGTGAGGAAGAAGGTTTGTATCTCCTAAGAGTGACTTAGGAATGTAAGGAAAAGTCCTTCCCTCTATACCTTACCTAGTTACAGGTATTCCCTCTTATTAGAACTGATCCAACTTTGAGAAAGGATGCTTCTAGCAAAGGATGTTTGAAACTCAAATTTTCCTTCTTGGGGAGGAAATGAGGAGCTGAGGTAGTGTCAGGCCTTCCTGGCCCTGGGAAGGGGCAGGACTGAATAATACCCATCGGGATATTTATTGCTCATTAGTCCAACTCTCTGACTCCAGCCACCAGGAGGTCCTGCTGATAAGCTTAGGTGTGGTTTCATGATGGAAATCATTTTTCCTTTATCATCATCACAGCTACCACCATCATCACCATCATCATCAGTCTGTGTTTGCCGATCTTCCAGTTCTCTCTTAGAAACAGGATGGTTGACTGCCCAGCCCAGCCCCCAGGGCATGCCCCAAGAGAGGAAAGGATGCAGCTTCCTGTTCAGATCTGACCTTTCTTGTTGGACCAGGAGGGGCCCTGGTCCTGCAAGCCCACTCCTTGGCAACAATAACATCTAACCTTTATATAAACACTTTTAACTTTCATTTTCATTTGATACCATACACCTGTAAGGTAGGAAAGGTAGATTTTATCCCCACTTCACAGAGGAGAAAACTGGGGTTAGAGAAATTCATTAAGTCTGTTGGTACTAAGTACTCTGTAGGCTGATGAACTGGGTTTGGAGTCCTGGACCTTTCATCTTTATCACTGGATGTAGTCAAACCATCTAAATTCAGTCCCAGCAGTGCCCTAGAAAGGGCCAGTTTCCTAATCTGTAAAAACAATCTCTGCACTCCTTACTTTACAAAGTTCTTGCAAAAAACACTTGATTGTTGTTTGTCATTTCTCAAAAGAGGACCAATGACATTAGGAGGTTGATACCTTAATTTGAGAGTGAATTGGATTTAAGTGAGGCAAAGGTGAGCAAAGTCATTAGCCTCATTCTTTTCTCCGGAATCATCAGTCCAGTGGCAGTACCAAGATTAGGATGACTAGTAATGTCCCAGGCTTCCAGTGGGAAAGGTACTTTTTTAAGCTGGGGTCTTTCCCAGTTTCAGTTTATTTAAGGCAACACCCATTCAGTGATTAAGGTCTAGGTAAGAATTGGGGCAAAAGATGGCCTAGGTTGCCCTCACCAAAAAAAAAAAAAAAAAAAAAAAAAAAAAAAAAATTCAATCAGATTCTTTAGAGTTTCTGGCTAGAGCAGAAACAATTGCTATTTATATTCACTCACTTTGTACACCTTTGAGGGCTGTACGATTGGGAGCAAATGCAGTTTAAAGATACTGATCCAAAGCTTGCAAATGAAGGTAGTTTAGAGCAGTTTCAAGATACCTTAGGAGCATAAAGACATAGCCTCACTCATTTCTAAACCGTGTGTGTGTGTGTGTGTGTGTGTGTGTGTGTGTCAGTGTCAGTCAGAGAGAGTGAGCGAGCCACAGGTAGGTAGAGCCTCCTTGAGGTCTTGATTCAGGTGCTCCCTTGTGAATTCCAGGACCCTGGGGAATCAGGATGGTTTTGTTAATTATATGCCGAACCAGTATAATTAAAACCAGCCTCAGCAAGAGAAGACAGGCTGGTGGCTTGCATAGTTATCCTCCCCTCCCCCTCTCCTGAATTATTCTTCAGATTTCATACTGACATAGTCTCCTGTAGTTTTACATGTAGTAGGTACTCTGGAATCCTTCCTCTTCTTTACGTAGGAGAGTATGTAGTCCATAGTGTCAAGTGCAGGCCTGACCTTGAAGACCATGAAGTCCAGTGGAAGAAGCATCAGATTTGGAGTCAGGGGGACTTAAGTTTAGATTCTGACTTCATTATTTACCATTGTAATGTTTGTGCCTTCCTTAGGAGATTTATCTCCAATTTATCCTGTCTATATCTTTTTATTTTATTTTATTTTGTACACAGTTGATTGCATGTTGTCTCCCTCATCAGATTGTAAGCTCTTTGTGAGGGCAGACTTGTTTTTGTATTTCTTTGTATACCTAGCACTTATGTGCTTGGTGCAGAGTAAGTACTTAATAAATGCTTATTGATGTCTTGGCTCCAGCAAATTTCTTCCCCTTTCTGGATCTTACTTTTTTCATCTGTAAAATGAATAGGGGTCCTGTTTATTGTTGGTGAAACCCGTAGGCTCATCACTTTAGGAAAGGAAGGAACCTGATGATATCCTGTATCTCAACCCTTTCCTTTTATGTATGAGGAATATGAGATCCAGGGAAGTTATATGACCTTCCCAAGATCTTACTAGGAATAAGGTTAGATAGAATAAAATATAAATAAAATCCTCTTTCTAGAGGTAGTTTCATTCTATTGTTCCATGCTGCCTTAATTCCTTATTTTAAACAAATCATATTTAAAAATAATTTAAAATAAATTTTGGAGGGATAAAACATCCTAGATTAAGAACTGAAAGGGACCTGTAAACTACCTAGTCCAATCTTCTTGTTTTATGGTTGAGAAAAAATGAGGCTTGAAAAGGATCTTGGAGCAAAAATTTAGAGCTGGAAGGGACTGGTCATTGAGTTTCACCTCATCTTACAGATGAGGAAACTGAGGCTCAAAGAGATTATGGGATTTGTCACATGGCTGGTAAATATTCAAGGTAGGAATGAAACCCAGGCCTTTCTAACTCCAAATCCAGTATTCTATTAACTGCAAGTCCAAGGTTATACAGAGAAGCTGGCATTGCCAGTGTGTAAATCCAGGTCCTCTGAATAAAAAATCAATGCTCTTTATTACCTTTACACTGTCTCCTGTTCCCAAAGAGGATTGCAGAATAGATCTATGAAACTTGATTTGGGAATAGGGAGAAGCAAGTGTCTTATACCTCAGGTTACTCATTAATTTAGATTAACCTGGCTTAAATAATATCACTCATTTGCCTTAAACTTTTTTAATTTAAAAGTTTTGTTGATAGTATTTGTTTTTATTATCTTTATTTATGAATATATTGCTTCTATACCTCTTCCCAGAGAGTCATTATTCTCTTCCTTCCTCCCTCCCTCCCTTCCCTTCCTTCCCCCTCCTTCCTTCCTTCCCTCCCTCCCTCCTTTCTTCCTTTCCTCCTTCCTTCCCTCTTTCCTTCCTTCCTTTCCTCCTTCCTTCCCTCCTTCCTTCCTTTCCTCCTTCCTTCCTTCCCTCCTTCCTTTTCTCCTTCCTTCCCTCCTTCCTTTTCCTTTTCTTCCCTCTCTCTCTCTCTTTGTTCCACTCACAGACTTACATTTTTGCAGTTAAATATATTTATACATTTTCTGGTTCTACTTACTTCACTTTGCATCAGTTCACATGTCTTTCTGTATGAATTTTTCATATCTATTACTTCTCATGAAATGGTAATATTCTATCACATTCACATAACACCATTTTGTTTATATATTTCCTGAATCTAAAGTGCTTTATATTTTTCAAAGAGCTTTCATTTGATTACCTCAGTTCACCCTCATAATGGTATTGTATATGAGGGTATTGGATGAGAAGCTCTTTAAAGAGTTGGTTCTGTGCTTCTGGAATTCTAAGTGAGCAGAACATGGACTTTGAGACTCAATTTACACATGGAGATAATGAGGCTCAGAGATTTGTAGGAACTTATTACAGGACCAGTAAGAGATAGGATAAGACCTGAGGTCTCCTCAATAAGCTAAGTAAGAAATTTATTGCTTTTGGCTTAAGGCCCATTCTGAGTCTTTGAGAGCAAAGAATTATAGATATGATGTGATCTTTCAAATAAATTATAAATAGAATATTTCACAAGAGGACAAAGAAGGGCATTCTTAGGGTAAGATAATAATTTTAATTAGCCCATTATGATTTGCAAGGCACTTTCTTCTCAACAAACTCTGTGGTGTAATGGAAGGCATACTGGGCTTATAATCAGAGGATTTGGGTTCAAATCCTACCTCCTATTTCTTCATCTATAAAAGATGGAGGTTGGACTTGATAACTTCTGTTTCTTTATAGAGGGACCTATATAATCCTATAAAGCCCAAGAGCCTCTTTTATTTTCTCTATCACTATCCAAAGTCTGGACAATCGACAAAATAATAAATCAAGCCTTGAGTTGTAGCATTTGCTAATTTGAGGTATGAATGCTTGGATTTAAAATTTGACAAATGACTTTTTCTAGCCTGTGGCAGCTGGCTTCCTCTCAAATTAAGAATGTGTCAGAGAAAGGAAGTGACTTCATTACAGAGATAGAGGCAGATCTGGGACTCAAGTGCTCTTTTTGAAATACCATATTTTCAAATTAATATAAATAAAAGAGTTTGATACTTTATCATGACGGTGGATATGGATATGAAAACTTCCTTCCAAATAGGAATGCCTCTTTTCTCAGTCTTGATCTACCTTTTACCTTCTGGGATCATCATGTAAGCTCTATTAGGAGTGGAAGTGGCAGTGTTTAGGTGTCTGGACCCAACTCTGTAGCTGCCTTATAATTATGACACATGTATATTTGTTGGTTGGTTTAGGAGCTCCTAGGAAGGAAAGGCCCTTATCAAAGCACATTAGCACCAGTTCTGCAATTTATAAGCAGAGAATTGCCAGGATCATTGAGAAATAAAGGAATTCAGGGTCAAAAAGCAAGTATGTGTCAGAGGAGGGAATCTTGGTTTTCCTGACTGAAGCCAGCTCTCCCTCCATGTCACTCCTTTCAGTAATACATGTTAGGTGAGGATTAGTTACATGGAAAAGATAGGAGTGTTCTAAGATTCAAGGAGTAAGGATTGATTCTAGATGAGGGAATCAAGAAAGTAAAAAGGAAATATTTAAGTGGGATTTTCAAAGGGAGGAAATAAAGGCAACAAGCCAAAGAGTGCTGTATTTGAGATCAGAGGACTTGGGTTCAAATCTTAGCTTTGCCTTTTATTGGATGTGTGACTTTAAGAAAATTACTTAACCACTTGTAGCTTCAGTTTTCTTATCTGTAAAGTGAGGTAGTTGCCTCTGAGGTAACTTTAAATTCTTGATCTTTCAAACTAAATTAAGGTTGTCTCCTAATTCAGGTCTCACCTACATCTGAGGGGGATTTTGGCTATCCAAATTTCTGCCTAGTCATAGACTTTTTGCTTCCTTTGTTCTTCATCACTGAAATCCCTCTTTTCTATCCTTCTACCAAAATAGGGCCAGTCATAAACCCTTAGAGATATTCTGTCTTAACCATTCAGTACTGGTAGCTTCTTTCTCCCCACCAGTATAGTGGTCATGGAAGCTCTAAGCTGCTGTGGAAAGATCACTGAATTTGGAGTTAAGACCTGGTTCAAATCTCAGCTCTGTATGATCTCAGGCAAGTTCTTTCCATAGCTGAGTCTCAAGTTTCCACATTGTTAAATGATGGGGTTGGCTATTACAAAATCTACTTACAGCTCTAAATCTTAGGAACCTATGAGCCAGGGACAATGAGGGAATTTCTGGTTCATTAGAGGTGATGGTGGCTTTTGCCTTAGGGCCAGGGGGGAATGAAGTTTGGGGAGAGAAACTAGTCCTTCTACTGTTCTCTAGAAGGAGCTCTGGTAGACAATGACTCTTTTCTATTGTCTATGCTTTGACAAACAGTGACTGATCTTGGACATAACTGTTGTTTGTGGGCCAGACTGAAGCATGGATCAAAGGTGGGGGAGAAGCAGCTTGATGTAGAAAATTAAAAAAATACCTAGTCTCAGGGTCAGAAAGACCCAATTTCAGACCTCTGACACATACTAGCTACTCTCATCTTCCACAAGATGACAGTTCTATAGGACTATAATTTGCAGAATACTTTTTGATATATATTGATAAAAGTGGTTTCCTCACCTTAACCTAGTGAGGAAATTCCCTATTCCTATGAAATAAACCATAGATCCAGAATTATATAATATATTCAATAATTATATTTGTAATATATATGCTGTATAATATAATAACATATCTATAATCTTTAATAATATATAATATGTTAATTCTTAGTGAAATTATAGTCTGAAGGTTATCTTGTATTTGTAACATTGATTTTTTTTTGACCCCAAATATAAAACTTTGTATTTATCTCTGTAATGATGAGGACCAGTCAGTGAGGGTCCTGCCCATCTGCCCCATCCCCTTACATCTCTATTTAACTTCTCATTAGAATCAGCTATTAGATGTTGTACTTTTTGGGGACTGTGTTAACTATCTCTGCCATCTTTGTGCCATCTGTTTTGTGTGACTATGCATGAAAAGAAAAGAGCAGAACAAAAAGAGCAAGGGATATGTGGAGGCAGGAGTATGCTGGTAAATGTTTAACAACTAGCTCTCTGGGGAAAAAATGTGCTTCGGGATAGCCTTTTAAGTTTAATCAGCAATTTTAACGTTTTCTCCATCACTTTCTAGAGATTACATAGCAATGAACTTGGAGAGTTTACTGATTTCTGAAGTGTAAATTCTTGGAAAATAGAACAATCAGAACTGGTGTTTTGGGTGAATTGTACAGACAAGGTTGGGTTAGGCACTTTTGGGGCCCTGTTCAAATGGGACTTGAAAGCCAGTTAGTGGAGTTTGAGTTTCATGTGGTAGGAAAAAGAGAGCTATGCTTTGGGAAGCTTAAACTGGCAGAGGTATAGAGGATTGGGCTGACGAGAGTCAGGCTCTTCAGTAGTAGCCTGGTTACGAAGTGATGGGTTGATTTGGGCCTGGATCAATATGGTAATGATAAGAATTAAGAAGAAAAAAAGAATTTGAGAAACATTTCAAGTGAAAGTAGAAAGAGTCTTGAAACTGCCTGACTTAGAAACTCCAACTTGGAGAGTTGGAGTTTCATAAGTATCATGACCCTGTTGATGTACCAGTTTGGGCCCTGAAGCTTAGTATGCTTAAATTTCATGAATCCTGAATTGCAACTTGCAACCCTGAAATAGTCCAGTCATTCTACTGGAATGATTTTTTATGAAATTCTAACTTATTCTCACTCTGGGGCCCCTCAGAGCTTTCATCCCTACTAGTCTTGCAAATAAGTGTGACCTGACCCTAGGACCCTTGTCTCATCCTATTCTGGTTCTTTTACCTTATACTCTATGGGATTAGGGCTCAGGAGAGCCTCTGAAGTACATCTGTGGTGTACAGAGATGCTTCTGGGTAATCCTGCCCCTGACCTGAATCAGCAGAACTATGAGACCTCCTCCTAGAAAGGAAGAAGAAGGGATAATCAAATTGTCTCATCAGTATGGAGCTGAGCTCTAAGATCCACCAAAAGGGGGGAAAGGGCAAAGCTCAACCCAGAAAGCAATAGGACGACAATTCTACTAGATCAGACTAGGGGTTTTATGTTTTCTTTCTTTTTTAATTAAAGCTTTTTATTTTCAAAACATATGAATAGATAATTTTCAACATTCACCCTTGCAAAACCTTGTGCTCCAAATTTTTTTCTCCCTCCCTTTTCCCTTCCTCCTCCCCTAGATGGCAGGTAATCCAATATATGTTAAACATGTGAAGTTCTTCTGTACATATTTCCACAATTATCTTGCTGCACAAGAAAAATCAGATCAAAAAGGAAAAAGTAAGAAAGAAAACAAAATGCAAGCAAACAACAACAAAGTGAAAATGCCATGTTGTGATCCACACTCAGTCCCCACAATCCTGTCTGGGTGCAAACAGAGGCTCTCTTCATCACAAGACCATTGGAACTGGCCTGAATCACCTAACAGTTGAAAAGAGCCAAGCCCATCAGAATTGATCATCATATAATCTTGTTGCTGTGTACAATGTTCTCCTGGTTCTACTCACTCCACTTAGCATTCATTCACGTAAGTCTCTCCAGGCCTCCCTGAAATTCTCCTGCTGATCATTTCTTATAGATCTTGGGCAAGCCATTTTTTTTTATGGGCTTCAGTTTCTTCTTCTGTAAAATGAGGTTGTTAGACTCAGTTCCATTCTTACTCTAACTTGATTTTTTTCCCCCAAGTTAGGTTCTATGAACTTGTTTATTTTGAGAGGTATATTTCAACAGAACTGATTTCCTCTTGAAATCCTATTATTTTATTTTATTTTGTTGAGGCAATTGGGGTTAAGTGACTTGCCCAGAGTCCCACAGAAAGTAAGTTTCAGGTGTCTGAGGCCAGATTTGAACTCAGGTCCTGATTCTAGGGCCAGTGTTATATTCACTGGGTCACCTAGCTGCCTCCATGAATTTTATTTAAAAATATTATTCTGAGAAAGACTCCATAGATTTCACTAGACTGCAAAAGGTCAATGCATGTATTACTTGCTGTCTTGGGGACAGGGGAGGTGAAAAATTTGGAACACAAAATTTTACAAAAATAAAACTTGAAAACTATCTTTACATGTATTTGGAAAATAAAATACAATTGATAACTAAAAAAAAAAAGAATTCAAGACACACAAAAAGATGAAGAATATCACTTCTAAAATGCCCAAATAGGATCTTGTAACCGATTTCTAATCTCCTTGGTTTCACTTCCATGAATGATTATCTCACCTCTCAACCAGAGGAAGGAGATTGGAGGTACTGAAAAGAGACCCAGGGCCTCTCTGATCTCTCCACCTACTTCCCTCTCCCAGAAAGATGTCATTTCTATAGACCTCAGTTTCCCCTTTCCTAGACCATCTCCTAACAACGGAAGTTCTAATAAAGCCATTTCTAGCCTTCTATAGGTAGGGCTGTTGTGCTTCCCTAGTCCAAAGGGCATGAGGGGCCAGGAGCTATGCTGAGAACAACTGAGCTGTGGATATGACCTCTCTCCTCCAGGCTCCTATGTGACCCCTCTTCCCTTGTACCTGCCAGTCTTGAGCTCTGGAACTAGATCTTGCTATTCTCAGAAGCTGAGAGTGCAGGAGGTGGGGTGCAGTTGGCTGAGTGTTATCCTGAACTCCTATAGATAACCACATCCTGCTGAGGGCCCAATCAAAGGCTGAGTGCTTGGGGAAGGTGAAGAGGGGTGAAGAGTGAGCACTCAGAACTCATTATCAATATTTAATTTGGGGCTTTTGAATGGATCCCTGTTCTCTGTTCTTAGCCCCTTATCCAGAGGCCACCTGATTAGGTTTCCTGCATCTACTCCTGTGCCTGCCACAGCTTGCCAGAGATGGATCCTGGGCTTGGCTGGGGGCAGAGCTGTACTAGGTGCTCATGTACAATGAGCCTTTAACAGGATTTTTTTTTAGTGCCACTCTTTCTTTTTGATACTCAGCCTTTCCAGATAGGCCTTAACTGTGCAAAGTGAGACCCATTGTATGTCCCTATTGCGTCCCATCCTATGTCCCCAGTAACCCCATCTTTCATTCCTTTTTCTTCTCACATTTTCTTCGTTCCCTTGAGTGGATCTCCAGCCCTGCCACTCTAAGGATTCTAAAATGTAGGAATGAGTACAAATAAATATGAGGTAATTAGATACTCTTCCTGGATCTCTGCCTTGTTGTGACAGAGGGGCTTGCATAGCTCAGTGAAACAATGAGCTATCTCCAGTGGATCACCTTTTGTCAGAACTCTCCACTGTGAGAGAGGTCACAGTGGAGAGTTCTGACAAAAGGTGATCCACTGGAGAAGGAAACGGCAAACCACTCCAGTATCTTTGCCAAGAAAACTCTAGGATCCTGACGCCAGGTCTGTGTTCTATCCACTATCACCTAGCTGCCCCCATGTAGCTTATTTTATGCATTAAAAATATTATTCTGAGAAGGACTCCATCAATTTCGCTAGACTACAAAAGGAATCCAAGATACAAGAACCCCAAGACACAAGTCACTTAAACCTTAGTATTAAAATGCCCAAAGATATGACATCAAATGATGAGTCCCTCAGGTTAGAAAAGGTCAATGTGTAATGGTCCAAGGATTCATGAAGAATAAGACATGACTGAGCAACAGAAAATTTAGTTATCAAATAGTGAGGGAGAGAAGGCATTAACAGCTTGAAGAATAAGGAAAAGAAGGAAGGAAAGAAGGAAGGAATGAAAGAAATAAAGAAAAGAAGGAAGGAAAGAAGGAAGGAATGAAAAAATAAGGAAAAGAAGGAAGGAATGAAAGAAAGAAGGAAAGGAAGGAGGGAAAGGAGAGAGAAAGGAGGAAAAAGGGAGAGAGAAGGAAGGAAGGAAGGGAAGAAGGGAGGAAGGAAAGAAGGAAAAGAAGATGGTGCTTAAGCTGCATCTTTATAGAAAAGCAAGATTTGACAAGATAGAGGTGAAGAGAAAAAACATCTTAGGCATGGAGCATGAAAACAGGAGATGAAGTACCTTGTGAAAGGAAAAGAGAAAAGACCAGTCTGACTGGATTGTATTAAGTGGGAGGGAGAATAATGTACAATGAAGCTTGAAAGATTGACTAGATTGTGAAGGACTCTAAAAACTAAACAAAAAAGTTTATATTTTTTTCTAGAGGCAATAGGAAAACACTGGAGTTTATTGAAGGGGAGAGTGATATATTCAGATTTGAACCTTAAGAAAAATGCCTTTAAATAGCTGAGAAGGATGGATAAGGGAAGAGAAAGAGGATCAGTTAGGAAGTGATTACAATAATCCAGGCAAGAGATGATGAGACCAAGGTAGTGGCTATGTGAGCAGAGACAAACGGCCTGATTCCAGTGATTTTGTGAAAATATAAATGTCAAGATTTGACTCCTGATTGTCTATGTGACAGGAAGAAGTGAAAGATAATGCTGACTGAAAGCCTTTGAGACTTAGAGGGATGTTGGTTGGTGTCTGTGACCAAAACAGGGAAATTAGGAAGAAGGGTGAGTTTGGGAGGAAAGATAATGAGATTTGTTTAGGTTATTTTGAAAATGAAATGTTTTAGGGATTTCCAGTTAGAAATGTCCAATAGGGAGTTAGTGATGGGGAATTGAAACTCAGGAGAGAGGTTAGTACGGGATATATAAATTTTGGAGTTGATAATTAAACCCTTGGTTGATGATAAAATCCCAAGAGAGAAAAAGTAGAGGGTCTAATTTAGATCTCAGCCTAGCATGAGTAATTAGAAAAGAGTTTTCCTGGTATCTGTGCAGATTAGCTACAAGTTATTTTTGCCCTCAAAACAAAAGAATATGTACTATAGATTACCCTTCCTAATTCTATTTTGAATGTCATTTTAAAAATGAGTACATATAAAAGCTTTCATTAAATTTTCTTTCCATTATGTCATCATTATGGGGAGGTAATTGGTTTTTCAAAGGCTTTGCCAGGGAAGTCCAAGTTCTAGCATGATTCTATTAAGCTAAGAAGTTATGGCCCTGTTTTGGACTTGGGGCTCATTGTTACAGAACCAACTCTAGCTAAGTGCAAAAGAACTCATCTGGCTATTGGGTGATGAAGTTTTTTGGCTATAACAACTTATCTGTGGAATCAATGCAATGGTAACTATTTGTACTGGTGTGGGGGCTACCCATGTCATTGAAATCACAGATCTTTGTTGCTGGCCTTAATTCCACCCCCAGAAGATAAGCTTCTTGAGGGCAGACACTACTTGAATTTTTTTTCTTTTTATTTCCATCCCCTAGCAAAGTGCTTGATACAAACAGATGCTTTAGAAATTCTTGTTGAATTTAACTGAATGATGGTGGAAGCAATGTAGCATTGTTGATGAACTCATGAAAAATTAGAGTGCAGAGAGAGAAGAGGGCAGATGGAAGAAATTAATTCCTTTGGTCCTCCATTTCCTCCTCTGTCAAAGAAAGAGGTTGGGCAAATGCATTCTCTAAATGAATTATAAGATTCTTTCCCTCATGGGGATGTCCCTCCCTTCATAGAGATTGCAGTCATCCCTGCCTGATTTAATGATTCTGCAATAGAATCAGTCTTTCTCAAGGTCTGTTTCCTGAGTTCTAGCCCATTGACATTGGTGTCTGGTATATAGGAGAAGTAGAGGATTTTCCCCATCCTTAGCTTGGCTCCTGAGAGCATTCCACCAGTCCCTCAACCTATATGTAAGTGGGTCTCTCCCCTAGTCTAGACTGACTTTTCCTTACAGAGAGAGGGACTACAGGACTTCAAGGATTCTTTCTTTCAAAGAATTGTCTTTCAATCTTCCTTTCTCAAGGAAAGTCCTTCCTAATCTTTTCTCTGCACAGTCCTGTTATGTAAGCTAGAGATCAATAACATTATCATTTCACTCCATCCCTTCCCCTCTCTCAAGCTAGGGGTGAGAACCTTGGACATGAAGAGAAGGGGGGATCACAATCCAATTTGTACTTGGTTATCATGTTAGCATTTGCTGTGTTTGTTTGGGACCAAGAGGCTCTGGGTACTTAATAGCAGATTAAGCAGTCAAGCTCTGGATAAGAAGTTAAGACCCCATCGGCTCCTGCCCTTCCATTTATGCCAACTGATTATTCTGTTTGCTGAGTTTGGCAGTGGAATATGTGGAGGAGGGGAGATACTTCACTCTGGATGCATATAAATATGAGAGTCCCCAGTGGTTCTATTCAGCTCAGAGTAGACCTCAGGAGGTGATAACAGTAGGAACTGTTTGGTGAAGAAATCAACCATGATGAAGTGGCTAATCATTGCCCTTGTCTGCCTCCATTTTTCAGAGGCAGACAAGATAATCAAGTAAGTTCTGGGTATGGGATTGGTGGTGGCTGGAGAAAACTAATGCATGGGAGAGAGAAGGGAGAAGGCAGCCCAGTGTACTGGGAAGAGTCCTGAATTGGAAACCAGAAT
>JAJPUD010001058.1:380872-396429 GCA_023553655.1 Myrmecobius fasciatus
TCTGAGAAATAAGTGTTATTATTATCCCCATTTTGTAGATTAGGAAAACTGAGGCACAGAGAAGTTAAGTAGCTTACCCAGGGTCACATAGTAAATATCTTAAGTAGGATTTGAATTTATATCTTCCCAACTCCATGTTCTTTCTTTCTATCCACCGAGCCACCTATCTATCTTAGATAGATGTTTGGTAAAGGTATGGAGTCAGAGCAACTGGATTTAGATCCTGGATCTTTCACTTATAACTTAGATCACTTTGGGCAAGTTTCTTAATCAAAATGAGAGGATTAAACTAGAGGACCTCTGAAGTTCCTACCAGCTTCAAGTCTAGCATCCCATGGTCTTAGGAAGGAGGGAGAAGTACCAGGAAAGGTAAGTTATTCTATAATCATCAAATAAATTTGTAGCACCAAGACTTCTTAAAGGCAAAGAAGGATTCCAAAGAAATTGGACTATGGGGGAAATGGCCACAGGTAAAGGACTGACTGAGTGCCTCTATGCTCATTCTTAACATTTCCACCCTCCAACATAGAATTTTCTTTTCTTTTTTTTCTTTTTTGCTGAGGCAATTGGGGTTAAATGACTTACTCAGGGCCACATAGCTAGGAAGTATTAAGTATCTGAGGCCAGATTTGAACTCAGGTCTTCCTGAATTCAGGGCTAGTGCTCTTAGAATTTTCAATGTGCACGATAATTCAGTTAAAGTTAGCAAGCATTTATTAAGCATTTACTATGTATATGACAGAAGATTTTTTTAAAAAAATTAAATAGTTCCTAAAGAAACATATTCTATGGGAATGGTGGAAGGAAACAAACATTAATTAAGCACCAACTATGTGCTAGGCACTATATTAAGTGCTTTAGAAATATTATCTCTTTTGATCCTCACAATAACCCTGGGAGGTAGATATTATTATTGTAGGGAATGAGTACTGGTGAGTCCTATATATAGAGAGGAACACACATGTTTTGAGGGCCTGTCATTCTGTGGGGCTTTAAGGGAGGCAGAATAGACATCTCTAACCTTTTATTCTCCTTCTCTTTTCCAAGGGAGACTTTCATTCCTGCCAGGAGGAGAAGCAGGAGGTTGGGGTTGGAGGCCACTCTCTAAACTAAAATTAAACCCATATGCTCTCTTTAATATTTTCAGTTTAGGGGATATAACTGGGTTCCATCTATTTTTTCATTGCAGTGTCATTTTGAAGAGAAAGTGGACCCTAAGCTCTCTATCAAAAACTTGACCCCTTTCTCATCAAAAACCAGTTCCACAATGAACATATATAGAGAATAGCAAAAAAAAAAATCTCATTTATCCAAATCATAGCAAAACAGAAATAAAAAATTATGCATAGGACAATATATACCAGGCAATTTAGAGTGAAGAAACTCTCCCATTGGGAGTGAAATAACTCAGATCAACCAAGAGAATTTCCTAGTTCTAACCTAATAGAAAACTCCCTAAAGTCTCTAGAATAGCAAGCTAGGAATAAAGACATGATACAGACTGCTTGGTCCTCCTGGCTTCTCAGAGTCTTTTCCTTCAGCAAGTGGGATTTATCCCTTCCATCTTCTCACTGAAGTTGGAAGCCAGAAGCACCTAAAGCAATCCATTTCTTAAGAGTCCCAAAGAAAACTAGTACTTCAAGAGTCCCAAATGGGACTGATCCTGGAGTCCCAAAAGGAACTCATAAAGATTGGAGCTCTTACCACCACTCTATCCCTTTACTCAGGTAGGGAATTCATCTCCACCAATAAAAGAGAGTCCTCTATCTATGGGCTTTGGGACAAGGAATTAAATTGTTACTTTCATTTTGCAGTTGAGGAAACTGAGGTGGACAGAGGTCTGCCCAAGGTCAAATAGCCAGTGCCTGAGGCAGATTTGAACTCAGGTCTTCCCAACTTCAGGTCTTGTGCTCTTTCTGCTATGTCACTTAGCTGCTTGTGGGATAGAAGTGATGAGGGAGAAAATAGAATCCACAGAAAAAAGTAGAAAAAAAGAAGTAAAAAGAAAATATATATGAGGTAAGCAGAATTGGTGACGCTGCTTTGGATATAGAGTGCCAGGCCTGAAGTCAGAAAGACTCATCTTCATGAGTTCAAATCTAGCCTCAGACATTTAGTAATTGTGTGATACTGAGGTTTCCTCATCTATAAAATGAGCTGGAGAAGGAAATGGCAAGTCACTCCAGCCAAGAAAACCCCAAATGAGATTATGAAGAGTCAGACAAGACTGAAATTCTTGAGCAACATACAAAGTCAATACAAAGGAACTTCAGAGTAGGGAAAGAGCATATGACCAGTTAAAGGACATCTTGGAAGGTCTTCTGTAAAAGATAATAGCTGAACTGAGAATCATAAGATCTCAGTGCTGAAATGATGGGTCTGAAAGAGACTGTTGCATAGATACAGCCAAAGGCAGGAGGGAGTTATGCCTCTTGTTTCTGAGCTCTTGTTGACCTGGTCAGTGGAGGCTTTGCTGCTGGATTGTGGGTGGGATTGGTTGAGTCAGGGAAGAAGTGAGTACTAGGACAGTTCCACTATTACTGGCTCTTTCCAGAGTCCCTTTGAAGAAGTTCAAGTCCATGAAGCAAGTGATGAAAGAGAAGGGTGTGCTTCATGACTTTTTGAAGAATTACAAGTGGGACCCCGCCACCAAATACTTCAACCAGTTTGCTGTTGGTTATGAACCCCTGGCCAATTATATGGATGTGAGTGAACATCTCTCTTTCTTCATGCTCCATATTGACTTTTGCTCTCCTGGGGCCCTTGGGATGCACAGCTCAGAGTGTGGCAGTCAGCTATGATAAGCATTTCTTGGGGAGAGGACCCTAGATGACAGAAAAAAGCCATATTTTCCACTCTCAGAAAACTCCCAGTTTGATAGAGAGGGACAAAGTCCTTGCATGGAGGAACCTTCTATTTTAATGAAGGTGATTGTACTGAGATTCAAGATAGGTCCTGCAATGTTATTGCATTGACAGGTGACATGAAGATAGGTGGAAATAACTAAGGAATAGGTTGGATGACAATATCAGGAGCCACAGAGATCTTGGGAAGCTAGAGTACTCTGCCAGATCAAATATGATGAAACTGAATAGGAATAAATCTAGTCTTAGACTTGGGTTAAAAAAATCAGTTTATCATTAGAGGTATCCAAAAGTGACTCCTCAGTCAATCAATTTTTCCTTCAAGTCCAAACTAGGTGACCATGTTTCAAGTACTTTGTAGAAAATATTTTTTCAGGTATAGGTTGGAATGGATAATCTCTGAGGTCCCTTCCATCCCTGAGTTTCTGGGACTCTATGGCTGTCAATTGATGACTAAGTCAAATTTAAAGCATAGAATGCAATTGTGCCTACAACTTAACTTTGCTAGATACTACAAGACCTTAGGTAGGCAGGAGATGATCTGAGTGCATGGGTCAACTAGCATTTATTAAGCAATTACTATGTGCCAGGCACAGGGCAGATCTCTTTAATATGTTGACCCATCCTTCCTCCCTAGATGTCCTACTATGGAGAGATCAGCATTGGGACCCCACCTCAGAACTTCCTGGTCCTCTTTGACACTGGTTCCTCCAACCTGTGGGTGCCCTCCATCTATTGCCAGAGCCAGGCCTGCAGTGAGTATTCCAGGTGGTGGGGGAGAGAAGAAGGAGGGAAATACAAGGTCTTCAATTGAAGAAGATATGGTACTTAGTGGGAAGGAACCAGCCATAAGTGCTGGAATTCAGAGGAAGGGGAACTCCCCAAGGGCTAAGAGTATTCAGGGAAGACTTCATGTGAGAGTCAACATTTGAGCTGGGTCTTGAAGGATGGCCAGGATTTGGATCCTGGTAACTAGAGATAGCAGGGACCTTAGAGGTTAAATGGAAAAGAGGTGAAAGGCATTCTTCAATGCTCAGACATGATAATTCCTTTTAGAAAAGTGCAAACATGAGAGAGAAAAAATCTGTGGCAGTCTTCTTTATAGCCACTACATAAGATAGGGAGTTCACATATTATTACTCACATTTTATATATGTGGAAACTAAGGCTTTAGAAGGTTATATGACTTTTCCAGAGTCATGTGGCTAATGAATAGCAGAGATAAGGCTTGAACCCAGTTTTTCTGACACTAAGAATGCTCTTTCCATTGCACTACAATGCAGAGAAGGGGGGAATGGAATAGTGGGAACAGGACTTACTGGCATTTACTGACATTCTCTTTTTGTCTGCGCAGCCAATCATCCCCAGTTCAACCCCAGCAAGTCTTCCACTTATTCCAGCAATGGACAAACCTTCTCTCTTCAGTATGGAACAGGGAGCCTTACTGGAATCTTTGGCTATGACACTGTGACAGTGAGTGGTTATGGGGAAATGGGGCAAAAGGGAGTGTGTGAATGGACACCCAGTGGTGGGGACCCTGCTTCAGTAATGGGGCTTGGAAACCTAGGAGCAGAGATATGTGGGAGTCCAATTTTGCCAGAGGCAGCAAGCTGATCTCTGAGTTTCTCTCCAATTTTGTTAGGAGACTAGCCATAGAAGAGAGGAAGCTCTGCCTTCCTGGTTTTTCTTCCCCTTCATTCTGCAGTGGGTTTAGTCTGGCTTCAGGAACCTGAAGGAGCATGAGGCATATGGGGAAGATAATCAAAGTTATGTATCATGGTGTTCTATTGCAGAGAAGGCTCCAAATCCCTCTAGGTTCTCTTTCCTCTCTAATTCCTTCCCACCACAAAAGCTACATCAGGACAGAGACCAATTTAAGTCCTGATCCTCTCCTCACTTGCCTCAGTAAAGTGGGAGATTAAGCTCATCTGTAGGCCTGAAGGAAAAGCTGTTCTCCCTATGATTTTCTGACCTAGTCTGATCTGATGGACTTCTCTCCCACCCCACTCCCCCCACAGATCCAAGGCATCCCCATCACCAACCAGGAGTTTGGCCTGAGCGAGACTGAACCTGGCACCAACTTTGTGTATGCCCAGTTTGATGGGATCCTGGGCCTGGCCTATCCTTCCATCAGCTCTGGTGGGGCCACCACTGTCATGCAGGGCTTCCTGCAAGAGAACCTGCTCAATGCCCCTGTCTTTGCCTTCTACCTCAGTGGGTAGGTGAATATATACATATGTGTGTGTATATTTTTAAGTGCATAAAATCAAATACTTAATATTACAAACGAAATTCATCATATTGAAAAGCAGTAATTCTGTGAAGGAGGCCACATGGTTCATCAGACTTTCAAAGAGGTCTGTGATATACATACAAAAGGTTAAGAACCTGCTCTGTGGCTCTTTCCTTTTCTCTCACTCCCAATAAGGAAATGGATGAATTAATTTGTACTTATTAAATACCTGCAATGAAGGTGGGATAAAGATGGGGATAGGTCAGGGAGGCGAACAGATGTAGGGATAGCTAAGAGGTGGTCTCTGCCCTCGATCTTACTAGGAATTAGCTGATGTAGAGGGGTAGTTCCTGTATCAACTTGATAATCTTGCAGCAGGTGAGGGGGACAGTGAGGAGACTGACTGGATGGTCTGGTGCCTGTTGGGGAGCAGTAGGGCATGAATTGGATAGGAGGTTGGGACTAAATTATAGAAGCTCTGGAAAGCCAGGAAGAGGTTTGCAATCATAATTTTTCCCCTTTCCCCAATCTATATGAGGGATATAGTGCCTACAGGGGATATAGAACCAGGAGAGATTATGGAGAGCATTGTTCTTATCATCAGTGTAGGACTGGAAAAGATCTTGGAGGTTGTCTAATCTGACCTCCCTTTATAGATAAAGGAAACTAGGTAAGGAAAGAAAAGGAATCTGTGATTTTATTGATACAGGGAGTTTCCAGGTATGAAACTCTCTCTCTACTCATGAAACTTAATTTTTGTCATTGTTCAATCATGTTTGACTCTTGATGACCCCATTTGGGATTTCCCAGGCAAAGATATACTGGAGTGAGTTGCCATTTCCTTTTTCAGCTCATTTTACAATGAAGAAACTGAGGCAAACAGGAAAAAGCAACTTGATCAGGGTCACATAGCTAGTAAGTGTTTGAGGCTGGATTTGAACTCAGAAACATGAATCTTTCTGTCCAGCACTCTATCCTCTGCAGTGCCACCTAGTTGTCTTAATGCAACTTACAGCCTTTGGGAATTACCTAGAACAATGAGAAATTAAGTAATTGGCTTGACCCTCACACAACCATTATGGTCAGAGGTAGGACTAGAATCCCAATCTTCTGGCTCTGTGAGACCACTTCTTTATCCATTTTACCATGTTCCTCCTCCAAAGATCCAGAGGAAATGTATCTTCCTACTATCCTAGAATGAGCTCACAGATCTTAGCTCCCAACAGATCACTTGACCCTAGTTATTAGGAGTCATCTTGGCTGCTCTGTTTCTCCTTTGTATGGGAAGTAGGGCAGTGGGGATGAGGTTGCTGATGAGTAATTTGGGCCTGTGGGTTGAGTAAGAACCTTTATGGGAGGAAAAGGGAAAGAGGAGGACCCTTTCTCCCTTGCCTCTTCCTGTCTCCTCCCCAAAGTTGATATTTTTCTTGTGTCCTCAGAAATGAGAATTCCAATAATGGTGGTGAAGTCACTTTTGGGGGAGTGGATACCAACATGTACACTGGAGACATCTACTGGGCACCTGTCACTCAGGAAACTTATTGGCAGATTGCCGTTAATGGGTATGTAAGGTGTGGTGGGGACAAGGGGAGAGGGACTCAAAATGGATATATTAATGATAATTATTCCTTCAGTCTGGAAAAAAAGAGAGCTTAGAGGGGAGAGATCTGAAGTCTAGAGAGAAAAGTCAGAGTTGATGTCCCGAGTCTTTATATAAAATATATTTTGCAAAGAAAGGACATGATTAACTCTAGAGGAACAAATTCTATGAAGGGTCCATAAATAAGAAAGCTGAGTGAGGTGAATGAAGGTATGGGATTTATGTCCCTAATCTGGGAAGGGGACTGAGGTTAAGACAGCTTCCACTATTCTGGCTCAAAGTCGATGGGGAAAGCCCAGTAGATTCAGACACTTAGGCTTGGGGAATACCAAGATGACTTAGGTTGGGAATTCCTCCCTTTAGGTTTTCTCTGAAATAAGAGAAGTAGTGTTTTCTCAGCAATGGGCAGATTGAGAGAGACTGATGTAGAAGAGAGAACTTGAATGCAGGCAAGGGAAGGGAAGGTACATGACCAAGAACTATCTAACCTCAGGGGCTGTCTTCTTACAGGTTCTCCATTGGAGGCCAGGCTACTAGCTGGTGCTCTGAAGGTTGCCAAGCTATTGTGGACACTGGAACTTCCCTCCTCACTGCCCCTCAGCAGATTTTCTCTGAGTTGATGCAGTACATTGGAGCCCAGCAGGATGAAAATGGAAATGTAAGGGATCCTTTCTCTCAGTTTCCTCATCTACAAATTGGGAATAATTATACTTGGATTTTATATTTCACTGAGTTGGGAGAAAACCACTCTGTAAATCTTAAAATCATATATATGTGTGTGTGTGTGTGTGTGTGTATGTGTGTATAACTGTAAATCTTAAAGTTTTTTTTATATGTACACACAAGCTGCCACCATCTTTATTGGTTCCTGACCCCTATTTCAGTTTATGAGAATTACATTCAGAGTTAGGAGCCCCTTGGTCTGGGGTATAATTTGATCATTACTTGGACAGAAGTGGTCTGGCTAAGGTGAGTCATGGGAGGTAGAAATTGGGTCAGAACGTCTCTATCCTGAACATACTGTAGAAGTCCTGGGAACTCATATTAGATGGAGTTCCTAAGTACATGACCTTTATATACTTATCTTGCTTCTTGTGTTTCTCTCTTCTAGTACTTGGTCAGTTGCAGCAATGTCCAGAGCATGCCCACCATCACCTTCAATATCAATGGTGTAAACTTCCCCCTTCCTCCCTCTTCCTATGTCCTTCCGGTAAGTCCCTTCATTTTACAACCTAGACATTCTTGTCTTACTCAGGGGTGATCCCTGTGAACGGGGAGGGTAAAGGAAGGAGGAACTCCACTTTGGGGGAGAGGAAGGAGTAGTGAAAATCAAACTATAGGTTGGAGGAGATTCCAGATCACATTCTCAGAAATAACTTGCTCCCTGCCCTCTAAGTTCCTTGGGATGAGAAGGATGAAAGAACACAGAATTGAGGGACTTGGAGAATCAGATACACCCATATTATATAGCTCTTTCAAGATGTTTTGTGATAGAATTATAGAATTTCAGTATTGGAAGGGTCATAACTGATAATTTAGTCCAACTCCCACACAAAACAGGAATCTCTTTTTCAGTATCTCCCTATGGTAGTCATCAATATCAACTTGAATATTCTCAGGAATGAGGAATTCATTGTCTCATGGGGCAGCCTGTTCCATTGTGCAGGTCATAGACTTGGGGCCAAGAGCAGAGGTCAATTAGGAATCAATACTCAGTCCTTTATAATTACTGGGTTGTTCCTTTCTCAGGGCAACTTCTCTGACTTGACTCCTGTATCCCATTTTGATAATTTTCATGAAGGACTGTATGGTTACAGAACAAAGGTAGATAGGTGGGTAAGTAGGGAGATAGATAGGTGATAGATATATGATAGAGCATCAGTGAAGTGCCTACTATGTGCCAGGCACTGTACTAAGAAGTGTGATGTGGCTCATGTGATATGGTAATCAATCAGTCAGTAATAAACATTAAATAATATGCTCAGCATGGTGCTAGGCATAGTGTGTGTGTGTATGTGTGTGTGTGTGTGTGTGTGTGTGTGTGTGTGTGTGTGTGTGAGAGTGAAGTGGAGAGATAGAAAACATAATCTGGGCTCTTTCAAATTTTCCAATATAAGAAAAAGGTTAAACAAAGAGGAAAAAGTGATGATACCAAATAGTGAGTATTTATTCCCTACCCCACCTCCACATCTCCTTTGTAGCTAGATTAATCTAGGGAGGGACAGGTCCTTGTGAGATGAGGTGATCATAGAAGATTTTCTAGAGTAGAATAGTTTAAATTCTTTTATTTAATTCTTTAAATTTAAACCATCCTGCTCAGAGAAAGAAGTTAAAGCCTAAGGCAAATATTTTCTGCTCCATGGGACCCACCTCCAGACAGAGATGGCCAACATCCTGGAGGAAGTAGTTCATTATAGGTTGATGGGACTCATCTTCTCTTCTTACTTCCAGAGCAACAGCAACTCCTGCGAGGTGGGGATCATGCCCACTTATCTGCCCTCCCAGAATGGTCAGCCTCTCTGGATCCTTGGAGATGTTTTCCTCAGGAACTACTACTCTGTCTACGACCTTGGCAACAACAGGGTTGGCTTTGCCCAACTAGCCTAAGCTCTTCTTCCAGACTATTTTCATCTCCCTGGCTCTTGGGATTGTCCTCAATTCTTCAACTCTTCTTTCCTCTCCTTCTGTCTCTCCTGATGGATTCTGGATCTTCATTGTGGGTTCTGAGAATCTATAAATAAAAATCATTCTAACCCTTCATTCTTTTGTCCATTCATTTAACATGTTGATATATTCAACATGTGTCAAACCTTTATTGCACAGGAAACCACATATTAAGTGCTGGAGATCAAATTTCCAGAGATTAGATACGACCTTATCCCAGCTGTTACTAAGCTTAGTCTTGTAGAGAGATATAAATGCCAACCTTGCTAACTATATGATAAATACATTAGAAAAGTGCCAAACAGAATGTGATGTGAAGTCTGAGGTGGGGTGGGAGGGAAGGTAATTACTGATTAGTGAGCCGTTTTGGCTTCCATTTTTTTTTTTTTTTTTTTTTTTTTTGTGGGGTTGAAGGAGCTGGGACGTTGAGGAAGGATAGGAAACTTCAGCAAGCGAGTTGGTGTTGGGTCTATTCTGTTATAGAGTTTGGTTTAACACCGAGTGTTAATTTGGGATTGCTGGGAATAGCTCCATCTACCCATCATGCTCTGCCTCCTGTAGGAAGGCCAATTTGTTTGTACTAGAATGTCTATCAATCAACCAATTAACAAGAATTCATTCAACACCTACTCTATGTGCCAGGCACTGGGTCTACTCAAACTGTGGTATTGATCATGCCTAGGCTCCACACTACAAATTTGACTCTCAATTCTATTACTACTATGTACTATGCTCCATCAGTCAAGTCTGATTCCCCAACTAATTCCTTGTCTTCCCACAATCTAATCTTGCTTTCTCCCATCCCTCCTAGAATGTGTTTATCATTTTTAAATAATCCAAGTCCCTCCCATCCCAAGTATAGGGACCAGGTCTTCCCTATTTGCCTGCAAGATTCCCAAGGGCAGAGACTATTTATACAACTGGGAAGTCTTCATGGACAGAGACTGTGACTACATCTACTTTAATAGACTAGGAACTAAATCTCTCTTTTTATTTCTCTTTAAATCCTAGTGGAAAGTTCTGCCCCCATTATGTCACAATTCTTAGCCTAAGTATCAAAACAAGAATGACAATCAGACATTGTGATAAAAATAATAGCTTCCAGTGCCCCCTCCCCCCAAATTGAATTCATTCTTAAGGATTTGACCCCAAGTGTATCAGTTTCTTTTTTGGATAATTATACTCCAATCCCAGAACAAAATTCCAGGAAAATTTCTTTATTTTTTAGATATTTAGAACACAGCTTTATATATCAAAGGTTCTTAACATTTTCTGTACCATAAATCCCTCAAGCAGTCTGAGAAAACCTATGGACCTCTTTCCAGAATACTATTTTTGAAATGCATAAAATAAAATTTATAATATTAGTAAGAAAGCCAATTATATTGAAATATAGTCATCCAATTTAAAAAAAAATTCCGAGTCCATTAAGAACCTATGATGAAAAAGGAATGAGTATTATTGTAAAAAATTAAGTATTGTCACTGAACTTTGTGACTGGACTGCAACAATATTAGATTTAAAACTCAAGGGTTAAGTAATTATGGCCCTAAACAGCTAAGTAATGTGATCCAAAAATTAATTATATATTTAAAACTGCTTGTTGTTGTTTGTTCTTTTTTGAAAAGGACCAATGATATCACAGTTGTTGTCTTGACTTGTTGGTGAATTGTATTTAAGCAAGGCAGAGTTGTAGAGGTCTTCAGTCTCACTCATTCCTTGGGTCAGTGGCAGGACAAAAGTCAAGGTGACTGCTGATGACCTAGGATGTTTTGGATAACTTTGGCCAAGCTCAAACTCCACAGCAGCTTTAGCCTTCTTCATAACCATTGGAACAAACTGTTCTCATCCACCCATTCCACTGAGGGAAGTGTTTGGGGTAAACATCCCCCTAATTCACCAGCAGGTTTGAGGCCACCTTGTCAGTAACCCTCAACCTGGTTTAGCCTGTCTGCCAAGATGATTTACCAGGGTGTGGCTGCTGCTTATGCTACAGCTTCTTGGAGCCCCAGGGGAATGTTGAATGACAGGTGGACAGGGGAGAGGCAGAAGAGTAGCCCTGAAAAGAACTCAGCAAGTCTTCACACCAGAGATGCCAGTCCTCTTGGAACATCCCAAACACCCCTTTTAAAAACTGTGTTTAAACTGCTACTTTCATTCTGAAGTCCATTTATTTCCTTTAATATCCCCAAAATGTGTTCTGCCCAGGTGCATAATAAATAGCTACATCACTACTATCACAAGACAGTTCCCTGTTAATCTAAATCTCAGGCTCTGACCTTCAACTTCATTCTCCTATAGGCTTTTACTTCTATTAAAATTGTCTGAGCAGTCAGTCCTGCTAGTGCTAGATTCCTGATAACCTCTGGAAGTGCTCTCAGAAAGCAGTTATGACAAAAAACAAAAACAAACAAAAAAACACCACACTCCAAATAAGGTTTCTAATACATTTTCTAGCTGCCAAAAGGAGAGCTTCTCAAAGGTGGAGTATTGTTTTCTTATGGAAGACAATGGATTTGGTCTTTTTTTCCTGCAATAACTACTTTGTTGCTCCATGATATGATAGGGATGTTTCCATATATGAATAAATAGAAATGTAGATGTAGATGGAAACTAAGTCCATTCTTGTAAATAACTCTCAGTAGGATATTTAAGCATTCTAATAGCCCACTGAGCTTGGGCAGAATGATCATCTCTTAGAATATTAGATTTCTATTGGCAAGCTGTATTCCATATCTTAATTTTTTTTTTTTTGCTTTTTGCTAAGGCAATTGGGGTTAAGTGACTTGCCCAGGGTCACACAGCTAGGAAGTGTCTGAGACCAGATTTGAACTCAGGTCCTCCTAACTTCAGGGCTGGTGCTCTATCCACTGCGCCACCTAGCTGCCTCCATATCTTAAATTTAATAGGACCTTTGATCATATGGCATATGAGAGGTTGGACCTTAATGCTCAAGGTGACTACTTAATTCTCCCCAAATTCACCAATCAAATGAATTTTTTTAAACATAGTTTTTAAAACGTAGTTTCTTTTTTCAATATTTCTATCACCAACTAATACAAATTATTTTTTTGGCTACTGTTATAAAGAACAGCTTGGGGAGGGAAGGATGAAATAATTATGTGGGGGGGAAAAGGATGTAACCACCAAAAATCATCAATAAGTATAATTAAAAAAACAGTCCTCAAACATTAGTGCAGTGTTGGTAGAATTGTGAACTGATCCAATCATTTTGGACAGCAATTTGAAACTTGCTCAAAGGATAACCAAACTATGCATACTCTTTGATCCAGTCATACTACTACTAGGTCTGCATCCTAAAGAAATTATATAAAAGGGGAAAGGACCTATATATGCAAAAATATTTATAGTAGCCCTTTTCATGATGGCAAAATATTGGAAAGTGAGGGAATGCCCACCAATTGGGGAATGGCTGAACAAATTGTGGTATATGAATATAATGTAATATTATTGTGCAATAATAAATGATGAACAGACAGATTTCCAAAAAAAAAAAAAAAAACAAAAAACCCCCAAAAAACAAAAAAACCTGGAAAGCATTGTATAAACTGATACAAAATGAGTAGAACCAGGAAAATATTGTGCACAACATCAGCAACAATGTGTGATGATCATCCAAGATTGATTGTTTTTCTCAGCAATGCAATGATCCAAGATAAGTACAAAAGGATCATGAAGGAAAATGCTATCCATAACTAGATAAAGAACTGATGGACTCTGAATGCAGATCAAAGCATATTTTTTTTACTTTATTCTTTCTTCTGTTTCCCCCTCCCCCTTTGATCTGTTTTTTCTTTTACAACTGTGACTAATAATTGAAATGTTTTACATGATAGCACATGTATAAAGAGAGAGACAAACAAAAATTTTGAATTCAAAATCTTGTAAAAATGAATGCTAAAAATTTTCTTAATATGTAGGTGGGTAAATACCATTTTAAAAAAGTGTCCAGAATTGAATTTACTATTTCTGAAGAATGTGTAGGTTTGGGGAAGAAAAAAATATACTTTCTTTTCCTACTAGCAAAGTAGATGGGTTTCCTGCTTTTTTCCCTTGCAGTGGAAAGAATAATATTTGGAGTCAGCAGAACTAAGTTCCAACCTCAGTTCTTCTACTGGAACAAATTACTTCTTTCTGAGACTCAGTTTCTACTTTTATTGAGTGAAAGAATTAGAGTAGGTTATATTTACACTCTTTTTCAACTCCAAAACCCATAATTCAATGATCTTCCTATAGCTCATCTATCACTAGTGTTAGAGATCTGTGGGAGTAAGGTAATGTTCCTGAGAGAATGTAGATATATAGTTAGATAGGCAGACAGATAGCATGTATATAATGCTTTAAGGTTTGTAAAGCACTTTACAAGTACTATTTTATACTGTGTGGTAGGTGCTCTTATAAGCAAACTGGGGCAGAAAGATTGCAGTTCAGGGAGAAAAGTTTGATTTATACTAAGGAACACATTGGAGAATTTCACCTTCTTTCACCCATACTTTCTGCATTAATCTTTAATGGAGGAAAAATATGATTGAGAACCTCTTGTAAATCCTCTCGCCATTGACAGTCCCTGAAACTGGGCAGCAACAGCCATGGCTAGATGAAGCTATCCCAGCACAATGAGCAAATACCTGAGACCCCAGTGCTCAAAGCTAATGATTTTTCACAAGATGCTTGGGACAATGCTTCCTGTACCCTGAGAGCAGAGCTCAACTTTAAAATCCACAAAATAGGTAAAAAAAATGAGCAAGAAACAAAAAAGAACTTTGACCATAGAAAGTTCCAGTGGTGACAGGGAAGGCCAAAACACCAAATCAGAATAGGGCAAAATGCTCTCATGTGAAGCCTCAGAAGAGGCTATGAATTGATCATAAGCATAAAAAGCTTTATCAGAAGAGCTCAAAAAAGGTTTTAAAAGTTAAATAAGAAAAATAGAAGAAAAATTGGGAAAAGAAATGAAAGGTATGCAAGAGAGTCAACAGCTTGAAAGAACAAAGGCAAAAAATGACTGAAGAAAACAATTCTAAAAAATACAATTGACCAAATGCAAAAAAAAATTCATTGAAGAAAATAATTGTTTTAAAAATAGAAATGACCAGATGAAAAGGATGCACAAAGGCTAACTGAAGAAAATCATACCTTAAAAACTAGAATTGGTCAACTGGAAGCTAGTGACTATGAGACATGAGTCAAATAATATAAAAAGAATTTTAAAAAGAAGAAAATGTAAAATACCTCATTGGAAAAACAACTGATCTGGAAAATTGATCCAGGAGAGATAATTTAAGAATTATAGGAATACTTGGAAGCCATGATCAAAAAAAGAACCTACAAAGCATCTTTCAAGAAATTAAGGAAAACCATCCTGATAACCTAGAACTAGAGGGTAAAATAGTCATTGAAAGAATCCACCAATCACCTTCTGAAAGAAATCTTGAAGTGAAAACTCCAAGGAGTATTGTAGTCAAATTCTGAAATTATCAGGTCAAGAAGAAAACACTGCAAGTAGTTAAAAAGAAACAATTCAAACATCGAGGAGCCATAGTCAGGATTACCCAGGATTTAGCAGCTTGTACATTAAAGAATTGGAGGACTTAGAATATGAAATTCAAGAAGACAAAGGATCTTGTATTACAACCAATAATCAACTCCCCAGCAAAATTGAGCATAATCTTTCAGGGAAAAAGATGGATATCTAATGAAATAGGGGACTTTCAATAATTTCTGATGAAAAGACCAGAGCTAAAAAAAAAATTCAATCCTCAAAATACAAGATTCAAGAGAAACACAAAAAGTTAAACAAGAAAGAAAAAAAATGTTATTTAAAGATTAAACTGTTTACTGGGAAAATGATATTTGTATCTCTTGAGAACGGTAATAATAACTTAATATGAATGGGATGAGTGCTCCCATAAAATGAAAGCAGAGAGCAGAGTGCATTAAAAAACAGAATCCTACAATATGTTGTTTATAAGAAACACATCTGAAGTAGAGAGACACACACAGAGTAAATATATATGTATATATTTATTTATTATTAAAGCTTTTTATTTGCAAAACATATGTATGGGTAATTTTTCAACATTGACCCTTGAAAAGTTTTTCATTACAAATCTCCCCCCCCCCCCAGGTCCTTACCTCTCCCCTAGATGGCAGGAAGTCCACTACATGTTAATTA
>JAJPUD010001058.1:396529-479278 GCA_023553655.1 Myrmecobius fasciatus
ACCTCTCCCCTAGATGGCAGGAAGTCCACTACATGTTAATTATGTTAAAATATTTGACAAATCGAATATATGTATGCATATTTCCACACATCTTGCTGTGCAAGAAAAATCATATATACAAGAAAAAAAATCTGAGAAAGGAAACCCAATGCAAGCAAACATCAATAGAGAGCATGAAAATATTATGTTATGGTCCACATTTCATATCCCTCTCTCTGGGTGTATATGGCCTTCTTCACTAACAACTGGAACTGGTTTGAAGCATTTCATTGTTGAAGAGAGCCATGTCCATCAGAATTGATCATCTAGGGGATGGGAGGGGACTAGGGGGAAAAATTTGTAACAGAAAGCTTTGTAAGGGTCAATATTGAAGAACTACCCATATATATGTTTTGCAAATAAAAAGCTTTAATAAAAAAAAAGAAATGAGGCCTTTATCAGAATTCTTAAATGTAAAGATGATTTCCCAATTTATTGCTTCCCTCCTAATCGTCTGCATTAGTTTTGTTTGTACAAAAACTTTTTAACTTAATATAGTCAAAATTATCTATCTGGTGTTCAATTAAAAGTTCCAGTTCTTTGGATATAAATTTATTCCTTCTCCATAGGTCTGAGAGGCAAACTATCCTATGTTCCTCTAATTTCCTTATAATATCACTCTTTATATCCAAATCATGAATCCATTTAGATCTTATCATGGTATGTGGTGTTAGGTGTGGGTCAAGCCTTAATTTCTTCCATACTAGTTTCCAATTTTCCCAGGAGTTTTTGTCAAATAGTGAGTACTTATCCCAAAAGCTGGGGTCTTTGGGTTTATCAAACACTAGATTGTTATAGTTATTGCCTAATTTGTCCTGTGATCCTATCCTACCCCACTGATTGACTACTCTATTTCTTAGCCAGTACCAAATAGTTTTAATGACCGCTGCTTTATAATATAGTTTTAGATCTGGTACAGCAAGGCCACCTTCATCAGACTTTTTTTTTTTTATTAATTCCCTTGAAATTCTTGACCTTTTATTCTTCCAAATGAACTTTGCTATTTTTTTTTTCTAGATCTGTAAAATGGTTTCTTGGGAGTTTGATTGGTATGGCACTAAATAAGTAAATCAGTTTGGGTAGTATTGTCATTTTTATTATATTCACTCGGCCTACCCATGAGCATTTGATGTTTTTTCAATTGACTAGATCTGATTTTATTTGTGTGGAAAGTGCTTTGTAGTTTAGTTTGTATAATTCCTGATTTTTCCTTGGCAGATAGGTTCCCAAATATTTTATACTATCAACAATTATTTTGAATTGAATTTCTTTTTGTATCTCTTGCTGCTGAATTTTGTTGGTAATATATAAAAATGCTGCTGATTTATGTGGATTTATTTTGTATCCTGCAACTTTGTTAAAGGTGTGAATTGTTTCTAGTAGTTTTTTAGTTGAATCTCTAGAGTTCTCTAAATATACCATCATATCATCTGCAAAGAGTGATAATTTGTTTTCCTCATTACCTACTCTGATTCCTTTAATCTCTTTTTCTTCTCTTGCTGCCAAAGCTAACATTTCTAATACAATATTAAATAGTAATGGTGATAATGGCAGCCTTGTTTCACTCCTGATCTTATTGGGAATGGTTCTAGTTTGTCCCCATTACATATGATGTTTGCTGATGGTTTTAAGTAGATGCTACTGATCATTTTAAGGAAAAGCCCACTTATTCCTATACTCTCCAGTGTTTTTAATAGGAATGGGTGTTGGATTTTATCAAATGCTTTTTCTGCATCTATTGAGATAATCATATGATTTTTATTAGTTTGGTTGTTAATATAATTGATTATACTGATAGTTTTTCTAATATTGAACCAGCCCTGCATTCCTGGTATAAATCCTACTTGTTCATAGTGTATATATTTTTTAATTAAAGCTTTTTATTTGCAAAACATATGTATGGGTAATTCTTCAACATTGATCCTTACAAAGCTTTCCATTACAAATTTTTCCACCCTAGTCCCCAGCCTTCCCCTAGATGGTAGGAAGTCCACTACATGTTAATTATGTTAAAATACTTGACAAATCAAATATATGTATGCATATTTCCAGACATCTTGCTGTGCAAGAAAAATCATATTTACAAGAAAAAAAAATCTGAGAAAGGAAACCCAATGCAAGCAAACATCAATAGAGAGCATGAAAATGTTATGTTGTGTTCCACATTTCATATCCCTCTCTCTGGGTGTATATGGCCTTCTTCACTGAACAATTGGAACTGGTTTGAAGCATTTCATTGTTGAAGAGAGCCATGTCCATCAGAATTGATCACCATATAGTCTTGTTGTTGCTGTGTATAATGATCTCCTGGTTCTGCTCATTTCACTCAGCATCAGTTCATGCAAGTCTCTCCAGGCCTCTCTGAAATCATCCTGCTGGTCATTTCTTATAGAACAATAATATTCCATAACATTCATATACCATAATTTATTCAGCCATTCTTCAATTGATGGGCATCCATTCAGTTTCCAGTTTCTAGCCACTACAAAAAGGGCTGCCACAAACATTCTTGCACATGTGAGTCCCTTTCCTTCCTTTAAGATCTCTTTGGAATATAGGCCCAATAGAAACACTGCTGGGTCAAAGGGTATGCACAGTTTGATAACTTTTTGGACATAGTTCCAAATTGCTCTCCAGAATGGTTAGATCCAATCACAGTTCCATCAACAATGTATCAGTGTCCCAGTCTTCCCATATCCCCTCCAAAATTCGTCATTATCTTTTCCTGTCATTTTAGCCAATCTGACAGGTGTGTAATGGTATCTAAGATTTGTCTTAATTTGCATTTCTCTGATCAATAGTGATCTGGAGCACCTTTTCATATGACTAGAAATGGTTTTAATTTCCTCATCTGAAAATTGTCTGTTCATAGCCTTTGACCATTTATCAGTTGGAGAATGGCTTGAATTCTTATAAATATGAGACAATTTTCTATATATTTTAGAAATGAGGCCTTTATCAGAACCATTAAATGTAAAGATGATTTCCCAACTTATTGCTTCCCTCCTAATCTTGTCTGCATTAGTTTTGTTTGTACAAAAACTTTTTAACTTAATATAGTCAAAATTATCTATCTGGTGTTCAATTAAGAGTTCCAGTTCTTTGGATATAAATTTATTCCTTCTCCACAGGTCTGAGAGACAAACTATCCTATGTTCCTCTAATTTCCTTATAATATCACTATTTATATCCAAATCATGAATCCATTTAAATCTTATCATGATATGTGGTGTTAGGTGTGGGTCAAGCCTTAATTTCTTCCATACTAGTTTCCAATTTTCCCAGGAGTTTTTGTCAAATAGTGAGTACTTATCCCAAAAGCTGGGGTCTTTGGGTCTATCAAGCACTAGATTGTTATAGTTATTGCCCAATTTGTCCTGTGATCCTATCCTATCCCACTGATTGACTACTCTATTTCTTAGCCAGTACCAAATAGTTTTGATGACCACTGCTTTATAATATAGTTTTAGATCTGGTACAGCAAGGCCACCTTCATCAGCCTTTTTTTTTTTTCTTTAATTCTCTTGAAATTCTTGACCTTTTGTTCTTCCAAATGAACTTTGCTATAATTTTTTTTCTAGATCTGTAAAATGGTTTCTTGGGAGTTTGATTGGTATGGCACTAAATAAGTAAATCAGTTTGGGTAGTATTGTCATTTTTATTATATTCACTCGGCCTACCCATGAGCATTTGATGTTTTTTCAATTGACTAGATCTGATTTTATTTGTGTGGAAAGTGCTTTGTAGTTTAGTTTGTATAATTCCTGACTTTTCCTTGGCAGATAGATTCCCAAATATTTTATACTATCAACAGTTATTTTGAATTGAATTTCTTTTTGTATCTCTTGCTGCTGAACTTTGTTGGTAATATATAAAAATGCTGCTGATTTACGTGGATTTATTTTGTATCCTGCAACTTTGCTAAAGTTGTGAATTGTTTCTAGTAGTTTTTTAGTTGAGTCTCTAGAGTTCTCTAAATATACCATCATATCATCTGCAAAGAGTGATAATTTGTTTTCCTCATTACCTACTCTGATTCCTTTAATCTCTTTTTCTTCTCTTACTGCCAAAGCTAACATTTCTAATACAATATTAAATAGTAATGGTGATAGTGGCAGCCTTGTTTCACTCCTGATCTTATTGGGAATGGTTCTAGTTTGTCCCCATTACATATGATGTTTGCTGATGGTTTTAAGTAGATGCTACTGATCATTTTAAGGAAAAGCCCACTTATTCCTATACTCTCTAGTGTTATTAATAGGAATGAGTGTTGGATTTTATCAAATGCTTTTTCTGCATCTATTGAGATAATCATATGGTTTTTGTTAGTTTGGCCAGTAATATAATTGACTATGCTGATAGTTTTCCTAATATTGATTGGTCATAGTGTATTATCTTGGGCATGACTTTCTGTAATCTCATTGCTAATATCTTATTTAAATTTTTTGTGTCAATATTCATTAGGGAAATTGGCTTATAGTTTTCTTTCTCTGTTTTCACCCTACCTTGGTTTAGCTATCAGCACCATATCTGTATCATAGAAGGAATTTGGTAGTACACCTTCTTTCCCTATTTTTTCAAATAGTTTATATATTGTTGGAATTAATACAGAGTAAATATAAAAGCCTGTAAACAAAATATATTATACTTCAGCTGAAGTTTAAAAAAAAGCTACCCTTGTGATCCTAATCTCAGACAAAGCAAAAGGAAAAATAGATCTAATTAAAAGATAAGAAAGGAAATTACATCTTGCTAAAAGTTATCCTAGACAATGAAATAATATCAATACTAAACATATATACACCAAGTGGTGTAGCATCCAAATTCTTGGAGAAGTTAAGTGAGCTATAGAAAGCAATAGACAGCAAAATATACTAGTGGGGGACCTCAATGTCCCCCTCTCAGAATTAGATAAATATAACCACAACATTAACAAGATAATAGTTAAGGATATAAATAGAATTTTAGAAAACTTAGACATTATAGATCTCTGGACAAAAGTGAATGAGGAAAAAAGGGAATATATGTTTTTCTCAGGAGTACATGGCACAAAATGTGACTACGTAGTATGTCATTAAAAAACTCAGAATGAAATGGAGAAAGGCAGAAATATGAAATGCATTCTTTTTAGATCATGATGAAATAAAGGTCCATGGAAAGACAGACTAAAAACTAATTGGAATTTAAGCAATCTAATTCTAAAGAATGAATGGGTCAAGCAACAAATCATAGAAACAATCAATAATTGTAATCAGGAGAATGACAACAGTGAGACAGCATATCAAAACTTATAAGAGGCAGCCAAAGCAGTTCTTAGGGGAAATTTTATATCTTTATAGGCTTACATGAATAAAATACAAATAAAAAGAACATCAATAAATTCGGCATGCAACAAAAAAGTTATAAAGAGAACAAATTAAGAATCCTCAATTAAATACCAAGTTAGGAATTCTAAAAATCAAAGGAGAGATTAATAAAATTGAAATTAGGAAAATAATTAAACTAATAATTAAAACTAAAAATTGGTTTTATGAAAAAAGAAAGCAACAACAAAACAGATAAACTTTTGGTTAATTTGATTTAAAAAAAAGAAAGAAGAAAACCAAATTACCAGTATCAAAAATGGAAAGGATGAATTTACCATCAATAAAGAGGAAATTTAAAAAATTTGAATAAAATATTGGTAAAAAGATTACAGTAATTTATTACCAGGATACTACACTATGATCAGATGAGATTTATGCTAGGAATGTAGGGCTGGCTCAATATTAGGAAAACTATTGGAATAATTGATCATATCACTCACCAAACTAATAGAAATCATATGATTATCTCAATAAATGCAGAAAAAGCATTTAACAAAGTCTAACACTAGAAAAAGAATGAATTAAAATCCTCAATTAAATAACAAAAACACTAGAGAGAATAAGAATAGAGTTTTTCTTAAAATGATCAGTAGCATCTATCTAATACCATCAGCAAACATTACATGTAATGGGGATAAGTTAGAAATCTTTCCAATAAGATTAGAGATGAAGCAAGGATGCCCATTATCACTACTATTATTCAATATAGTACTAAAAATAGCTTTAACAATAAGAGACAAAAAATATATTGAAGGAATCAGAATAGGCAATGATGAAATACAATTGTTATTCTTTTTTCTCAATAATATCTTATTTTTCCAATTATGGAAAACTAAAGAATTTTCAACATTCATTTTTGTAAGAATTTGAATTCCTCAAGCCATTCTCCAATAGATAAATGGTCAAAGGATATGACCAGACAATTTTCAGAGGATAAAATTAAAACTATTTGTAGTTATATGAAAAGGTGCTCCAAATCACTATTGATCCTCTGATAAATGCAAATTAAGACAACCCTGAGGTACCACTACACACCTATCAGATTGGCTAAAATGACAGGAAAAGTTAATGATGAATGTTGGAGGGGATGTGGGAAGGCTGGGACACTGATGCATTGTTGGTGGAGCTGTGAATGGATCCAGCCATTCTGGAGAGTAATTTGGAGCTATGCTCAAAAAGTTATCAAACTATGGATACCCTTTGAGCCAGCAGCATTTCTATTGGGCTTATATCCCAAAGAAATCATAAAGGAAGGAAAGGACCCCACATGTGCAAGAATGTTTGTGGCAGCCCTTTTTGTAGTGGCTAGAAACAGGAAATTGAATAGATGCCCTTCAATTGGAGAATGGCTGAATAAATTATGGTATATGAATATTATGGAATATTATTGTTCTGTAAGAAACGACCAGCAGAGGCCTGGATTTCAGAGAGGCCTGGAGAGACTTGCATGAACTGATGCTGAGTGAAACAAGCAGAACAAGGAGATCATTATATATGGCAACAAGACGACTATATGATGATCAATTCTGATGGACATGGCTCTCTTCAACAATGAAATGTTTCAAACCACTTCTAATTGTTCACTGAAGGAAGCCATATACTCCCAGAGAGAGGGATGTGAAATGTGGACCACAACATAACATTCTCATACTCTCGATTGATGTTTGCTTACATTGTGTTTCCTTTATTTGATATGTCTTTTGTGTAGATACGATTTTTCTTGCATAACAATAAGTGTGGAAATGTGTATACATATATTCGATATGTCAAGTATTTTAACATAATTAACATGTAGTGGATATCCTGCCATCTAGGGGAGGGGTGGGGAGTTGGGGGGGAAAATTTGTAACAGAAAGATATGTAAGGGTTAATGTTGAAGAATACATATGTTTTGCAAATAAAATAAAATTTAAAAAAAGAATTTGAATTCCAATTTTTTTCTTCCTCTTTTACTTCTCCCCTTAATTTGGTATGAATCCAAGATATGAAGCAATTTGGTATAGATTATACAGGTACAATCATTTAAAATATGTTTCCATATTTGTCATGTTGTGAAAGAAAAATCAGAACAAAAGGGGAGAAAACACAAAAAAGAAAATACAAGCAAGTAAACAAACAAAAAAGCAAAAACCAAACAGGTGAAAATAGTATGCTTTGGTCTGCATTCAGGCTCCATAGTTCTCCGTATGGATGTAGATGGTATTTTCCATCCTAAGTCTATTGCAATTGTTTGAATCACTGCATTACTGAGAAGAGCTAAATCTATCATAATTATTATCATACCATCTTGCTATTACTGTATACAATGTTCTCCTGGTTCTGATCACTTAACTCAGAATCAGTTCATGTAAGTCTTTTCAGACTTTTCTGAAATCATCTGTTCATCATTTCTTATAGGACAATAATATCACATTACATTCATATACCATAACATATTCATCCATTCCCCAACTGATGGACATACACTCAATTTCTATTTCCTTGCCACTAGAAAAAGAGCTGCTATAAACATTTTTGCACATGTGGGTACTTTTCCCTCTTTTATGATCTCTTCAGGATACAAACCCTGTAATGATGTTGCTGGATCAAAAGGTAAGCACTAAAACTATCACTCTTGGTAGATTATATGATAGTGTATTAGAGTATACTAGAGAATCAACCAAAAAACTTCTTGGAATAATTAACAACTTTAGCAAAATTGTGAGATATAAAATAAACTCACATAAATCTTCAGAATTTCTATGCATTCTATGCATTCCAGCAGCAAGGGATAGACTTTTATTTAAATTCCATTTAAAATAACTGTAGGCAATATAAGATATTTGTGAGTCTATTTGCCAAGACAAATGCAGGAATTATAATCCACAAAAATAAAGTCAGATCTAAGTAATTGAAAAAAAATATTAATTGTTCAAGGATAGACTGAGTTAATATAATAAAAATGACAATTCTACTTAAATTAATTTACTTACTCAGTGCCATATCAAACTGCCAAATTATATTGTAGAACTAGAAAAAATCTTAACAAAATTTATCTGGAAAAACAAAAGGTCAAGAATATCAAGGGAAGTAATGAAAAAAAAATGGGAAGGAAAGGCCTTAACTGTACCCGATCTAAAGCTATATTATAAAGCAGTAATCTTCAAAACTGGTTAGTACTGGTTAAGAAATAGATTGATGGATCAGTGGAATAGGTGCACAAGAGACAAAAGTCAATGTCTATAGTAATCTACTGGTTGATAAACCCAAAGACTAGTTTCTGAGATAAGAATTCACTTTTTGACAAAAACTGTTGAGAAAACTGGAAAATATTATGGCAGAAACCAGGCATTGACCAACACCTCACATCACATACCAAGATTAGGTCAAAATCAGTACATAATTTGGACACAAAATGTAATGCTATATGTAAATTAAGAAAGCAAGGAATAGTTTAGATCTGTGGCAAGGGAAGGGAAGAACCAAGTAAGTAGAGAAAATTATGAAATGCAAGATGGATACTTTAGATTACATCAAATTAAAAATGTTTTGCATGAAAAAGTCAATGCAACCAAGAGTAGAAGGGAAGCAGAAAGTTAGGAAACTATTTTTGCAGCTAGTGTTTCTGATAAAGGTATCATTTCTAAACTATATAGAGATCTAAGTCAAATTTATAAGAATACAAGTCATTCCCGAATTGATAGTTAAAAGATATGAACAGGCAGATTTCAAAAGAAGAAATTAAAGCCATTTCTAGTCATATGAAAAATTCTCTAAATCACTATTGATTAGATAAATGCAAATTAAAACAACTCTGAGGTAACACCTCACACCTATCAGATTGGCTACTATGACAGAAAAGGAAAGTGATAAATGTTGGAGGGTGTGTGGGAAAATTGAGACACTAATGCATTGTTGATAAAAGTTGTGAACTGATCCAACCATTCTGGAGAGTAATTTGGAACTATGCCGAAAGGACTATAAAACTGCATACCCTTTGATCCTGTAATACCACTGCTAGGTCTATATCCCAAAGAGGTTGTAAAAAAAATGGAAAAGGACCCACATGTACAAAATGTTTTTTAGCAACTCTCTTTTTGGTGGCAAAGAATTGGAAATTGAGGGAATTCCCATCAATTAGGGAAAGGCAGAATAAGTTATGGTATGTGAATGTAATGGAATACTATTGTTCTATAAGAAATGATGAGCAGGTGGATTTCTGAGAAGTCTGGAAATACTTAAATAAACTGATTCTGGTTGTAGTGAGCAGAACTAGAACATTGTATGCAGAAACAGCAACATTTTGTGGTGATCAACTATGACTGACAGCTCTTCTCAGTAATATGATTTAAAACAAATCCAAAAGGCACAGCTAGGTATGGATAGAGCACCAGTCCTGAAGTCAGGAGGACCTGAGTTCAACTCTGACGTCAGACACTTAATACTTCTTAGCTGTGTGCTTGGCAAGTCACTTAACCCCAATTGCCTCAGAAAAAAACAAAAAAACAAAAAAAAAAAAACCATAACCAAAAGACTTATGATGGAAAATTCTATCTACATCCAGAGAAAGAACTATGGAGTCTGTATGCAAATGGATGCATACTATTTTCTTTTTTTTCTTTCTTGTGGTTTTCTCCTTTTGTTCTGATTCTTCTTTAACAACATGACTAACAACATGTTTAATATGATTGTACATGTATAACCTATATTAGTTTGATTGTTAACTTGGGAAAGTGGTGGAGAGAAAGAGGGAGAAAAATAGTAATCAAAGTCTTATAAAAATAAATATTAAAAATTAAAAAATATTTTTTTTTTGCTGAGGCAATTGGGGTTAAGTGACTTGCCCAGGGTCACACAGCTAGGGAATGTTAAGTGTCTGAGACCAGATTTGAACTCAGGTTCTCCTGACTTCAGGACTGGTGCTCTATCCACTGCACTACCTAGCTGCCCCCAATAAATACTTTTTAATCTGAAAAAAAAATCCTCCCTCCTCCATAGAGAATCAAAGCATCTAAAATTAGGAAGGAACTTCAGACAGTACTTAATGCAAATTTCATCTGAACAGAATCTTTTTATAACATCCCTGAGGAAAGATCAACCAATCTGTGCTTAAAGATTTATAGACATGGACCTCACTGTCTCCAGAGGCAATCCACTGTACTTTTGTAGAGCTTTAATTTTTTTTCCCCTCAATAGTATTTTATTTTTCCACATGCAGATAAAGATTGTTTCCAACATTCATTTTTGTAAAATTTTGTGTTCCAAATTTTTTTTCCTTTCCTCCTTTATCTTCCCCTCCCCAAGACAGCAAGCAATCATGCACAATCCTTTTAAACATAATTCCATATTTATTATATTGCACAAGAAAAATCAGCCCAAAAGGGAAAAACCACGAGAAAGAAAAAGCAAGCAAATAAATAAGCAACTGGTAAAAATACTATGCTTTGATCCACATTTGGTCTCCATAATTCTTTCTCTGGATGTGGATGGCATTTTCCATCCCAAGCCTAATGAAATTGCTTTGAATCACTGCATTGCTGAGAAGAGCCAAGTCCATCACATTTTGATCATCACAGTCTTGCAGTTATTGTGTACAATGTTCTTTTGGTTCTGCTCACTTCACTCATCATCAGTTCATGTAAGCCTTTCCAGCCTTTTCTGAAATCAGCCTGCTCATTATTTTTTATAGAACAATAATATTTCATTACATTCATATACTGTAACTTATTTGGCCATTCCCCAATTGATGGATATCCCACTCAATTTCCAATTCCTTGCCACTACAAAAAGGAGATCCAATTTTTTGGAAGAGTTTTCTTACCTGAAGTTTTCTTACCAAATCTGATAGTTTAGTCCTGCAAGCTAGGGTTCTAAATTTTTTCTTCTGGGACTAAAGCAGAACAAAACTTTTTCCTTGGGTCAATCCTTCAAATACCTAATATGAGCCATTATGTCCTCCTCAAATCTTTTGTCCAAACTAAACATCTCTGGTTCAAGCTAGCATTTCTAGAGCTTTTTAAGATTGGCAAAGAGTTTTATATATGTCATGTTGTTTGATAAAACTCATTGGTTCATTTGATGCTTTCTCTTGTCATTCTGACCTTACTGCTTTGCACGGACTACAGTTTGTTAATTTTCTTCCTCCCAAAACTGAGCATAGAACTCTAAATGTGCTGCTATGAGGGTTTATCAACATGTTCACCTACACATTAGGGGAGTTTTCTGCCAATACTAGAGGTATTAGACCAAGCTAATTAAAAAGTGTGAAGTCCAGCATGGAAAAATTGAAGAAAGAATAAAAGAAGGATTTAATTGAGAGTTCTGAAGTTGCATGATAATCAGGAGAAACCTGTTGCCCAGAAACTTGATGTAACTTGGTCTGAGAACTGAGGAATTAGACTAAAGGAACTTGAGGGAAACTCAGCTTAGATCAGGAACAAAACAGAATAGAAGCAAATAGAAAAGAGAAATAGATGTCTAGTATATTCCAGGAGAGACAGAGCTGAATGGGGTTGGAAATGTTCTAGGTGAGTGAATTCAGATGTCCAGAAATGAAAGAACACCTTATCTTGATCCATCTTACCTCCTAAGGTGGATAAAGCTGTTCACTATAACCATGCTGTGTATTTGTAACTGCTACTTTAAGAATTCAGTCACCTAGTTCCATGAAAGGAGAGGGACATCAAATTTAGCTTACTTGGACCTGCCCTTGCATGTTTACTGGTTTGCTCTATAATTTAGAGATAAGCTCTTGGGAATCTCTTCTTTCTCTGATCTTTCTGGCACCAGTCTTTACCATGTTTCATAGACACATCTTCAATCCTTTCATAGAGTAATAGACACAGTTGGAAAGAACTTCAAAGTTTATCCATTTTAATCCCTACCCAAATTAGTAATCTCCTCTACAACAATTCTCCCAAGTGATTGTCAAAGGTTTGCTAGAACATTCTCATTGGCAATGAATTCAGTACCTCCCAATGCTTCAGCAATCACATGTTATTCCCCCACTATAAGTCAATTCTGTTAAATAGTGCCAAAATTAGAAAGCTTTTACCTCCTCACAACTTGTACTCATAGACTCCTGGTTCTGCTAGGAAAGCCAGGGCTACCCTCACGGCTACCAGAACATATTTAATTCCTCTTTCATGTCACAATCTTAATATATAAGAAGATAGACATCACATTCACCATACATAGGTATTTATGTCTTCAGAAGAGAAAATAAAATATTCATTTTACAGATCCAAGCCAGGAATGAATTTTCCAAAGAGCTAACTAGGTAGAACCAATAGTGACAGAAAAGTAAATTAAAACAACATGGAGGTTTTATGACACTCTCTGAAAAATGGCAAAGGTGATGAAAATAGAAACAATCAATACTGGAGGGACTATGGGAAGACAAGTACATGAATTTGCTGTTGGTAGAACTGTGAATAGGTCCAATCATTCTGGAATTATGCAAAAAAAAAAAAGAAAAGAAAAGAAAACGATGGAGCTTCCATACCCTTTGATCCAGCTGACTCTCCACTGGGTATATGCCCCAGTGAAGTCAAAGATAGAAATAAAGTAATCACATGAATACTAAAATATTCATAGTAGTACAATTTGTTGTGGAAGGAAGGATTTGTAAATAAAGTTATGATGCCCATCAAGTTGGTGAATGATTGAAAAAAAAGCCATGGCATATGCATGTGATAGAATATTATTGCTCAGTAACAAATATTGAATGAGCAAAATTCAGGAAAAAAAACATCCAAAGATTTATGATGTTTTATACAGTGAAATAAACAGAAGCCAAATATCAATCTACAAAGTGAATATAACAATGCAAATGAAAACATCATCAAAAGGAAGTGACACTGAGAAATAGGAAAAAAAAAAGAAAAAAGATCCTAGAGATCTAGAGATCATAGAATGTTCCAGGCATTTGCTAAGTTCAGTGAAGAGAAGGAAATATAGCTTTCTCCTCACTTTGGAGAAGCAGAATATAGTATATGAAGAATGTAGTGGCTGTTTGTACATCAGGTGCTTTTGCTTCATTATTTTTCTTCACAAGGAAAGATTACATTTTGAAAGAGGATTTCTTTCCATCAGAAAAGACTGTGAGGTAAAAAAAAATGGTATCAATAAAAAGCATTTTTAAAAAGAAAAGCCAAATCAAGTCAACAAGCATTTATTAAACCCCTGCTACATAGAATATATATGTATATATATTCTATCTATAGATATCTATAGAATATCTATATTCTAGGTGCTGTACTAAATTCAAGGAATATCAAGAAAGGCAAAGCAAACCCTGATTGGGATAGAAGTGAATGGAAAAATATTTCTTAAGTGCTTACTATGTGCCCAATACTGTGCTAAGAATAAAAATTTAAATTTATAGTTCTTGCTTTCAAAGAATTCTCATTTACAACATTTATAGAAGAGTTCAGTTTCAATACAGAGACTTAGCAGTCCTTAATGTGCAATGGCAGGACCTATGACAAGTCCTAGATATTTTTTTTTGCCAGTGAGTTTCTTGTCCCCAAACACTTTTTCATCATGATGACTCTCTTTCAAAGTCTTACACATCATTTCATAGTTACAAAACTCTTTATTGCATGTGTTCTTTTGGATTCACAACAAACCTGTGAGAGAAGAGATTAAACCCTCATTGTGAGGCTCAGAAATGTGACCACATAAGAAAGTATTATTCCCATTTTACAAGTGGGAGAGCTTAGGTTCAGAAGCATTAATCAATATACAATAACCCCCTACAAATCTCTTCAAAGTATCTATAAAAAGACTCTTTTTTAAAAGCTATCCTGTTTAGTCTGTTCCACTATCTATCCTCATTGCCAAACTTAGCCTGGGATTATATAAGATAGTAATGCTGCTGGGAACTGTCCAGAAGCAACTCATTTGAGTGAGGATGGAAGATGGGACTAGCCCTATAAGATGAGGAATGACTCTTGATGGAACTCAAACTCTTTCTCTTATTCTAGTGACTAAATCTTTTGTCCTGAGCCTTGAGCAGACAAAAAAAAAAAAACAAAACATTATTACTTTTAACTTGAGCTTTGCTTTGATAGCATTATCAACCTCTTCTTCTTATTGTGACCCAACTTTCTCTTTTAATTCAACCTTATTCCAGATAATTGATTCTAATTTTGTAGAACCAATCCAATACATGTGGCCCATTCTTGAGGGAGAACCTTCCAGCTGCAATCTTTACTTGCTTCCCTATGTAAGAATTTTGAATCTGTGTACAGAGACCAAGGCAAATGTGTAAGACTGAGAAGAATTATATATACTTGATAAAAGTTCTTTTTGTTTTCTTCAAGATAACTGACTTGAGATTGTCAGGGAATTACTGGTGAGAAGGAGAATGGAATATAAGGGAACAAATGTCCTTAAATTTGACCTTCCCCAGGCTGTGGTCTCCATAAGAATCCCCAAGGACTCAAATAAAACTATGAGAAGAGATGACAAAAATAGGGAGGCTAGAGCTCCATACAGCATGTCAAATCTGGAAGGAAGTTAGAAGCTATCTACTACAACTCTTTCATTTGACAGAGAAGGAAATAAGATCCAGTGAAATGAGATAATTATTAAAAGAACTCCACAGATGTTCAAGAGAAATCAATAAGGATGTAGTACTTCATAACTCTGACATATCTCTGAAGATATAGTCAAAATTCTCTTGCTAAAGAGACCACAAATGACCAGGACAAAAATGGTGCTCTTGAGACCAGATTACCCCCTACCTCCTAGCCTTGGAGTTTAGGGTAAGCTACTGTTACTGGAGCTACAAACGCCTCTGGTGTCAATTTCCATGGCCCACATGGAAAATCCCCAATAGCTTGTTTGTGCTCATATCTGCCAGTCCTGGCTCTGGCCTGGGTCCCAATGTCCTGACAAATATCTCTCTGATTTCCTGGGTTCAGGGGTAATGGGGAGGGTGTTGGCATGGAGGTAGTTTTTCCACTCACTCCATCACCCCAGAAAGGAGAATTCTCCTGTGCCACGTAATCAAACTTTGAGCCATCACTAGATTACTCTGGTTGATACAGCATGTATCAGGTGTGTGTGTGTGTGTGTGTGTGTGTGTGTGTGTGTGTGTGTGTGTATGAATCAGGATAGGAGACAGGAGAAGGATGCATGGGGAACAAAAATAGAACTACAGATAGGAAAAGGAGACAATATAGGAAAATGGGAGTAGAATCCAACAAGTCAGAACTCAGTACTGAGAGGGAGAACATATATGCATTAAATACCTACATAAGCAATGTACAAAGTAAGTACGTTACAATATTATCACATTTTTGTTCCTTACAACAATCCTGGGAAGTAGGTGCTACTTAAAATTTCATTTTACAATTGAGGAAACTGAGGCAGATAAAAGTTGTCACTTGCCCAGGGTCACATAAATAGTAACTCTCTGAGACTGGATTTAAACTTAGGTCTTCATGAATCTAGGCTCAGAAGTTCATGCATGCTATATTCTAGTGAAACTCAACTATTCTCTATCCCTCTCTCTTATTTTTCCCACTCCCATTTCTATATCTTTGTGTACATCTATTATGCCTGGAATGGATTTTTTCATCCCTCTCACTACCAATCTCCACCTTTAGTTTCCTTTAAGATTTAAGCTACCTCCTCTATGAAGGCTTTCCTGTCCTGCCCAATCTATGTTAAAATGGTCATATTTCAAATAGTATTCTGTCTGGATTTCTCCTTTGCTCTGATGTCATTTTGTTTTTTTATTGTAACTATATGTTTATGTTCTCAGCTTCAGTAGATTGCAAGGTACTTAGATATCAGGTCTTTGTTGCACCTTTCTCTATATCCCCAGTACTCAGCAAGGTACTTGCACATAGTAGGTACTCAAAAATGCTTTTTGCTTTGAATGGAAATAAACAATTTCTTTTCTCCCCTTTTTCCTATTATCCTACCCTTTATGGCAGCTCCAGTCTTTGTCCTCCTTTCCTTTTATCATGGAAAATTAGCAAGTGAGATCAGAGCAATGCTATGCATAAGATCCTCAATAAATAACTATTAAATGTGTACTAATCTCAGAATAGAATGCTGGATTTGGAAGGGACTTTAGAGATCATCTATCTCAAATCCCTTGTTTTACAAAGAAAGGGACAAAGGCTTAGAGAGGGGCAGTGATGTTCAAATCACCCATCAAATTAGTAGCACTGCTGAGACTAGGATCCCAACCTTCTTACACTTAGTACAGTGTCCTTTCCACTATAAATGCTTGCAGTTGACCTTAGAGGTCCCCAGAAGTTCTACAAAAAGACCACTTCCCTAGCAAATACCTTCCATTCCAATCCCAAGAGCTAGATTTTATTGCCATTGCTTATACCCTATATCCTTTACTCACTTGTGGTTCTGCAAGATGTCATACCTCATGATATCATACCATAAACATGGATTCAATGGTGGCTGTTGAAGCCCTTTCCCTATCCTTTATTACCTAGAAGAATGGATTCTCCATAAGCCATTGGGAAAATCTTTGACTGACTGAAAATGCCCCATTCTGAGTGCCCTATAGAATAACTCTTAGACTTTTTTCATGCAACTTTGCTTCTTCATGTGATATGAGAATGTATTGATGTAAGTGATTATTTTCCTGGGAAATATTAAAAATGCAGTTCAGTTATTTAACAAGCACTCATCAGTACCATGAGTGGATACTGCACTAAGTACTGGAGGTACAAAGACAAAAACAAAAACAATCTCCACCCTCACAAAATGTACATTTCTTTTTTTTCTTTTCCACTTAATATTTATTTTTTCCAATTACATATAAAGATAATTTTCAACATTTATTTTTGTAATATTTCAAGTTCTAAGTTTTTTTCCCTCTTTCCCTTCTCATTTCCTTCCCCAACATAGCAAGCAATCTCATACAGATTATACATGTACAATCATATTAAGCACATTTCTATATTAGTCATGTTATGAAAGAAGAATCAGAACAAAAGGGAAAAATCATGAGAAAGAAAAATAAAAGAAAAGTGAAAATAATCTGCTTCTATCTGCATTAGTCTTCATAGTTTTTTTCTCTGGATGTGGATTGCATTTTTCATGCAGTCTATTGGAATTGTCTTAGATCACTGGATTGCTGAAAAGTCTATCATAAATGATTATCACAACAATCTTTCTATTACTATATATAATGTTCTCCTGGTTCTGCTCACTCCACTTAACATCAGTTCATGTAAATCTTTTCAGATTTTTTTGAAATATGTTTGCTCATCATTTCTTACAGAACAATAGTATTCCATTATATCCATATATCACAACTTATTCAGCCATTCCTCAATTGTTGGACATTCTCTCTTGCCACTACAAACAAAGCTTCTACAAATGTTTTTGCACATGTGCATCCTTTGCCCTTTTTTATGATATCTTTGAGATACAGAACCAGTAATGGCATTGCTGAATCAAAGAGTATGCAGTTTTACATCCTTTCCAAGATATTTTCAAATTGTTCTCCAGAAAGGCTGGATCAACTTACAATTCCACCAATAATGCATCAGTGTCCCAGTTTTCCTACATCCCCAAGGAGTTTACATTTTACAGGAGGAAAACAAGATGCACTCAAATAAATACCAAACTCAAAGCATATATAAAATAAATGCCAAGTGATTTCATTAAGGTAGAGGCTAGAGAAGTACCAACAAATGGTGAGAGGCAGGAAAGGCCTCACATAGGGACTCCAAACAATGGAAGTGAGGGGAAATAGTATTTCAAGTGTGAGAAATAGCCTATGCAAAGGAATGTGGGATAATTGAAATAGAAAGTGGTATGCTGGGAATTGAAAGTAGGTTAGATTTGTGTGTGACAATATTTTTGGACGAAAAGAAGTTTAATTTTCTTTATTTGGGGCAGCTAGTTGGGCAGACTCAAGCACTGAGCCTGAAGTCAGGAAGACCTGAGGTCAAATTTGGTCTCACATACTTGGCTCTGTGACCCTGGGTATACTGCTTAATCCTGTTGCCTCAGTTTCCTTATGTATAAAATGAGCTGGAGAAGAAAATGGTAAACTACTCCAGTATCTTTGCCAAGAAAACCCCATATGAAATCATGAAGAGTTGGATACCACTGAAACAACTGAACAACACATATTATTTATAATTGTATATGCAACAATTCTGTATTTATATTATATAATTATATATAGATATGCAGTATAATTATATTTTCTATAATTATATAACACAAAAATGAATAAAATATGATATATTTGTATTACATTAACATAACATAATAAATTTTCTTGTCTCCTTCCTAACCCTATTGTTATTACTTTAAAAAATAAACAAACCCATATGTATCTTTCTCTTTCTAGCTTTTAAATTTTATTTTAATAATCTCTAGCGATGAGGTCATAAGTTTAGTTGTTCTTTCTTTATTTCTGTTCTTTGAGATATTTACAAGTCAAATAAATTGCTCACATCTTTTTTAAACTTCTTCCTAAGAATGCTTTAAATGCCTCACTTTTATTAAATATCCATTTTTTAAAATTGATGATTACACTGGGGTTTGCAGAGTATACCGCTTTGCCTTGCTCCTTTTGTTTTTGTTTTTGCTTTTTTTTTAAAATATAATCTTTGAGTCCCTTCTGTGGTCACGTATTATTAAATTTTCTATTCTTTTGTATTTTATGGTTATTACTTTCAATAGCTTGTAGAATTTGTCACTGAAATTGTAAAATTGCTCCACCATGTTTCTTAGAGTTGGAAGCATGAGGTTTTGTTTGTTTGCTTGTAGATACTTCTGGAAGTGATCTGTGGAATTTTTTGATTGGTAGTTTGTTTTCTGTATTCAGAAGTTTTGGGCAGTTTGTAATTTCATGGTGTATAGTGTCTGAATCCCTCTCAATCTCCACAGTAATTCTATCTACTGCCATATGTCAGTGGCAGCTATCCACCTAAAACTCATTTGCAGAATCAAGAAGGCAATGCCCACATCTACCACCCAAGCATAAACCATTTGTGCACATGCAGCACATTGAATGCTTTAAATTATCTTGGACTCTTAATGAAATTTGAACCCTTCCCATTCTTTGAAGTATTCAAAATTTTTGCTGGGTCCAAGTGACTGATCTTCATCTGCCTCTAAGTATTTTGATCTGAAGGTACTGATTCATGCTTCTGAGTGGAACAACCACCTCCTTTTGGTCCCTCTAATCAGCACTACCCAACCAAATATACAACTGGGTGGATGTTTAACAACTGGACTTCCAACAATACAGGACACACTTTTAAGCTTACCCTGTATTATCCACATTTTCCCTACCATTTTCTTAAGCCTAGATATTCAACAAAACAACATATCAAGCCCTGATTTGCAGTGGATTTTGAAGTGTAAATGTTCACATTGAAAATTTAACTATCAGCTCTCTCTTTGATGAGACAAACTGGCTCCACTATACCCCAGTTGTTATTCCTGGTAATTGACCCTTGATCATAATTGATACATAACAGATTTAGGACTTCTGGACTTTCTTAGTGAAGATTCTGGATACATTGGCCTTTCTGAGTTCCTCAGCTTTGAAACCTTAACCTGTGCTACAGGAGACTCCTAATACCAGTCCATGGCAGGCCCAGGTCTGTCTTAATAGAGTTTGAACAATATATTTCAAGTCTCAAAGCACTCTGAAGCCAGAGTAGTTTGGGGAGCCCTGGCACAGAACATGTGACACAGATCTGACCCCTACCCATCAATATTTGCCTTTCCTCCCTCTCCTCCCCATCATTAGGGAAATGACTAAACATACTGTGGTATTTGACTAATAGAATACTATTGTGCTGTAAGAAATCACTAGCCAGGTGCTTTTAGAAACACCTGGGAAAACTTCCACAATCTGTTACAAAGTAAAGTAAGAAGAACCAGGAGAACATTGTATACAGTGACAGCAATATTGTAACTATGATCAACTGTGAACAACTTAGTTTTTCTCAGCAATACCATGATTTCTTTAGCAACATGGCTAACAATGGAAATGTTTTGTATGACTTCACATGTATAATTGATATATTGCTTGCCTTCTCACCAGATTGAGGGAAGGCAAGAGGGAGACAGAAAATTTGGAAGTCAAAATTTTTAAAAATTGTTAAAAAAATTCATATGTAATTGGAAAATATTTAATAAAATACATAAAATATATTTAAAGACTTGCCCATCCCATCAGCATCCACATATTTGTTTTTCATTTCCCAAGGGAGCATGGAGACATTGGAGCAAGTGAAGTCTTAATGTGTTTTACTTAGGGAACCTCTGTACTTTACCCTTGCTCCAAACCCTCCAGCTTTTCTTCCTCAAACAGACAGAGATGCCCATGGTCTGACCTCCCTAGTTCCCAGAGAAAAAAAAGCCCAGTCATGGCTCTGTCTTATCTCTTGATTGGTTGATTTCTTTGTTCTCTGTTATCATTCATATCCCTTGGCCCCATTGCTTGTATTAAAAAGTCAACAAAATGGAAATTCCTTTCCTGAAATCATGCAGAAGGGAAAATTACACAGAAATAGTTGATATGGGAATGAGATGGTGAGGGGGGAGGGTTGAAAGGGCATACATGTCTGTAGGTGGGGTTGTAGAGTTAGAGAGAGGAGTAGATCCTTAGTATATAAAAGAGCAGAGTGGCTGCTCTTTTCTTCAGTCCATTTTGACTAACCTGAGTAGCTTCTCTACTGTGGAAGCTCATAAACTGACATCATGAAGTGGCTTGTCTTGGTCCTGGTTTGCCTCCACCTCTCAGAAGGGGTTTTCAGGTGGGTAATGAAACTTAAATGAGGCAAAGAGGCAGTCTTAGATCAAGAGATCGTAGTCACTAGAGAAGGAAAGGAAATCCTCTATTTTTCCAGTTCTCTGTTCTTTTGGTAAGAAATTAGTGCACTATTCTAGACTGGGCCACTGTCTGCTACAGGGGAAACATTGCATCTCACATTTCTTTTACAGTATTCTCTAAGTTTATAAAATCCTTTTCTCATAACCCTGTAATATTTGGCAATACAATTATTTTTATCCCCATTTTACAGAGGAAGGAGAGATGAAGAATCTGAGAGGCTGTGACCTCTTCATGGTCCTAGCTAATAAATGTCAGGGCTGGGATTTAAAACCAGGTCTCCTAATGCCAGTACAATTTCCCAAGGCATTGAACCAAGAAAAAACATGGTCTCTACCTTCATAGTCTCTGTCCCCAGTCAGATGGATGAGACAGTTCTCATACTCAGGATATTATTAGTATAAAACAGACCCTGTACTTAGAAAGTTTCAAGTCTGATGGGAAAAGCACAGTCATTGATCTGAGGATTTTCCCAATCTGACTAGGAAGACAAAGTGTCATTTTTTTCAGATAACCTCTATCTAGTCTAATGGAGGAGATATGAGCCCTGACTTAAAAGAACTCCTAATTTGATGGGAGAGATGTAATCTTTCCAGATTGATGGAGAATAAACATTATATGCTCTTTTGAAGTTCCCAATTTGATGGGGATGGGGAGAAGGAAAGATGAAGACCTATAAATGGTCATGTGTGGGACTACTGTCCAAATAGATCCTGCTCTATAGGTCTTGGGGAGCAATCCTATTGGTGAAAGAAAGAATATCCTGAAAAAAATATTTTTCAGCCCACCTGACAGTAAGGAATTTTTGAAGATATATGGTTAAACCCATTCATTTTAGAAAAGAGAAAACAGAAACCCAGAGAAAGAAAGTGATTTACTCAAGTCAAATATTTGGTTGCTGATAGATCTAGGAAACCCCATTCACTGCCTCTTCTAAAATACAAATATCCCCGAGAAAAGTAACAAAAGTTCTTTATTCCTTGATTACTACAGACTCTCTGTCAAGAGGTACCCAGGCAATAGAAGTAAAAGGGTTATTGGTGATGGGAAACATAGAGGTAAGGAACAGAAGGAATTCAGAGGGGAAAGGAACAATATACAAACAGAGAGCCTGCCCACTTTCACATTTGGTAGAAAGCTGGCATCAAAGGTGAGTCATGAGCAGAGCTTCGAAGAAGAGGAAGAACTTGGCTATTCCCCAAACTTCCATTTTGGGGAAGGGCCTCATACCAGCCACCCCTGATTCTCCAGATTTAATTACCATACCACTGCCAGGGTATTCTCCCTTCCTCCCCTTTTCAACTTCTCTTTTATGTGTTGTTTTCCCTCTAAAATGAAAGCTCCTTTCTTTCTTTTTGCTTGTGATTCTCTATCTCCCACTACATCCAGACCATCTCCAGCCATATCTTGCCACTGGACTTAGATGGCTCTGGAGAAGAAAGTGAGACAGGTGACTTTGCACAGGCCTTCCTCACTGAAATCTAACTCACTTGCTTGTCATGGCATCACCTCCCTGAAGTCATGGTTCTCTTTGAGAATGAAGGACAAACAATAACAACATTTTCCACATCTGGGTGGAGGTGGATGAAAGTTAGGGAGGAGTTGGGGCATATCCCTACAATCTGGAAAATCCACATAAAAATTTTTGGCTCTTTGTATCAGAGGAGAAGTATGAATTATGATATTGAAAGATAAATTATGTTAATATTATACAATACTTACATATATTTTCTGAATTTCTGTTTTTCTATACTTTTTTGACATTATCTGCTGGACTTTATATATGACCTGCAGCTTTCCCAAAACTTCCCCAAAATTCCCATTTGATTTTTTATGCTGACCCACAATATATCAGAACTTCCATGGGCAAAGTTATGATGTAAAAGGGATAACTGTATTTCTAATTCCAGTGCTTACCATAGTACTTTGCACAGAGTATGTGCTTAATAAATGATAGTTGCCTAACTGACTAATTGAGAGAGAGGAAAGTTCCAGAAATAGAGAGGAAGGAAAAATCCTGCTCTTGACTTGCCACTTTCTTCTGCAGAATCCCCCTGAAAAAGGGTAAATCCATCCGGGATACTATGAAGGAAAAAGGTGTTCTGGAGGAGTTCCTGAAAACTCATAAATATGACCCTGTCAACAAATATTACTACGAGGATTTCAGTGTGGCCTTTGAACCCATGGCTTACATGGATGTGAGTACCCCTCTCTCCTATTTCACTAGGGCTGAGTCTTGGGGTCCTAGATTTCCTAAGCAAGGTCTTCTCTCCTTAGCAGATACTTAGAAGCTAGTCAGTCACTTATCTGCAAGTAGATTCCACCAAACTTTCCTCTCTTTCCTGTTCATAGACCTAAATTAGGGGATTAGAGTGATTTTTTTTTCTCCCCTCCCTGGAAAGGATCTGAAAGAATTCAACTAATCCTCTTAATTTGGAGAGGAGGGAATTGAAGTAACAAGTGGTAAAGAGGACCTTACACAGTTAATAAATTATTACACTGAGATTTAGACAAAGGTCTCCTGATTCTAAGGCCAGTTTTCTTCCAGGACAATTTAATTCAATTCAAAATTTCTTTTCCAGCTCAGCTCAAAAGCTTCCTTTTGCATGAGACCTTTCCTAACCTTCCCAGTTGCTAGATCTTGAATTTATTGTGTACATGTCAACCCCATATTAGAAAGCAATCTCCTTGAGGTCAGACACTGTTTCATGTCCTTGTATCCCTAGGACCTGGCACAACGTCTGGCACATTGTTTTGGTTATTGTTTTTCAGTTGTGTCCAACTCTTCATGATTCCATTAGTGGTTTTCTTGGCAGAGACAATGGAGTGGTTTACCATTTCTTTCTTCAGCTCATTTTACAGATGGGAAAATTGAGGCAAATAGGGTTAAATGACTTGTCCAGGGTTACACAGCTAGTAAATGTCAAAGACTGGATTTGAATTTAGAAAGATGAGTCTTTTTTTTATCTCCAGGCCTCTCACTCTATCTATTCCCCCACCTAACTGTCTGGCACTAACTAAATGTAAGCATTTATTCAGTTAAATTTAAGAAGCACTGATAAAACTTTTTTAGAGGTAGTATGGGCAGTAGAAAAAGCAGGCAGACCTGGATCCAAGTTTTAACTCTTTCATAAACCATGTGTGACACTGAGAAAATCACTTAACTTCTCTGTGCCCCCAAGCAATTTTTTAAGATTGTCAGTTGCATGACAGAAATCTGCAGTGGTAGAGGGACTTTTGCCTCATTAGATCAGTAATCTAGAGCTAGAAGTGATAACATCATCTGGTCTAGTCCTCTCATTTTACAGATGAGGAAGCTAAGACCCAGATATAGTAAGTTACTTGCCCAAAGTCACACAGCAAGTATATATCACAGCTAGGACTCAAAACCAGGTCCACTGACTCTCAGTCCAGCATCAAGTGAAATCATGTTATTTGGTTGTTTTACTTGTATCCAACTTTTCATGATCCCATTTGAAGTTTTCTTGGCAAAGATACCGGAATGGTTTGCTATTTCTATAATATCGATATATCGTATACTATTATACAGTATATAGTGTTAATTATTCTTTAAATGTTTAGTAGAATTTACTTGTAAATCCTTCTGGGCCTGGAGATTTTTTTCTTAGGAAGTTCATTAATGGCTTGTTCATTGTCATTTCTTTCTCCATCTCATTTTATAGATGAAGAAACTGAGGCAAACAGAATTAGATGACTTGCCTAAGGTCACAGAGCTAGTAGGTGTCTGTGGCTGAATTTGAACTCAGAAAGAGGAGCCTCTCCTGATTCCAGCTTGGTGCCCTAGCCACTGTACTACCTAGCTGCCCATAAATGAAATTTAAAAAATGCATCAGATAGTACTAGGGTCTTGAATGGGGAGATAAAAACGATTCTTGTCCTCTAGAAGCTTCTATTCTGCTGGAGATTAGATTTTCAGCCTTTGGGTCCCTGAAACCAATCTCATGTGCTATAAGTGAGTCACAGTCATTTCTCTTGGCTACTGTCTTCTACTCTGGTCCTTCCATAATTCTCCCTCTACCCTCCAGAGGGGGAAAAATGTTTTTGGAAGGAGTTAATCTTCACTCAAATCATAAAGTCATTGAAATATATTCATGGTACCTTGATGTCTTACCCCATCTCTGTCAAGAAAATCCCAATAGAGTCATAGAGTCAGACATGACCAAAAAATGACTTAGCAACAAAACAACAACAGGCAATAATTAACTCAAAGGCATTTTTAAAAGCACAGTTGTCTTTATTGTGTCTTGTGTTGTCATAGCATAAGATTAGTGTATTTGGGGCTAGAGCAGGCTTGTCATAAAAGTCTTAATTTTTTTCCAATTACATGTAAAAATGTTTAATATGTGTTTTTTTTTTTAAATTTTGAGTTCTAAATTCTCTCTTTTCCTATTCCTTCATTGAGAAAGCAAGTTATTTGATATAGGTTATATACGTACAGTCGTGCAACACATTTCTATATTATGTGAAAAAAAATACAGATCCTCCCCCCCAAAAAAAAATCCAGAAAAAAGGAAAAAAATAGTATACTTAGATCTGTATTCAGACTCCATCATTTCTTTTCTCCTGAAGTTGATAATATCTTTCATCATAAATCCTTTTGAATTGTCTTAGATCATTCTATTGCTGAGAGTCTCTCACAGTTGATCTTCATACAGTATTGTTGTTATTGTGTATTATGTTCTCCTGGTTCTGCTCTCTTCACTTTACATCAATTTATATAACTCTTCCCAGGTTTTTCTGAAAGAATCCTGTTTATATATTTTGACCATTTATTATCTGGGAATTGATTCATATTCTTACATATTTGACTCAGTTCTCTATGTATTTGAGAAATCAAGCTTTTATCAGAGAAACTTACTTTAAAGCTTCCACCCCCCCCCCAGTTTTCTGCTTTCCTTCTCATTTTGGCTGTATTGGTTTTGTTTATATACGCCCTTTTTGGTTTAATGTAATCAAAATTATTCATTTTCTGTTCCATAATGTTCTCTGTCTCTTCATTGGTCATAAATTCTTTTCTTATCCATAGATCTGACAAGTAAACTATTCCATGCTCTCCTAATTTGTTTATGGTATCACTTTATGTCTAAATCATGTACCCATTTTGACCTTATCTTGGCATATGCTATGAAATATTGCCCTATACTTAGTTTCTGCAAAACTGCTTTCCAGTTTTCATCAGTGAGTTCTTGTCCCCAAAGCTTGCATCTTTGCATTTATCAATCACTAGATTACTATGGTCATTATCTACTATGAATTTTGAGCCCAAAGGAATTTGCTAATACCCAGGTGGTAGAGATGTTTAGGGGGAACATCTTTCTCTCAAATCTCTCCAACTGTAAGACCAGGTAACATTACTCTATCAACTAGAGAAAATATTTCTTCAATCAGTAATCCCTCAAAACTCCACCAATTATCTTTTGTATACATTTATCTTCCATGATGACCCAACCCAAATTTTGCATTTCAGCTGTCCTGGCTCCCAACACTTGCTCCTTCTCTCTGCCTAATTATAAACCCATAAATCTGGCATAACCTTCCTTCTTCCAATCTTCAGGATCAAATTAGCTTTCAAAAGGTTGCCTCCTCCATGTGACTTTTCTAAGATTTACTTAGGTCACCCTCCAATCAGTCAATATAATACTTGCCCCACTGATGTCTACTTAAGATTCTTTTAGAATAAAGACTCACAGGGCATTCTTATTTTGCTTTCTCAAGTCTGTTTTTTACTGCTCTTGCTCACATTATTCTCCATGACAGAAATAGGACTCCTTCTCACTCCTTAAATACCCTCCTTCAATATCATTAGTGATATTTCTACCTCAAAAGCTCAGCCCAGATGCTCCTTCCTAGTGAAGCCTCCCCTGAAGCTCCCTCCCCAATCACCAAACTTCTAGTGCTGGTAATTTCCTCTTCATCAGACTTCTCAAAGGATGACTGTGGGCAATGTTGAAAGACCACCAATAGGATTTGAAGTCAGGAGAGAAAGTTCACCACTGTCCAATGTACTTCCCATGATGCCACTCTCTCAAGTTAAATCATATGCTACTCAAGGGAAGAAACCATATCTTATTTTATCTCCTTTTTTTAAATGGAATTATTTTCAATCAGTGGGCATTGCTTTTTTCTCCTTCCTACCACTCCAACCCCATTGAGAAAAAGAAAGGAAAAACAAAAGCCTTAATTCATTTTGTATCCTTTCTAGCATCTAGCAGCATAGTGTCTTGAACATAATGAATATAAACATTTGTTGAACTGTGTTCCTGGTAATATGGGTGTCACTGATTACTGTTGTTATTTAGATGTGTCTAATTCTTCATGGCCCCATGGACCATAGTGTCCATGGATTTTCATGGCAAAGATATGGAATAGTTTGCCATTTCTTTCTTTTGTGGATTAGGCAAAAAGAGATTAAGTTACTTGCTCAGTCACATACCTTATAAATATTTGAGGCCAGACTTAAAGTCAGGTTTTCCAGACTCCAGCACTCTATCCACTGAGCCATCTAGCTGTCAGTTACCCTGAGTAGCTCAATACAATAAACGCTTTTGAATGGACCCAAGGCAGCTAAGACAAGGCTTTCTATTTCTCCCTACATTCAACAAGTATATGGGTCAGTCAGGGTCTTGACTTTGTTTAGAGAAATGGAATAGGCTAAAGGAGTGAAGAGGGATTCAGTGACTACAATCATACTTTTGGGGCTGTGCTAGGTTAAGGATGAGCAATACAAGGGCACAACCATTGTGGGTGGGAGCATCTACTGGGCTGAGCAGGAATAATGGGACTCTTTTCTTTTCTCTAGGCTTCTTACTATGGGGAGATCAGCATCGGGACCCCACCCCAGAACTTCCTGGTCCTCTTTGACACTGGCTCCTCCAACCTGTGGGTGCCCTCCATCTATTGCCAGAGCCAGGCCTGCAGTGAGTACTCCAGATGGTGGGGAGGGGAGAGGAAGGGGGACACGGGGTCCTCAATTGAAGAAGATATAGCATCTAGTAGGAGGGGAGGATCCTTGGGGGGAGAACTTTAGGCTCTTAACAACCCATTTACTTTCTCAAAATCGAATTGCATAGGGGCAGCTAGATGGTATAGTGGATACAGAGTCAGGGAGACCTGAGTTCAAATCTGATCTCAGACACTTAATACTTCCTAGCTTCCTGACCCTATGCAAGTCACCTAATTCTAATTGCCTTGCAAAAACAAACAAACAAAATCCAAAAAATCAAAGTGCATAGTTGGAGAGGGGCATCCCATTGAACTCTAATCCATATATTTTTTATGAAGCATTTATAATCATGTGCTTCTGGTGGGAGGAGGTAGAGGAGTGGAGGAAATATAGGAAAAGTATAAGATCTAGTCATTACTCTGTAGTCTCAATGAGTAAATAGATCCTAGATATGCTTGCTCTACCTCTGGCAAAACCCCAAGTTTTAGATCACTTTCCGGTTTCCTGGAAAGCTTTGAAATCCAGAGAAAAGTCAATCAACTTGCTGTAAAAGTGGGTGTAGTCAGTCATGGTGTGAGTTGAGAATATACCATGGAAATAAGAAGGAAGAAGCTGGTATCTCCTGAGAGAAGTGGATCTGGACCACTTGAAATCATCCCATTTCCTAATGCCTCTGAGAGGACTAAGGTCTCTGTGGATGAGTATTGTTGCAGGATGGGAAGTCTTTGTCAATTTACAAGAGCCAGATTCCTCAAGCACCTAGTATTGTACCACATCCTAGAAGGAAAGACTTGATCGCTGCCTTAGTGGAGTTTCTAGTCTAGTGCTGGGGAAAAACACCAACCTAGAAAATTAGAATATACAATAACTACATGATAAATTCACAATAGAGGTGCAAACAAATGTAAAGTAGGTACAAAACAGATTATGTGTCTTGTTAGGTTAAGAAGGCAGGAATGAGTATATCTGCAATCTTTTCCAAAATTGATAATGACTCTCAGGAGAGAGTCCTGGTCTGGGCAGATGCTATTCAAACCCTATAACCTTAATGATGATGATGATGATGGTGGTGGTGGTGATCTTCCCTTAGTGAACCTGACCAGCCCTAAGCTTGTTTGGGGAGAGGAGGCTGTTATGAGGGTCAACAAACCTCAGACCCTCTCTATCAGCCCATAGTTCATGGGCAATGAAAAGAGCGCTGGACTTGGGGTTAGGAGAATCAAGCTAAAGGCCTAATTGCCATTAAATAACTGTATGACTCTGGTCAAGTCACTTAAGCTTTATACCTAGTTTCCACACCTGTAAGATGAGGAGGCAACTAGGTGGTTCAGTATAGAGTGCTAGAACTGGAGTTAGGAAGACCTGAGTTCAAAAATGGTCTCAGATACTTCCTAACTGTGTGACCTTGGCAAGTCACTTAATCTCTGTTTGCCTTAATCTATTGGAGAAGAAAATGAAAAACCATTCCAATATCCTTGCCAAGAAAAGTCCATGGACAATATTGATGTGCTATAATCCAAGGGGTCTTAAAGCTCATAGAGGATTGAACAACTGAATAATAACAAAGAAAAGAAAATTGGATTAGATAATCTCTAAAGTACTTAAAAGAAAGGAAAACCTGAGGTCAAATTAATATCTGACACTTAGTAGCTGAAAAGTCACAACCTTTATTTGCCTCAGTTTCTCATCTATAAAATGTGAATAATAATAGTAACTGCCCTCTTATTACCAGAATCAAATGAGTCAAAATCTATAGGGTTCTTTGCATAACTGAGCGCATCATATAAGTGCTATTCCAGCTCTTAAAGAATCTTAATACTAAGTTCTCTGAGTTCTTCCTGTAGGTGGTCATGCCCGATTCAACCCCAGCCAGTCTTCTACTTACTCCACCCAAGGACAGACCTTTTCCCTGCAGTATGGCAGTGGTAGTCTCACTGGTTTCTTTGGCTATGACACTCTGACTGTAAGTAGCTTTCCTCCCCTCTCCTCCTGATCCCTTCCATGTTTTTTGCTCTCTCTCTCCTTTCTCTTGCCCTCTTGAAGGGGATCTGATTTGTAGTCTTTGACCTGGAACAGGCTGAAGGATTGAAGATGTTAAGTCTTGAAGGGGGTGGGATGTGAGAGCTGCCTTCCAGTATCTGTAGAAGAAGAATTGGCTTTGATTGGCTTGGCCCCAGATGGTCCAATAAAGAGAAGTGAATGGAAGTTGCAGAGGCAGATTTCAGCTTGGTATGAGGGGAAAAATTTGTAACGATTGGAGCTAGTCGAGAGTAGAATTGGCTTCCTCAGAAGGTAATGAGTTCCTCATCACAGGATGTCATCAGAGGTAAATCTGGATGACCACTTTTCAAGGGTTTCTTGGGAAATGATTTCTTTTGGGATTTGAGTTGGACTAGTTGATCTCAAGGAGCCCCTTCAATTTTTTTTTATTAAAAGCTTTTTTATTTACAAAACATATGAGTGATTTTTCTACATTGACCTTTGCAAAAACTTTTTTTCCCAAGCTTTTCCCCTCCTTCCCCCCACTCCCCACCCCTAGATGACAGGTAATCTAATACATGCTAAATAGGATAAATTATATGACAAATCCAATACATGTATACATATCTATACAGTTATCTTACTGCACAAGAAACATCAGATCTAGAAAGAGAAGAATAAAAAAACAACCTAAGAAGGAAAACAAAATGCATGGAAATATTCACAGAAAGCATTAAAATGCTGCGTTGTGGTCCGTACTCAGTTCCCTCAGGCCTCTCTCTGGATGTATATGACTATCTTCATTGCTGAACAATAGGAACTGGTTTGAATCACATCATTGTCGAAGAGAACCATGTCCATCAGAATTGATCATCGTATAGTCTTGTTGCTGTGTATAATGTTCTCCTGGTTCTGCTGATTTCACTCAGCATCAGTTCATGCAAGTCTCTCCAGGCCTCTCTAAAATCATCCTGCTGGTTGTTTCTTACAGAACAATAATATTCCATAACATTCATATACCATAATTTATTCAGCCATTCTCCAATTGATGGGCATCCTTTCAATTTCCAGTTTCTTGCCTCTACAAAAAGGGCTGCCACTTTCTTGCACATGTGGGTCCCTTTCCCTCCTTTAAAATCTCTTTGGGATATAGGCCCAGTAGAAACACTGCTGGGTCAAATGGTATGCACAGTTTAATAACTTTTTGAGCATAGTTCCAAATTGCTCTCCAGAATGGTTGGATCTGTTCACAGTTCCACCAACAATGTATCAGTGTCCCAGTTTTCCCACATCCCCTCCAACAGTTATCATTATCATTTCCTGTCATTTTGGCCAATCTGACAGGTGTGTAGTGGTATCTCAGAGTTGTCTTAATTTGCAGAGCCCCTTCAATTTTAAGATTTATTGGTTACAACATAAGTCAAATTATAGAATAAATCATAGCATTTCAGAGCTAAAAAGGTAGAGTTAGTCATGGAAGGAAGGAGCTTTGAAGGATAAATAGGATTTGGAAAATCTTAAAATTTATAGTTCAACAGAACCTAGGAATCATTCCATTCAACTTCCTCCTTTTACAGATGAGGGAAGCTAGATGGCTCAGTGGATGGAATGCCAGATCTGGAGTCAGGAAGATTCATCTTCCTGAGTTCAAATCTGTTCTTAAGAACTTATTAGTTGTATGATCCTGGGCAACTCACCTAATCTTATTTGCCTCAGTTTCTTTATCTGTACAATGAATTAGAGAAGGAAATGATATACCAAGAAAACTCCAAATAGGATCATGAAAAGTCAGACCCGACTGAACAACATTACATTTTGCAGAGGAGGAAACAGGAGCAAGTAAGAATCAAGGAATACATTCTAGACTGGGAATAATGGGGAGGATTAGGGAAGGGCAGCTTCAAAGCAAGTGTGTCAGAGCCTTTAGGCACTCTGGGACCTCATCCCCTCAAAAGTGACTACCACAGTCCCCTAAAGCCCGTATCTGAATGATCATGCTCACAATCTCCCTTTAACATCTATCATCCCCATTGTGTTCTCCTCTAGGTTCAGGAAATCCAGGTCCCCAACCAGGAGTTTGGCCTGAGTGAGAATGAGCCAGGAACTAATTTTGTCTATGCCCAGTTTGATGGTATCATGGGCATGGCCTATCCTGCCTTGGCCGTCGGGGGAGCCACCACAGCCCTGCAGGGCATGCTGCAACAGAATGTCCTTACAAACCCCATCTTCAGTTTCTACCTTGGCAAGTAAGGAGCTTAGAGGGCACATGGTCCTCCTCTTTCTCTCTCTGTATCTTTCAGTTAACCCTTGTATTCCTCCATGCTTTTCCTTAATTCACATTTCTTTAAAGCTTACAAAATGTTTCATTTTTGGGGGAGGGAAGTTAAACTTTAAAACTTAAAGTCTTAAACCTTAAAGAAGCCCTGTGAAATAGGTAATGAATGTGTTATTATACCCATTTTACAGATGAGGAAAATGAAGATTAGAGAAGTAAATTAGTCTCAGAGCTAGTGAATGTCAAAACGCAGGTCTCTTAACTTCAATTCCACAGACCAAGGTTGTTGACATAACCCTGTGATCTTTCCTGTTACTTTTTCTACCACTATTTAAAGGTTGAAGTTCCTTCCTGGAGTCTCCAGTGTCATGATATTATATACTTCCTTCAGCACCAGAATCTATCCTACTGTCATTTCCTATCTCCTACCTTTTTTAAAACAAAATTGTAAATCATTTTACTAAGAGGCTAATGCCCGTTAAACAGTTAAACAGATGCTAATAATCATATTTAAAAACTATGAGTGCCATGTTGGTGAATGTATACTTCATGAATGACAGAATGATTCTCATTTTAAAGATCAATACATAACATAGAATTTTCCTAAAAAAATGAGACTATAACATACATGTAATATAACAATGAAATATAGCATAATATCATACAACATAGTACAATATAACTGTATATAATATAACAATATTATAATCAATTGGTTAATGTATTAAAATTATTTATACCACATTATATAAAATTACATAACACTGTAACTTCTCTTTTGCAACATGGCTAACATGGAAACAAAAATGCTATTCAATGTATACAAATAATACAATTAAATATAGACTATCACATATAATATCAATAATAAATATATCATATAACACATATTGTCTTGTGTTACAAACAGAGCATAATTAATATTCACTGTGCTTAGTACTTTTTTTTTTTTTTTTTGCTGAGGCAATTGGGATTAAGTGACTTGCCCAGGGTCACACAGCTAGGAAGTGTCTGAGACCAGATTTGAACTCAGGTCCTCCTGACTTCAGGGCTGGTGCTCTAACTACTGAGCCACCTAGCTGCCCCTGCTTAGTATATTTTAATGTATAATTCACATTATGCTTTACTTTCCCCAGATACTTAATTCTTTACTTCTTTTTCCCAAATTAGTAGACTTCAGTTATCCCTAAACATCACATTCTATTTCATCACAGATTTAGTAAACTAGTGACACAAAAATATTTCATTCTTTTGTTCATCAAATATTTGCTGCTAATAAAAATAAAAATGTGAAAATATTCTGTAAATCCTACGGCATGTTAATCCAGACTGGCTACAGATTACTCCTTCATGCTAATCCTGCCAGAGAGATATTACTAATATTCAGAAGTCATGGAAATTATGTTCAGACCAGTTGTCTTGGAAGTTACAAAAACTTTCCTCTGGGAATGTGGCTTCATGAGCAGGCAAATCTGATATAAGATTGCCATCACAGAGAGTAGTTGGAAAGTCCTGTTCTGTCTTAAATCTTAAAGATTCCCTGCTTTTTAGAGCTCTACAGCTGCCTTATCACACAAAGGGCCAGGGCACACTCTAGGAACTGCTAAGTTTTAGGGATTCTTGCCCCAACTTGGAAAGAATGTGGAAATTTAGCACTTTCTAGTTTCCCACATCAGCATGCTAGCTCACAAGTTTTGAAACATTGAACAATTTCATTTATGCATCAAAGGGCACAGAAAACAACAAAGGAGGTAGTCAAAGACCTCCTTCCACAGGAGAGCTTCAATTCCCATGACTTACACTACTACCCTGGTTGGGTCCCCAATAAAAGGGGAAGCTTGGCTTTGCTCCTCCATGTTGGTGCCTCCTTTTGGGGCTCCTTTGTATCACATTTTGCTGTTCAGTCACATGTGATCCCTGTGATCTCATTTGGGTTTTTCTTGGCAAAGATTACTAGAGTGTTTTGCCATTTCCTTTTCTAGCTCATTTTATGTGAGGAAACTGAGGTAAACAGGGCTAAGTGACTTGTCCAGGGTCACACAACTAGGAAGTATCTGAGGCCAAATTTGAATCCAGGCCTGGTACTTTATCCACTATACCATTCAACTGTCTTGTAACACGTAGCCCTTTCTAGAGCAAGTCTTTGGTCACCATTCCATCACTGTTATAATTGTCACAAGATATAAAATCACAGATTCCAAATCAAAAAGGATCTCAGAGCTTATTTCCTCCTATATTAAAGATAAGGAAGTTGAGGGTCCCCAAAGTGTGTGTGTGTGTGTGTGTGTGTGTGTGAGAGAGAGAGAGAGAGAGAGAGAGAGAGAGAGAGAGAGAGAGAGAGATATTTCCTCTGGGTTACCTAGCTAGCAAGAGTTATCAGTAAGATTTGAATACAGGTCTAGGTTCAGCCCTCTATCTATTCTACTATACTGCTTCTCCCCTTTACTCTCCTTGGATCTCATTGCTTTCTTTGTACTGGCTGCTTCCACAATAGGTATGATCTTTTGATCTCAGGTCTACTATCACGTTGCCTGAAATTTATTTCTCTCCCACCAGATGGTGCTCGTTTCCTTCTTTGCAGAAGATCAGCTTTGAAGCTGGTGCTAGAACTTCTGATTTTACTTTTAACAAACCTCACAGTCCCTGCCCCCTCACTCCAAGGAGTGGCGGGATTTCTCCCAGGAGAGCTGATTTTCCCATTTTAAATATGAATATTTATGCATCCCAAATCAGCAAGCTACCAATCAGGGCTTGATTTATCATTTTGTTGATTGTCTACACTTAGGAAAGTGATGAAGAAAATGTAAATGGTGCAAATTTAAGCTTTAAAGTGTGTACATGCACACATATCCTCCTAAGAGCCAGTTGTTAAACATTTACCAGCACATCCCCTGCAGATTCTAGGCTCTGTAGGTATATTCCCAGCTTACCCTGTTGGACCAAGTCTGCATTTTCTGACTTCAGGTCAATCAGTCTTTTTTGCCCCATTCCTTTCATACCTGTTGATATTTCCCACTGAATCTAAGCAATCTCTTTTGAGATTTACTACTTTTTATTTGCCTTTCTATTGTGCATCTTCTGCCTGAACTACTGGAATAGATTATGCAAATTACTCCAGTGATGTTTGAAGAAACCTTTCCAGAAAGGAGTAGGAGAGGAGGTATGATTTAAAGGGAAGTGGGGCAAACCAGCTGGCATGATAAAAATGTATGTCTTGGTTTCCTATGTATAACATATATACATATGTATGTATGTATATGTTTATGTATATATGTATAACAGAAAGAAGGAGTGATGGGAGCAAAGGAAAGATCCTGACAAAGAACATCAGGAAAATTGAAAGAAAAGAAATCATTTTTGGCTAGGGAAGCTAAAAAAGGCTTCATAGAAGCAGTCCTCTGCTTCTCATTTGAGGATTCAGATTTTCTGTTGCCCATTAACTCTAGTTTTGTTTATCATGGTCATTTACATGTTCAAGCAAAGACATTTAGCATAGATAGAGACTGGATAAGCACTTGAACAGAAAGAGATGCCATCCTTGGCCTGTTCATTTAGGAGACTTCCTACAATTCACCACTTCTTTCTTTTTTTCCCTGACTCTATTTTTCTCCTTCTTTGTTGTTGCTTAGTCATTTCAGTCTTGTGCAACTCTTTATGACAACCTTTAGGGTTTTCTTGGCAAAGATACTGGAGTGATTTGGTACTTACTTCCTCATTGTTGAGGAAACTGAGATAAACTGTGTGAAGTGACTTGTCCAGGGTCATACATCTAGTATATATCTGAGACTGGATTTGAACTCATGGAAATGATTCTTCCTGACTTCAGATTGGGCATGCTATCCACTGAGCCACTTAACTGCCCCTCTTTCCTTCTTGGGACTATCTAATTGCAGTTCAGACAGTCACTTCTCTATTAACTATGGGCCTCTATTATCAACATAGTACAGTATATAACAGCTAGGAGCCAGGAACATCTGAGTTTGAATCTTGCCTCCAACACTTAGTAGCTGTGTGATCCTGTAAAAGTCACTTAAGATCTCTATGCCTCCTTTTCCTCATCTTCAAAATGAGGATAAGAACAGCACCTGCCCTCCATGGTTATTGTGAGGATCAAATGAAATGATATTTGTAAAGGGCTCTGCAAACCTCAAAATGCTGGCTTTCAACCATTGCCTTCAACACTTACACTGTCATTAGAGTCTCTGTTCAGTCTGACTTGGAATTCAGCCACCAGCCTGGCAGGATAAGGGATGTATGTCATATTCAAGCTCCCTAGCCAGGAAAGGCCTTTGCTAACAAAATACTAAATTTCCTTCCCTTTCCCCACTACTTTATCACCCTGACCCTCATCCTTTTATTATTACCAGCAGACTTTAACCTAAAAGACAGAAAGACAATAAGCTTGGCTTAGGGGTTGAGTAAGGTTTGCTTCATTTGAGAGGAGATGCTTTTTATCCCTAGAATAATAATTGCTAGCATTTATAGAATTTGTTAAGATTTGCAAAATGCTTCATGAATATCTCATTTTATTCTCACAACAACTCTGAGAGGCACGATTAATCTCCCCATTTTACAGATGGGGACTGTGAGGCAAAAAGAGATTTAGTGACTTTCTCAGTATCCCATAGTTAATAAATATGAGGCAGAATTTAAACTTAGCTCTTCCTCACTCCAGGTCTAGCCATCTATCCAGCAAGTCACTGAATTGTCCTAGAATTTAGTAAAAGGCAATTGAACATAGTTCAAAGTTGGCTTCAAGGTCCCTTTCTGCTCTGAATCTATGACCCTTGAATTCTATGAACCATTCAAGTTCTTCTGAATCAGAATTTCACTGGGTAGCTTCATTATTTGGTGTGTAGTACTTACATTTAATGCTCAGCCAGGTGGAGCAATGGATACAATGCTCAGCTTGGAGTCAGGAGGACCTGAGTTACAAATTCATCCTAGATACTTACTAGCTGTGTAATCCTGGGCAAGTACTTAACCTTATTTGTCTCAGTTTCCTCATCTGTAAAATGAGCTGGAGAAGGAAATGGCAAACCACCCCAATATCTTTGCCAGGAAAACCCAAAATGGGATCAGGAAAAATTAAATGTGACCGAACAACAAAACATCAACCAGTTATTCACATATTGTCCTCTTGACTAGAATGTGACCTTTTAGAGGGCAGAGACCATGATCTTGACTTTCTTTGTATCAATAGCACATAGGTAATCTACTATCTTCAAGGATTTGTAAGTCTTATGAAGAAACATTTCTCCTCCCTTTTTACTTCTTCAACTTTCCCATAATTCCTTTCTCTTTTGCAGCCAGCAAAACTCTCAGAGTGGGGGTGAGGTAATCTTTGGAGGTGTTGACACCAATCTGTACAGCGGTCAGATCTACTGGGCACCTGTCACTCAAGAACTCTACTGGCAAATCGGCATCCAAGAGTGAGTTGTGGAGGGGAGGATGTGGATTATAGTGGAGGTAGTAGGGACTTAAAAGGGAAAATTTGGAAGACAAGAGGATTCTGAGCCCCCTAAGGATATTGGACTCATATTCCCTACTTAATGTCTCACACATCTAGGAAGCAGAAAGTGAGAGTACAGTCTGACCAGGCAAGTGCTTTTTTCCCTCTCCACCAATAGCATTTTATTTTTTTCCAATTATTTGTAAAGATAATTTTCAACATTCACTTTTATAAGATTTTGAGTTCCAAATTTGTTATTCCCTCCCTTCCTCCACTTATCCCTTCCCTATATGTTATATATGTGCCATCATATTAAACATATTTCTACATTAGTCATGTTGTGAAAGAAGAATCAGAACAAAAGGGAAAAACCATGAGAAAGAAAAAACAAAACAAAACAAAACAAAAAAAGAGGTGAAAATTGTATGCTTTGATAGCAGGGAAGTGTTTTAATCATTAATGGTTTTCCCAAAGCCTACTTAACCATAGTTGTTTTATGATGGAATCTCAGGATCTAACAGATTACTAAAGAGGGAGAAGTGAGAAACAGGGATTTACTCATCATTAAATATTTATTGAAGGACTGGCGTGTGGGGTAGGAGGAGGGGAGCCAAGCATAATAATAATCCAAATTGATAAATCTCTTTAAGATTGTATCAAGATAGTATCAGAGTTAAAACTCAATCCCAGGACTTCCATTTCCAAAAAGCAAAGCTCTCTCTGCCTGCAAGGCTATAGGAAAGGAATTCAGGAAAGGAAAGTCAGAAAAAGAACAGGAGCTGAGGAGCTTTTTGTAACAGGAGGGATTTAGAATAGACACCAAAAAGAACTTTGTCTAGATCCAAGACAGTGGGATTGAGGTAGATAATGGAAATCATATTCTATGAAAATTTTTAAAAGGAAATGTTTGTCTAGACTGACTTGAATAAGAGCTTTAAGCTAGGAAACAGGGAGGGACCAAGATGATATCTGGAGTCCCCAACTCCTCATACCCAAGTAAAGGGGCCTCTGTGACTAGAGATGATTTTTAAAATGCTGAATTTAGATGGTAGAGTGGCTAAAACAATAGATTTTCTGGAATTAGGAAGATCTGAGTTTAAATCTTGCCTGCCATGTGAGTCTCTTAACCTTTCTGTGCCTCAATTTCCTCATCTGTCATTCCAAATCTATGGTCTTTTAATGGGATATGATGGAGCTGTATGATTCTTGCCAATTCCTTGCCTCATTTTGCCTTAGCTTCATCATCCATAAAATGAGGGGATTGGACTTGCTGGCCTTTGAAAGTCCCTTCCAGCTATCCATCCTTTGCTGGGAACTAGGAAGAGAATTGCCAAAGGAGTCAATTGTTCTTGGACTTCTTGTTCCAGGCTTTCTAGGACTGAGGCACCCTTTTCTTGGCTTCTTCTAGGTTTTCCATTGGGGGTCAAGCTACTGGTTGGTGTTCCCAGGGTTGCCAGGCCATTGTGGACACTGGTACCTCCCTCCTCACTGTGCCTCAGCAGTACATGAGTGCCTTCCTTCAGGCAACAGGAGGCCAGCAGGACCAGTATGGGCAGGTATGTTTAACTTAAATTAACATTTATTAAGTGCCTACTGTAAGCAAGATAACAAAGATGGAAAAAAAAAGCATAATCTTTTCCTCAATGATGTCTATTGGGTGATGGATGTGACATACATATCAATAAGTATAGCATAAGATATCTTTCAATGGGGGCAAAGGAGAGACCTCTATATCTCATTGGCTCCCTGTCCCAGGTTGGGGTAGTTCCTGTCTTTATTCCTGCCACTTACTATTAACACCTCTGAAGTGAGGGTTTCACTGAGCCCTTTTCCAGGCTGCTTATCCATCACTGGTATCCACCTGTCACCTAGTTCTCATCTGTGGCTCCAAGAAGCATGTATAGCAGCCACATCCTGGTAAAACTGTCTTGATAGACAGGCTAAACCCTTAAACTTGTCATTGAATTAGTGGAATGTCTACCCCAAGCATGTGAAGACTTCCCCCAGAGAAATGGGCAGATGAGAGCAATTTGTTCTTGTAGCCATGAAGCTGGATGAAGCACTGCTTGTTTAGAGATAGAGCACATCAAGGTCATCCACTGCATCCTGGGTCATGGCCAGTCATCTTGATTTTTGTCCCACCACTGGATTTTGATGACTCAGAAAAAAAGAGTGAAGCTGATGACTTTGTGTAACTCTGCCTCCCTTAAATCCAATTCATGAGAAAGTCAATACATCATCCCATGGTGGCACTGGTCTTCTTTGAAACAAAGGATAAATAACAAAAATAGCAAGAAGATGAAGGCTCCAGGAGTTGGGTACAAGAGTTCTGGGTTCTGGTATCAGTTCTAGAATGTATTAGGATTCATTTTTATCTCTCTGAACCTCAATTTCCTAGATGACCTCTAGGTCTTTTCCAGACTTAAATTTGATGATTCTATATATGTAGAATGGCACAGCCAGGTTACACAGTAATAGAGCTCATTCTTGGATAAAGCTCAGACTGTGCTTTAGAGCACAGACTAGCTGTGTGACTCTGGGAAAGTCATTCAACCCTGAGCAAGTTAGTTTCTCAGCTGTAAAATGAACTGAGGGAGAAAATAGCAAACCATTCTAGTATCTTTGCCAAGAAAACCCCAAAATGGAGTAAAAAAGAATAGGACACAACTGAACAACAATAACAACATAATAGGGATTTATTAATGTGAACTATAATAATTACTATTACTAGAAATTATATATTACCCCTCCCAGGAATCTGGGCAATTTAAGAGAACACCTAAAACAGGAAGTACTTAGTTGAAAGGATTAATTTTGTAGTGGCCAGTCTAAAGCACCAGAGAAGGAAAAGTTTGATTTCCACTTTACAGTTTCCTGGTTAGTTGATTACCTTCTCTGGCTATTTTTAAAAATCTTTTTATTTTCAAAACATATGCATGGATAATTTTCCAACATTGACCCTTACAAAATCTTGTGTTCCAAATTTTTCCCTCTCTTCCCTCCACTCTCTCCCCTAGATGATAAGTAATCCAATATATGTTAAATACGTTAAAATATTTTTAATGTTAACTTTAAGTTAAAATTAAAAATTAATTTTAAATTTTAAAAATTACAATTTAAAAACCAATATATGTATATCTATTTATATAATTATCATGCTGCACAAGAAAAATCAGATCAAAAAGGAAAAAAAATGAGAAAGAAAACAAAATGCAACTAAACAACAACAAAAAGAGTGAAAATGCTATGTTGTGATCCACACTCAGATCCGTCTCTCTGGGAGTAGATAGCTCTCTTCCTCACAAGATCATTGGAAATGGCCTCAGTCATCTCATTGTTGAAAAGAGCCATGTCCCAGAATTGATCTTTGTATTATCTTGTTGTTCTGACTATTCTTCTTTAAAAAAAAAAAAAAAGATTTTTATTGAAATCTATAATTTTCACATCACCTACATTTCCCACTGTACCCTTTCTAGGAGAAAAATCACTGAAACAAAGAATAAAAAAGAAGGGGAAAAAATTCAGCATAACCAAGATATGGAAAATGTCCGTCTTCATATGCAGTGTTTCATATCTAGTTGAGATGCCTTTTCAGATTTCTTCTTTGGGATCAAGCTCAGCCATTGTAATTTCACAGCATTTAATTTTGATCTGTCTACTCTTAAAGTGGGACTAGGGATGGGATGGGAATAGGACTGGGGCCTTGTGCTTGGGAAGTTCTAAGCCTAAGTTAGGCCTTTTTATGAGGACTATTCTCATGGGGAGGTCTTCTGTGTAGATGGGATGACTTGGGGCCCTCCTATTTTCCTCCCTAGTATGTGGTGGACTGCAATAGTGTTCAGAGCCTGCCTACCATCTCCTTCCTCATCAATGGAGTGCAGTTCCCTCTGTTGCCATCTAACTACATTCTCAATGTAAGTAGAGTTTCCACATAATTTTCACCAATTTTGGGGAAGGGACTCCAGGAGTGGAGAAAGGTCTTGGAGGAGGGATTGTCATATTCAAGGAGTCAATAAGGACCTGGGTTCAAATTCTGCCACAGACACTTCCTGCCTACATAACCTTCATTTCCCTGGGCCTCAGGTTCTTTACCTGCCAAATAGGAGGGCTTGTGGTAGAAAAAACTGATCTTGTAGTTCCTTTTCATGACCTTCTCATGACCTAGTTGCTTCTTATGACTTCTCCACCTTCATTACTTTAAGCCCTTTTCTCAGAAGAAATTAAAAAAAAAAATAAAGCTAGCTTCAAGATAGCAGAAAGTATAAGACAAGGAGAAATCATCCTGAAAGGAAGGCTGCTGGAGTCACTGGGGTTATAGGGGTGTGAAGCAGCTTTGGATTAAGGAAGAAGTTTTTACATCAATAGAAAAGTTATGGTTCTAAAAATGGCAAGTCAACATCCCTCCAGTTACTCATCTGAAGGTTCAGCATGGCTGACTCTGTGCTCTCTCTCCCCTGACCCTTTGTATTGAACAGAATAATGGATACTGCACTGTAGGAATTGAGCCCACTTACCTACCCTCCCAGAATGGCCAGCCCCTCTGGATCCTTGGAGATGTCTTCCTCAGGTCCTACTATTCCGTCTATGACATGAGCAACAACAGAGTGGGCTTTGCTACAGCTGCATAGAATGACTGATTGCTCAGACACCTTCCTTTTCTTCCTTTTTTCCTTTCCCAGTCCCTACTCCCCTTGTGGGATATATCCCCCTCCATTCTCACCCTGTACCTCTTCCCTAGGCTGTGCCTTTCTCCATACTGCCTCTTGGTAGTCACTCTCTGACCTATTATTACCTAATAATAAACGAGTCCTCAAAATATTTCTTGTCCAGTCTGATATTTTTGAAGGGGAAGCCCCTGAAATCAACAACAATTTTATTGGATCCAACACAGATTTATGAAGTGATGAAAGCACTGTGCTACACATCAGTGATTCAAAGATAGATGAGATGCAAATCTTGCTTTTATGTAGGTTACTGTCAAGGTTGCAGTAAGAAGAAATTTTTTTTTAACCTCCTAAGAAACCCAAACTATGAAACGAAAGAGAGTGAGAAAATAGTAACAAACTTTTACTGAGCATCTACTATGTACAGAAACCAATACTAAATCCTGGGGAGTAACCAAAGTTTAGGCAAGAAATGTTCTCTGTTCTCAGCAAGTTTATATTCTAGTGGACAATAATAGGAGGACTGATATTTCAGAAAGCAAAGAATATAGGCTTACAACCAAGAAAAACCTACCCAGAAGATCTTCATAGAAAAAAAAATCTTTAATGAAATAGAAGACTTCTAAGCATTCCTGATAAAAAGATCAGAACTGAGTAGAAAATCTGACATATAAACATAGGCATCAAGAGAAGCAGAAGAACTTGAGTGAGAAATCATAAGGGAATAAATAAGGTTAACCTGTTTACATTCTTATATGGGAAAATGATCATTTTGTAACTCCTATTTATCATCATCAGGAGTCAGAGCCTAATTAGACAGAAGGCCTGGGTATGATTCTGTTTTGTTTGGATGAATTCAAAAGAAAGAATGGAATGGGTGGGGAAGAGAATGCATTGGGTTAGAGGAAGGGAGAGGAAGAATGGGAAACATTACCTCACATAAATGGGTTGAGCAAAAAAGAGTTTCAACAAGGAACAAGGACAAATACAAGAAGGAAAAATCATTGGGGAAGGGGAGAGGAGTGACATTTGAATCTGACTCTTATCTGAATAGTTTTAAAAAGGAAGAATACAAATACATAAGGTTGGGTACAATTAAATAGGAAGGAAAGGGTTTAAGGGAAAAGAGGAGAATACTAGGTTAAGTGACTTTTCCAAAGTCACACAATTAGTAAATGTCTAAAGTAGGATTTGAACTCAAGTTTTCCTGACTCCAACTCTCTCTCTATAGAAACTATACCATGTAGGTTCCTAGGTCATAGATTTAAAGCCGAAAGGGATGTTGGAGACTATCCAGTCCACCTCCTTAATTTTACAAATAACAAGACTGAAGCCTGTAGGGGTTAAGGGACTTTCTCAAGCTTATACAAGTACTAAGTATCAGTAAGTAAAATTTGAACACAGGTCTTGGGCTCTAAAACCATTGGAGAGTGATGCAAAGCAAAAGGCTATATAGACCAGGGTAATCAGGGGCAGCTAGGTGGCACCATAGTGCACAGAGTGCCAGGAATGGAGCCAGGAGGACTCATATTTCTAAATTCAAATCTGTCCTCAGACACTTAATAGCTGTGTGACTTTTTGCAGGTCACTTAGTCCTGCTTGCCTCAGTTTCCTCATCTGTAAAATGAGCTGGAGAAGGAAATGGCAAATTCCAGAATCTTTGCCATGAAAACCCCAAATGGGTCATAAAGAGTTAGCTATGACTGAAACAAATGAACAAGAATCAGGAAAGGCTTCACAAAAGAGTTGGCATTGGTGCAGGACTTTATGCCTGGAAATTCAATTAACCAGCTAAATATGGGGAGGAAAGCATTTTGAGTTATGGAAAATGAGGGGAAGAAGGGCTCATTTTTACTTGGAAAGCAAAAGAAGAAAGAGTTCAGGAAATAATTCATGGAGTAGGAGACGCCTGCAAGAGAAGAGGTCTTCAACAAATTGAAATAGGGGTACATTGCAGAAATGGGCATGGGACTTAAGAAAAAGGTTACAGTATCTAAAACAGAAAAGGACCTTAGAGACAATCTAGTCCAACCCCTTCATTTTGTAGATGAGAAAATGAAGGCTTAAAAAGATTAAGTGATTTACCCAATGTCACTCATTTAGTAAATAGCAGAGCTGAAACTCTAACTTATGTCTTTAGGCACTAAATCTTCCCATTTCCCCCATTATATCATGCTGTCTGGGGTCAAGCCCAGACCTAAAGATGAGAAAGAATAGGATGGAAAAGGGAGATAGAAAGTTGGGTTTGATTGGAATATGGACAACAAGAAAATTAGTAATATCAGTGTGACATAAGGCAGTACAGAAAGATAGAAGCCATAATACAGCAGCCCTTGAAACCTGGATCAGCAATATTTTTTAACTTATATTTTAAGTCATGGGGGACCAGCGGAAATTTTTGAATAGACACCATCACCCTAATATGTTAGAAAAACTGCTCAGAGAGTGCTATGGAGTGGGAATTAGAGAGGTATGAGACTAGAAGTAGTTAAGTAGATAAAAAGAGCTAGATAGTGCAGTGGATAGAGTGGCAAGCCTGGAATCAGGAAAACCTGAGTTCAAATCAGGCTTCAGATATTTACTATCTGTGTGACCCTGATCAAGTTTCTTAATTCTGTCTGCCTTAATTTCCTCATCTGTAAAATAAGCTGAAATGGCAAACCATTCCAGTATCTTTGCCCCCCAAAACTCCACACAAACTCCAACCCTCCCCTCAAAACCTCCAAAAGTGACAGAAAATGAAGTAGAAACAGTGTTGGAGTTGGAGATGGGTTAATCTCATGTCTAGGGAGTATATATTTCATGATCAACATCCTCAATCTACAGATTTTCTTTCTCCAAGGTTTTGTGGGTAATCATCATTACTCTGTTCAATTCAACAGTCAGGTGCAAAGATCTATGCCAAGGCCTAGACAAAACCAAAGTGATCCCTGCCTTTGAGGAACTTACATTTTAGTAGGGATGGGATTTAATACAAAAAGAGAAAAACAAAGTTATGTGTAGAATGATCCAGTTATTTCAAGAAGAGAGGGCCAACGGGTGGGGGAAGATAGGTAAAGGGAGGGCACACAGGTGAATCTTTGAAAGAAGCTAGGGATTCTCTGAGATGAAGAGGAGGTAGGAGTGCCTTTTACATATGAAAGTGTGTAGAGACCGAGCATTGTACAGAGAGAATGGAGTAGTCTAGTTCCTTAAGGGAAGTAATATGAAATAAAACAGCATAGAAATGAGGAAGCCAGATTGTAGAGGGCTTTAAATGCCAGCCTGAGGATCTTTTATTATGTCCTAGAGGTAATAGGGAGCCATCCAGGTTTTTTTTTTTTTAATTTTATTTTATTTTTGGGTGAGTGGGGAAAAAAAAGTGGGTGACAACATATTCAACATTTGTGAAGTGCTTCCTTCCCTCACACATAACAGACCAGCAAACAAGTTAAAACTAATCTTTTAAAGGTCTAAATTGTAGAAATTAGGGGTTATCCACACTCTCATTTAAAACTGAGATCCTGAAGGGTCCATGCCCTGCCTAAGGTCACACCTCTACTTAAAAGGTAAAGCCAAATGATAAAAGAGAACTTCTGGCTCTCATGGTGTAATAGGAAGCCCCAAAGATCTAACCAGCCCCTGGTTCCTAAAGAGAAAAAGTTTGTACCCCAGGGGAATACTGGATACAAGTTCCCTGATGTCCCTGGATTCCCTAGGAATTAGAGTAGGGCATGCTGCTTGTCTGATCTTGAGTGATACATAAAAGAAAGAACCTATCCGCTGAAGGCAGATACACAGTCAAGGCAGCTGAGTGGAATAATGAGGATACCTAGAGCAATATACCTAGAATCACAAATATTTAAGTTCAAATCCAGTTAGAAGCTCATTGGCTGTGAGACTCTCAGGAAAATTTTGCCCTCTCTGTCTCAGTTTGCCCTTTATAAAATTGGAGAAATAATGCTACTCTCCCTTCCTTCCCAAGTGCTGTTGTGAGAATAAAATGAGCTAACCTTAGCAAAGTGCTAGCTGTTAGTATTAGTCAGTAGGTAAAAGAATGTAGAAAAGGAAGAATTCTGTTTCTATTCTTTCCCAGCCGTATTATTCACTGTCCTTCTCTGGGCCTCGGTTGGATACCTAAGGTCCCTTCCTATTCTAAAATCATGTAACTCTTTTAAGTTACAATGCACTTGGCGCACCGCTCTTCAAAAAGGAAAACTCCAAGTACCTAGCAAGGATGGGGACTACAACTACCAATGTGCCCTGCGGAGAGTCTAGCGACTACGAGGCCCGGGAGGACTACGATTCCCAGACTACATGGGGGGGGGGGGGGGGGGGGGGGGTGGTGGCCTGGGGGGCGGGTGCTGCCCTCTGCCGGGCGCGGCGGGAAGTGGGCGAGAAGGTGACAGCCGGAGCCCGGGCGCCGGGGTTCGGGGTGACAGCAGCAGCAGCGGCGGCGGCAGCGGCGGCGGAGGGAAGGAAGAGCGGGCGGTTTCAGAGGACCGGGAGGAAGTACGGCTGCAGGGTACCCGGAGGAGGAGCCGCCGCCGGAGCCGTAGCTGGAGCAGCAGCAGTAGCGGCGGCGGCGGCAGCAAGAGCAGCGGCGGTAGTGCGACCAGTGGACGGGGCGAGCCGCCTGGGCAGCAGCTTCGAGCCCAGAGGAGGCCCCGGCGGGGCGGGGCGGGGCGCGCGCCAGCTCCCGGCCCGGGCACCTGAACTTGAACAAGTTGCCGGAGCCGCTTGGGCCGATTGACCTTCAGGTCGAGGTGAGCGGGGCCACAGAAGGAAGGGGGTGGGGTCTGTGATCTTGGAACTCCAGACGGGGGTCCTCAGAAACGGGACTCCGATTCCTGGACCCGCATCGGACGGCAGCGTCTCCTGCCTCCCTCGGGTACCGGAGACAGGTGGCTGGAGCGGGGGCAGCGGGTTAGACAGAGCGAGATCGAGAAGGAGATGGGGAATCCCCCTGTCCAGTCCGGACCAGGCGGCTTCCCTTCTGTCCCTGCGGGGCCGGCGCTGTCCCGCAGGCCGGCGGTGGGCGCTCCGGCCTCTCCCCTGGGGCTCGGACAGGGCGGGGGTGGGGTGGGGGGGCGGTCGCTCTGGGACCTTATGTAACCAGGCGGGAGGGGCCCGGGCTGGGGCCTCCCCCGGCCCGAGGAGCTGAGGGGTGTAAGGGGTGGGAAGCGTGGGAGTGAACTTGGGATGAGTTAGTGGGACTAGACGGGAAAAGACGGCGGCCCAGCTTTCTTCCTCTCCCTCCCCCACGTCGCCCCCCACCCCCGATCTGAGCTGCAGGGGCGGGCGGGGCGCGGAAGGGGGGCTGGGGGAGGTGTGCGGGGGCTGTGTCCGGCCCGGGCCAGGCTCCGCCTGATGGTCGGAGAGGAGGCGGGTCCAGAGCAGCGTCCCGCCCACCTGGGGGGCCAGGCTAGCCAGGGAGGGACCACTTCATTCCCCTTGTCTCCCCATCCCATCTCCCCGGACTCCAAGCTGGGAGAAGTTGCCCCTGCCAGCTGCACCCTCTCTCCAGAGGGTAGCCTTCGGGTCTTCTCCCTCTTTCCTAATGCGTGCTTGCTTCGCTCTCTCGCTCTGTCTTGTCCTCAACGGGTGCCAACACCGGGACTCTGGAGAATACACCCGCAGTACGCTTCCTCAGAGGGCTCCCTTCCTCTGCTAAACCCCGAATAGCGTTTAGCCCTCAATCCTGCCTGCCCAGCGGCCTCGCTTCCCGGTGCCTTGGCTGCTCCGCTCCTAAATCAGTGCGTCCCTATTCCTTTGCCAAGGCCTCAGACTCCGGATCCCAGTCTTTCCCAGGGCCTGGGATTCGCCCGCTTTCCTGCCTCTGCCTCTCGGGCCGATGACAAGGGTTCTGGCCCGCCCGGGTCCCCTCCTCCCCACCCCTCTCTCCTTCCCTGACCCAGGCTTTCCTTAGCTTTCCGTTCCGCCGCCCTGGGGCCACTTGGGGCTGCGTGAGCAGGTTCCCGCTGCTGTCGCCCGGCCCGCCCTGGCGGCTGAGCACCTTTTCCCGGGGGCGGGGCACAAACTCAAAAGAGCTTCAGACCCCAGCCTCAATATCTGGACCTGGCTCCTTCCTGGATCCTTTGATTCTTGCCTCTGCCCCACAATCTCACTTCTTCCGAAGAACCCTAGGTTTCCCATCTCTTCACTATCCTCCCCCTCCCCACTCCTTACAATTTACACTTTCTTTCGATACCTAATCATTTTTTGGTCTCTGAATTAGCCACTCTTTCCTCTGCCCTCAGCTGTATCTCTGGGATACAAATCACTCCCCTCCTTCTTTTGTCTTTAGGGAGTCTGAATTTAATACTTGTCCTTGTCGGTTTCTGAGCTTCAGACCCTAGCCTCAATATCTGGACCTGGCTCCTTCCTGAATCCTTTGATTCTTGCCTCTGCCCTACAATCTCACTTCTTCCGAAGAACCCTAGGTTTCCCATCTCTTCACTATCCTCCCCCTCCCCACTCCTTACAATTTACACTTTCTTTCGTTACCTACTCATTTTTTGGTCTCTGAATTAGCCACTCTTTCCTCTGCCCTCAGCCGTATCTCTGGGATACAAATCACTCCCCTCCCTCTTTTGTCTTTAGAGAGTCTGAATTTAATACGTGTCCTTGCCGGTTTCTGAATGAAGTCTTGATCTTTCTCAACACTTTTCCAGGGGTTGGAAACTTAACAGAGAGGTTACAGCCTACCCTTTTTCGGTTTCTTCACCCATTGAGGGCTTGGAGGACAATCCAAGGGTTTCCTTTTTCTGTCTCCACCAGGAGTTTAAGTCGGAAGTGAATGGAGGAAGGACAGAGAAAGAGAGAGAGAGAGAGAGAGAGAGAGAGAGAGAGAGAGAGAGAGAGACCCCAGGTTAGCCAGGAGGTTCGCTCTCACTTAGTCTCTAATCTCAGCGATCGATTCCGTTTGCACCTTTTGAGACTGCGACCATGGCACAGATCTCAGAATGGCTGAGTCTTAAGGTGGGGAGTTAGAATTTCAAAATTTGGAAGAGACTTCAGAGCTGAAAGGTCTAGTACAGGGCTTCTTAAACATCTACTCTCTTTTGCCTGACAAGTTTTCACATGACCCGGGTATATATGTATATAAAATAGGTATATTAATCAGACATTTACTGAGAATATGTCATAATTTTGCGACCCCACATTCAGTTAGAATATGCGACCCACAGTTTAAGAAATTGGAGAAATTAGAGCAAGGCCTAGAGTGGGGAGATTCCTTGGCCAAGCTTATATAAAGATTGAGTCTCGACTAAAAGCCAGCTCAATTCCCAGCTCTTTCTACGTCCCCAGACCTAAGGCACTACCCTTTCTAGAGGCTGTTTTCCAACATGAACCTGAACATTTTGTTTGAAGTGCTTTGCACAAAGGCTTAATAAATGCTTTTTCATCCATCCATTCATCTATCCATCCACTGTCTTCTGGAAGGCAGGAGGGGACAGTCTAACAATTTGTCATTGGAATTCCCTGGTCTATACTTGCTGAATTTGTGGGTAAATCTACTATATCTTCTATGCCCTAATTTCCCCATCCATAACATAGAGGAATGACAGTCCAAAATACACTTAGGCTGTTTGGGAATCTTGTAACCACAAAAAAGTCACTGGATCCATTCCTGAAGGACCAAACATTTGGCCAGTGCCAGATGCTATTTTGATTGGGGGGAGGGAAAGGAAGATGAACAAGAAACCCCTGAGGGAATGGGGTATTGATATTCTCAGGTTTTACTTTCCTCAGTAGTGATATACTTGGGATCCTGATATGGCAGAAGATTAGGACAAGAGAGATAGGTCCAGCCTCCTGGCACTCAATAAAGATTTGGTTGTTCTATGTTGTATCCCCCTACTAGACTGTTAAATTCATGCGGGTTCGATTATATCTTGTATGAATTTTCCCTCCAGTTTTCTCCACTTCAAAGCCTAGGATAATGCTCTGTAAACAGTAGGTTGCTAATAAATGTTTACTGAATGAATGAATGGTTGGATGAATGAATTCTGGAAAAAATGTTGCTTATCTACTACAGTGATTCTTGGGACATGGGGTAGAGATGGAGGGAGATGGGGCAGGTAAACAATGAATTCAGGCTTCTAGGGGATGTGTGAAGTGAGGAGTCCAGTGTCTACTCCCAGACTTCCCACCCCTCCTCTATGTAGCCCATTTCCTAGTGGGACAAAAGAAAGCAAAAGGAAGTCCCAAGACTGGAATTCTACTCTCCAAAGCAAGAGTGGCATTTTGAGTGTTTGTTCTCAACTGTCTCTATTCCAATGCTGTTTCTCACTGTAATTGTATCATGAGTTGGAGTTTTATCACTTCTCAGCACTTGTATGTACCCAACAGTACCTGAACCTCTGCCAGTCTTGCCCTTCTCCCTTTTCATATCTTCTGGTCTTGCAGTGACACCTGCTTCTTTATTTTCAATGTAGCAAGCAGTTTGTGGCTCCAGCAGGGGCTACCCAGAACATGCTGGATAAAAACCAATTTGGCTCTCTGCCCCCTTAGGAAAGAAGGTGGATAGAGTTGGTGATGAACCTCATAGGCTTCAACTGGATTCTAATGTTTTTTTTATTAGGCACCTGCTGTGCTAGGCACTGAGGGATATGTGTGGGAAATAAAAAAATTAGATCAGACAGCAACTTTGTCCTCATGGAACTGGTAGTCTAGTGAGGGAAAAGTACAAATACAGAAAATTATAATATAGAATGATACATGATAAGATCATCATAGATTGGGGGGTGGGAAGGGACCTCAGTTAAAGAAACTGTGAAAGGGCAGCTAGTTGGTGTAGTGGATGGAGTACCAGACCTGAACTTAGAAGGACTTGAGTTCAAATTTGGCCTCAGACACTTAACAATTCCTGGCGGTGTGACCCTGAGCAAGTCACTTAACCCCATTGCCTCAGAGGGAAAAAAAAGAAGAAAAAGGAGGTTTAAAAAAAAAAAAAAAAGAAACAGAGAGCAGCAGCAAAACAAAGTGTTGCATGAAATCAAGACAACCCTGAGATACCACTTCACTCCTGTCAGATTGGCTAAAATGACAGGAAAAGTTAATGATGAATGTTGGAGGGGTTGTGGGAGGGCTGGGACACTGATGCATTGTTGGTGGAGCTGTGAACGGATACAGCCATTCTGGAGAACAATTTGGAGCTATGCTCAAAAAGTTATCAAACTGTGCATACCCTTTGACCCAGCAGCATTTCTATTGGGCTTATATCCCAAAGAAATCATAAAGGAAGGAAAAGGCCCCACATGTGCAAGAATGTTTGTGGCAGCCCTTTTTGTAGTGGCTAGAAACTGGAAATTGAATAGATGCCCTTCAATTGGAGAATGGCTGAATAAATTACGGTATATGAATGTTATGGAATATTATTGTTCTGTAAGAAATGACCAGCAAGATGATTTCAGAGAGGCCTGGAGAGACTTACATGAACTGATGCTGAGTGAAATGAGCAGAACCAGGAGATCATTATACACGGCAACAACAGTACTATATGACGATCAATTCTGATGGACATGGCTCTCTTCAACAATGAAATGTTTCAAACCACCTCCAATTGTTCACTGAAGAAAGCCATATACACCCAGAGAGAGGGATGTGAAATGTGGACCACAACATAACATTCTCATACTCCTTGATTGATGTTTGCTTACATTGTGTTTCCTTTATCTGATATATCGTTTGTGTAGATAAGATTTTTCTTGCACACCAATGATAAGTTTGGAAATATGTATACATATATTCGATTTGCCAATATTTTAACATAATTAACATGTAGTGGATATCCTGCCATCTAGGGGAGGGGTGGGGAGTTGGGGGGAAAAATTTGTAACGGAAAGCTATGTAAGGGTTATTGTTGAAGAATTACCCACACATATGTTATGCAAATAAAATAAAAATAAAAAAAACAAAAACAAAAACAAAAAAAAACAAAGCGTTGCATGAAGTCTAAAGAGAGTTAAAAGATCCCTACCATTATGGGATGATTAGGAAAGCTTCATCCTAAGTGTCATCATCATCATCATTATTATAGCTAACGTTTATATTGTGTTCCTATGTGCTAGCATGTCTAAGCACTTAAAAATTATTATTAAAAATTTATTCAGGGGCAGCTAGGTGGCACAGTGGACAGAGCACCAGCCCTGAAGTCAGGAGGACTTGAGTTCAAATCTGGTCTCAGACATTTCCTAGCTGTGTGACCCTGGGCAAGTCACTTAACCCCAATTGCCTTAGCAAAAAGCAAAAAAATAAAAAAAATAAAAAAATAAAATAAAAACAAAAACTTATTCAGAACCACCTGAGCATGAGAGTATTCCCAAAAAAGGATCAGTGTATCATGGGTCCATAGTTCTTGTGCTGGAACGACCTTAGAAGCCGCCTGGTTCAACTCTCTCCTTTTCTAGGTGAGGAAACTGAGGCAGAGAGGTAGGAAGATTTGCTCTGGGTCATAAAGGATTTAAGAGATCATCTAATGCTCTTGTGTCCCAATCACCCCATGAAGGAGGCAGTACAAGTAACATTGATTTCTTCTCCACATAAGGAAAGTGAGGCTCAAAGAGGTTCTATAATTATCTCAAGTTCTCCTCTATGAAAGCCAGTCTTACTTGGTACCAGACTTGAAAGAGACATTTTGGATCTGTTAAGGAAAAACATTACTGTGTCAAAAAGGAAACATCTCACGGCCTAATATGAATTCAAAGGATCATTCATTTAGAGTTGAATGGGTCCTCAATAGCTGTTGAATCCAATCCCTTCATTTTATAGAGGAGTAAACCAAGGCCCAGAGAGGTGAAGTATTTTGTCCAAAGTTATATAAGTAGTATTAGATGGTCATGATTTGAACTCAGGTTCTCTTGACTTCCAGCCCAGAGTTTTTTCTTTTATAGTGAGCTGCCTCCTTCCCCAGACAATTTCTTTCCTTGGGCTAGGAGAGATGTTGTTTAGTCAGTTAGTCATGGTTGACTCTTTATGACACCATTTGGGGCAAATACAAAGTGAGTTTACTATTTCCTTCTCCAGCTCATTTTGCCATCTAGGAAACTGAGGCAAACAGGTTTAAGTGACTTGTCCTGGGTCACACAGCTAGGATGTATTTGAGGTCATATTTGAATTCAGGTCCTCCTATCTCAAGTTCCCTCGCCCCTCTCGACCCCCTTCCACTGTGCCAACTAGCTTCTCCTGAGGGCAGATTTATACAAGTTTTAAGGTATCAGCTCCAAACTAGGGTTAGGAGGTGGCTCTATCCAACTGTTGCCTTGAGACTGATCAAAGCATCCTCATGCATCCCAAAGACCTGAAGGTCTATATACTTGATATACTAAAAGTCTACAGATTTGATAGCTGGGTTGATAGGGACACATTATAGGGAGAATTCTGTTTTTTTACCTTATTGCAAAGGAAGGTATAAAACAGATTGTGGTTAACAATGGCCAAACCTATCATATAGGAGAATCACTGGTGCCAAGGAGGGACAGGAACAAACATTTTAAAACTGTTAAACTTTAGTGCTGTAAGAGACTTTAGCAGGCATGTGGTTCAGCTCCCTCATTTTACATGTGGGAAATATTGCTTCAGAACTCAAAGGGTCATATAGGGATTTAGGGGCAAAGCCAGGACTAAGACCCAGGTCCATTATAAGATTTAGACCTAGAAGGAACCAATCATCTTTATTTGACAAGAGAAAATTGAGACCCAGGGTGGGTAAATCACTTGGTGGTTTTTAAAGAACAGCTTTTATTCTCCTTTTAAAAAATTATTTGATATAAGAGATAAGGATCATATTAGAGATAATGATCATGAAAATAATTAAAAAGTTTTTTTTGTCATAAAATGTTTTATTTTTTAACCTATGGTATAGGAGAGACCTTATATGAATATATACATTAAGGCTGCATTTTATTTCATCAATTTAAATATTTTTTAAATCAATGTGGTATCTTATAATACAAGATATAGTGGCATCTTATATTCAGAGAATCTCAGAAACTCAAAATTCAAAAGGACATTAAAGGTCATTTAGTTACATGTAGACCTGAATGAGAATCCTCTTCACAATATGACCATAACTGAAAAACTGAAATCTCTTAATGGTTTTTTTTTAAACTCAAAACTTTATTTATTTATTTATTGTTAAAGCTTTTTATTTGCAAAACCTATGCATAGGTAATTTTTCAACATTGACCTTTGCAAAGCTTTCTGTTACAAATTTTTCCCTCCTGCCCTCCACCTCTTCCCCTAGATGTAAGGAAGTTAATACATGTTAATTGTTAAAATATTTGACAGATTGAATATGTGTATACATATTTATACAGTTATCTTGCTGTACAGGAAAGGAAAAAAAAAAACAAAACCTGAGAAGGAAAACATAATGCAAGCAAACATTGATAGAGAGTATGAAAATACTATGTTGTGGTCCAGACTCAGATCCCACAGGCCTCTCCCTGGGTGTATATGGCTTTCTTCATCCTTGAACAGCTGGAACTGGTTTGAAACATCACATTGTTGAAGAGAACCATGTCCATCAGAATTGATCATTGTATAGTCTTGTTGTTGCCATGTACAATGATCTGGTTCTGTTGATTTCACTCAGCATCAGTTCATACAAGTCTCTCTAAGCCTCTCTGAAATCATCCTGCTGGTCATTTCTTACAGAACAATAATATTTCATGACATCCATATATCATAATTTATTCAGCCACTCTCCAATTGATGGGCATCCATTCAGTTTCCAGTTTCTAGCCACTACAAAAAGGGCTGCCACAAACATTTTTGCACATGTGGATCCCTTTCCTTCCTTTAAGATCTCTTTGAGATATAAGCCCAATAGAAACACTGCTGGGTCAAAGGGTATGCACAGTTTGGTAACTTTTTGAGCACAGTTCCAAATTGCTCTCCAGAATGGTTGGATTCGTTCACAGTTCCACCAACAATGTATCAGTGTCCCAGTTTTCCAACATCCCTTCCAACATTCGTCATTATCTTTTCCTGTCATCTTAGCCAATCTGACAGGTGTGTAGTGGTATCTCAGCATTGTCTTAATTTGCATTTCTCTGATTAATAGTGATTTGGAACACCTTTTCATATGACTAGAAATAGTTTTAATTGCATCATCTGAAAATTGTCTGTTCATATCCTTTGATCATTTATCAATTGGAGAGTGGCTTGAATTCTTATAAATATGAGACAGTTCTCTATATATTTTAGAAATGAGACCTTTATCAGAACCCTTAAATATAAAGATGATTTCCCAATTTATTGCTTCCCTCCTAGGTTTGTTTGTACAAAGGTACAAACTTAATATAATCAAACTTTTTTACTTTTTAACTTAATATAATCAAAATTATCTATCTGATGTTCAATTAAGAGTTTCAGTTCTTCTTTGGACATAAGTTTATTCCATCTCCACAGGTCTGAGAGGTAAACTATCCTATGTTTCTCTAATTTGCTTATAATATCACTCTTTATATCTAAATCATGAACCCATTTAGATCTTATCTTGGTATGTAGTGTTAGGTGTGGGTCAAGCCCTAATTTCTTCCATACTAGTTTCCAGTTTTCCCAGGAGTCAAATAGTGAGTACTTATCCCAAAAGCTGGGGCCTTTGGGTTTATCAAACACTAGACTGCTATAGTTATTGCCTGGTTTGTCCTGTGATTCTATCCTATTCCACTGATTGACTACTCTATTTCTTAGCCAGTATCAAATGGTTTTGATGACCGTTGCTTTGTAATATAGTTTTAGATCTGGCATAGCAAGGCCACCCTCATCAGCCTTTTTTATTTTCATTAATTTTTAATTTTTTAAAATTATTTTCCTCCTGAGGCAATTAGGGTTAGGTGACTTGCCCAGGGTCGCACAGCTAGGAAGTGTTAAGTGTCTAAGATCGGATTTGAACACAGGTCTTCCTGACTTCAGGGCTGGTGCTTTATCCACTGCGCCATCTAGCTGCCCCTTTCAAAAATTTTTAAAGGAGACTCAAGTTTAGGATGCCAGAATCAGTTGCTTGGACCCCATTAATTTCTAGAGAACTACAGTGGTTTTAAGATAAACCTGTACTATCAGCCCAGATTTTAAACTAAGTTCCCTTATATTCAAGGCACTGAGAGTGTGGATTTGAACATAACTGTGTGTGATTGAATACGTGTGTGTGTGTGTGTGTGTGTGTGTGTGTGTGTGTGTGTGAGAAGATCTCAAACATATTTTCATGTTGGTGAAGCTTTTCTCTTCCAAGTAGACTATAAACTCCTGTACATAGGGAATGCCATTTATGTTGTCTTATATATAACATCACATTCAATGCAATACTGGGCACATATTGGTTGATCTGCTTTTCTGTTCCACTATGGCAGAGTAGGGTCTGGAAGGCCACAGAGCAGGAAAGGAAGGCATGGTGATAGACTATGCAGTATTCCACATTCCTAGTCTCCCACCTTTCCTCATTTAGCCTCCTTCCCTGGCAGGGCATATTCAGGCCACCTGTTATCTCTTTAGCTCCTTTAGGCTAACCCAGACCTTCCTTCTTTTTTTAAATTAAAGCTTTTGATTTTTCAAAACATATGAGTGTACAATTCCTCAACATTAGCCATTGCAAAACCTTGTGTTCCAATTTCCCTCCCCTTTCCCCCATGCCCTCCCCTAGATGGCAAGTAGTCCAATATATGTTAAATATGGTAGAAATATATGTTAAATCCAATATATGCATACATATTTATACAATTATCATGCCGCACAAGAAAAATAAAATCAAATCAGTTAAAAAAAAAAGAGAGAGAAGCAAAATTAAATGCAAGCAAACAACAGCAAAAAGAGTGAAAATGCTATGTTGTGAACCACAATCAGTTCCCACATCCTCTCTCTGGGTGCAGCTGGCTCTCTTCATCACTAAACAATTGGAATTGGTCTAAATCATCTCATTGTTGAAGAGAGCCATATCCATCAGAATTGATCATCATATAGTCTTATTGTTGCCGTGTATAATGATCTCCTGGTTCTGCTCATTTCACTTAGCATCAGTTCATGTAAGTCTCTCCAAGCCTCTCTGAAATCATCCTATTAGACCTTTTTTCTTTTCAATCCAAATAGTCAGTCTTCTGAGTTGGGAAGTAATTGTAGGTGAAGGAAATGACCCCCCACTAATAGGGCAGAAACTGAAGTTTTATCTTAACCACAGAAATGAATAAAAATGTGTTTAATAAGCACTTCCTGCCTAGACTAAACTCTAGAGGTAAACATAAGGAAAGGAAGATCATGCCTGTCCTTTAATAGCTCACATTCTAATGAGGAAGAAGACACATTTTCTTCTTCCTTTCTTTTTTAGCTACAAGTTACATGGGAAGGTCCCATCATCCTCAGGTCCAGAGATGAAGCAGATGGGAATTCCTCTGATTAAATCTGTCTCTCCATTATATTTTGTGGCTGTTCAGTCATTTTTCAGTTGTGTCTGATTATGAACAGATTTGGGGTTTTCTTGGCAAAGATACTGGAGTGGTCTTCTTTACTGACATTTCCACTGCTGAAATTATATTGTTTTTTTGATGTAGAGCCATCTGACAGTAGCAAGGACTTTGAAGGTGAGACATTTCTCTGCTGGGTCTTCAGTAGCTGTGGCTATAGCACCTCCAGAAGCAATCTCTATGATGTGTCTCCATAGGACTTGCTTTTCCATCTCAAGATCACGAAGGCTGAGCTGGAAGTAGAACCTGCTACCAATCCCAGGGCTCTTGGGTTCATTAGTAGCAATTGTTCAACAGTTTATGTTAATTGTAGCAAGAAAAGCAGACCCTGTGTGTATAGTGATTACTCTCCTATCCATGGTTGTGGGGGCCAGACTGAAAGCAGAACCAGTAGTCTAGAATGCACTATTTCCAAGTTTCTTGGGCCAGAGATGATGTCCACTGACATCTGAAGGGAGGTAGTGATTGCAGTACTGGTGTTGGTTTGATTCGTCTAGTGGATGACATCTTTTGTCTCTCTCCCCGATTCCCTGCTGTTTCATCTAGGTTGGCTTGCCTAGATGGTAATTGGTCTTGTTTAACTGTGGGATTGGGAGGAAACTTTTTAACAACTCTCTCTGAGGATGGCTAATGTTAGAGATAAATGGATAGAATAAATAGCTAGCTAGATTAAAAAATAGGCAGATAGATAACTAGATAGAATATTGATGATCAATAAATAGCTAGTTGGATAGAAGATAAATAAAAGGTAAAAAAAAGATCAATAAATAACTAGTTAGATTTAAGATAAATAGCTAGCTAAGATAGATAGAAGATATAGTTAGATGGAACATAGAAGATAAATAGATAAGTAGATAGAGCATTTATTAAGTGCTTACCATTTGCCAGGGAGGAAATTTTCCTTGGTGGGACAAGCCTGGTCAGAATAAGGAGGGAAGGGGCAGCTAGATGGCATAGTGGATAGAGCACCAGCCTGAAGTCAGAAGGACCAGAGTTCAAATCTGGTCTCAGATACTTAACACTTCCTAGCAGTGTGACCCTGGGCAAGTCACTTAACCTTAAATGCCTCAACCCCCTTCCAAAAAAAAAAAAAAAAAAGAATAAGGAGGGAGTATAGCATTTACAGTTTGAAGAAAGCTTAGAAACAATCTAATGCAGCTAGCTCCCTCATTTTACCAATGAGAAGGCAGATCTGAGTTAGAGTGATTTGTACAAGTGATTTTAGTGGCAGAATCAGGATTAGAATCCAATTCCTCTAACTGAATCTGTCTCTGCATTATATTTTGTGTTTGTTAAGTCATTTTTCAGTTGTGTCTGACTCTTCATGACCCCATTTGAGGTTTTCTTGGCAAAGATACTGGAGTGGTTTGCCATTTTCTTTTCTAACTCATTTTACAGATGAGGAAACTGTGGCAAACAGGTGAAGTAACTTTGCTAAGGTCACACAGCTACTATGTGTCTGAGGTAGGACTTGAACTCAGGTCTTCCTGATTCCAAGAAGAAGAGACATTATATATACAAAGATACCTGAGAGAACAGAAGTTTGGGAATATTTAGGATGGGGGCTGCATTAGACTCCAACCACTATGATCAGGGTGAGCTCAAGAATCTTAGCTTCTCAATGCTTAGGATCATAGAAATATTCTTTGGATTAGAGCTGAAAAGTGATTTTAAAAATCATCTGGTTCAGCTCCCTCATTTTACAAAAGGAGAAACTGAGAACTAGAAAATGATGTGCCCCAAAGTCACACAGGTAGTATGTGGCAGAGCTGATATTTGAACCCATATCCTATTATATATAGTGACAGCAGCATTAGAGACCAAGTCCAGAAGTTGGAGTTAAATTCTGCCTTTCTTCCTCACACTACTGCTCAGTTTCTTTATCTGTTAAATGGAGGAAGAGTTGGACTTGAATATCCCTAAGACCCCTTCCAACTGTTATTCTGTGATGGAAGAAGAAATGCTGGCGAATATCTGGCAATTCTGGGATCCTGGGGAAAGCATTGTGATACAGTGGAAAGAACATTGGACATGTACTCAAACATGCCTCTCATTTCTACTCTGTGTGTGACCTTTCAACAAATCTCTTAGCATTCCTGCACCTCAATTTCCCATTCTAGTCTATGAAGGCTCTTTCAGCTCTTCCAGAATCATAGACATATGATTCTACTTGCTATGATCCCTCCCTGATTCTAGGTTGGAGATTGTGCTATCTTCTGAAGTATGGAAGAAAGGAACTCCACAATAGAGTGGGTAATATAGGCTCCTTCCGTCTAAGAGATACATTCTTCATTTTGTCTCTGTCAGTCAACAAATATTTATCAAGCCCTATTGCTGTGTGCCCAGCACCATACTAGGAAGTGTAGGATCTGAATAGAAAGAATAAAGAGTTCAAAATTCAACTGGGAATCATAAGAAATGATAATGAACATACATTGATTTTGGAGTCAAAAGTCCTGGATTCTCATCCTGGCTCGGCCATTTTACTACCTGTGTGATAATAGGAAGATCATTAAAACCTTTCCAGAACTCAATTTCTTTATTCTATAAAATGGATGGTGGTGGTACTGCTGGTGGGAAAGGTAGACTAAATGGGTTCCTAGGTCCCTTTACTTCATTTTGACAGTGTTTTCTTTTTCCCTTTCCCCTTCCTTTCCTCCTCTTTTCCCTTCTTTGCTCCTTTTCCTTACTTTCCCCCTTCCTTTTCTCTTCCCCCTTGCCTTTGCCTCTGTCCTTCCCCTTCCCCTTGCCCTTTCCTTTTCTTTCTCCTCCCCATATTGCTACTATGTGTATGTTGATAGAGATATACTAGGGAGTGGAGTGGAAAAGGGGGGAGGGGTGACAACAGGTTTGTTTTCTCCTGCTTAAGCAGTGAAGTCACAGCCTGTCCTTTGACTTGTTTATTATGGGTTCAGAAGCAACAGCTGCTGTAGCTCCTGGTGGTCTCTGCAGGGAGAAGCATGGCCAGGGAGATGATACATTATACTGCCCACTTCAGAACACCAAACACTGGGGCCTGGCTGCTGTTCCTTCCCTACTGCTCTACGATTCCTGCACTCTCTGATGTCCTTTCAGTTGTCCCTTGACAAGATGAGGGTCTCTGGCTTTGGGGACTGATTTAGGATTATAGAACCACCCCTTGGAGGGGAGAGGGGTAAGGTTCACTCATTCTGGTCCCTTTATTTTCCTGTTGAGAAAACAAGATTCAGGAGAGATGAGGCATATTGTCCAGGGTCCCCTTAAAATCCAGCTTTCTCTTTTGAATTTCTGTTTAGTGGTCTGTTAACAACAACAAGCTGCTTTTATTCTGTTCAATTGTGTTAAATATTGTGATGTACCCGCCTACCCCATGTCTAAGCCCTCTATTAGCCCCTTACAGAAGATAAAAAGAGGCTGGGCCCAGGTGGTCTGTACTATAATGCTTCCCAACTTGGATTGACTTCCCAACTTCCCACTTTTAAAATAGAGATACTATTTGAGTTCCTTATCTGTTTGGGCTGTGGTTTTCCAGGTAGGAAATGAAAACTAAATAGATTGGAGTGTTTTGTAATGCTTTATAAAAAGAAAAAATCTTGTTAGATAAAACAAGACAAGGTCCCTGCTTTCTAAGAGCATGCTGTATTATTGGTCAACTAGATTGACATGCCCTCAAATATGAGGAAATTGAAAGGAACAGAAAAAATTGAATGGCATCACCTAGTGGAAAAACCATGGTTTCCAGAGCCAGAAGACCTGAATTCAGATTCCCCTCTGGCACTTATTAGACTTATTTAGTCATTGCCCAACAAGCCACTTTTCTCTCTTTGCTTAAGTTTCTTTAACTTTGAGATAAATTTAAAGTCTCTTCTAATGCTTTAAACTTTTTTAACTTCAACAAGGATCAGAGGTATCCCCCCCCCCCCACCTTTTGAGTCTCTCAGGTGGAAGACCAGCTTTCATCTCATTACATATTCCTAATCTTCAAGCTCAAGGAGTATCTGTCATTTAGCTTGAAGGTTTTGGGGATGAATAAAGCTCTACTTGGTTTTGAAGTCTGAGTCCTTATTACTCGTGTGATCTTAGGCAAGATGTTTTACCTCTCTGGACTTTAAATACCTTACTATAGAAAAGGGAAGAATTGCACTTGATGGTCCCTAAAGTCCATGTCAATACCCAATGTATAGTTCTATCATTCTATGAATTCTATATGCCACTGTGGATTCTCTCTTTCCCTCTCAGCATCTTTTCCCATATCTCAGGATTTTATTTTCCTTTGCAATGCGGACTAAGGCTGCAAAAACATGGGTTTGGGAATCCCTTTCCCTTTGGGAGCTCTGGGGGCCACCCTGGCCTTTGATCCACTTGTCTGCTTATTGGTGTCTCTGTGGCCAAGTGCCTGGGATGCCTGTGCTAAATTGGGCTTGATGACTTAGGCCTGCACCCTTGGGCCTTATCATTGCTGATCTACTGTTCTCCTGCCCAGCTACCAACTCTGGCCTACTATGTTCTTAAAAGACAGCTCTTTCTGAGAATACCCACCCTGCTCAGGGATCAACTTACTCTTTTCCCTTGTCCTCCAGTTTTCCGTTCCCTTGTATACCTTGGTCCCATATTTTCTCTTCTATTCCTTTCCCTATAACTCCTTGTGATTATTCATTCATGCTATACTCTTTATTATCTCATTTCGAGTTTTCTTGAGAAAGATACTACAATGGTTTGACATTTCCTTCTCCAGCTCATTTTATAGATGAGGAAACTGATGCAAACAGTTAAGGGACATGCCCAGTGCCACACAGCTAGTAAGTGTCAGGCCAGATTTGAACTCAAGGTTTTCTTGAATCCAGGCCTGGTATTCTGTCCCTGGTAATATGCTACTTTGCTGCCCATAATTCCTATCTCCTAGCTCTCTTTATGTCTTCTTTAAATATGTGTGTATGAAAAAAAATATGTATATGTGTGTTTGTGTATGAATGTCTTTTGTTTTTATTTTTTCTTAATTTCCCCCTTAATCTTTGGCTCCAAGAGAGCCAAGCCATTCCTTATGTTTCTCTTTCTTTTGACCTTTCCCTCTGCTCCTTCCATCTTTTCTTTCTCCCCCAGCCATCTCCTCTGTCCCTCTTTACTTCTACCTCTTTAATCCTTTCCCTTCTTCTCCTTCCTTCTCCCTTGTCCCCTCATCTCCATTTTCTTCCTTTCTCTGCCTTATTTTTAACTTCCCCTCTGACCCCTTTCTTCCTATCCTCACCCTACTCTTCCTCTTCTCTCCTTTGTCCCCATGCCCTTCTCTTCCTCTTTTCTCTAGTTCCTCTCTCCTTCAGCTCCACTTTGCTCTTTTGCAGGAGAATCTCCCAGTGGCCCCATGACTTGTTTAGAAGATGGGTAGAAATTCCTAGAAGTAGAATATCCAAGCCCCCGAACCACTAATTCTTCTTTGTCCCAGGTCTCCTTATTTCTGCAGTTCTTTTTCATGGTTCTAGAATAAATTGGGCCTCTCTTGTCAGGCCATGGTCCTCTGTTACCTCTGCCCTTCTCCATTCATTCATTCCTTCGTTCATTTACTCACTCAACGACAGACGTTTCCTGAACACCTGTTGTGTGTAAAGTTCTGTGCTAGATGCTCTCTGACAGTCCCAAATGGCTATTGACTCACCAAGAGCCTGAAATTATTCTCTTAGTTAAAGATGACCCCTCTGGATTCTTGGTTAGGGGCAATTAACACTGGCTGGCTGCCAGCCACTACCTCGAATGCCTATCACAAAACTGTCAGCTCCTCATGTCATGCATTTGCTATGCAGTCACTCTGTTCTCCTCCCAAGAACCCTAGCCCCAGGCTGGGGAACATCTCCTGGGAATGGAATGCCCTGTGACTCTACACATTGCTGACTTAATAGTCCAGCTGGGTGGTGCCAAGAGCCGCAGAGGAATATTCCCAAGGATGTCATGGTTGGGAGGGAGAATATGTTTGCATGTTCACATGTAGCATTGAACAGAAGATGTAAGGAGCCTAATTTTAGGGTAGAGTTTTAGGGTCTGACAGAGCCTCTTGATCAGGTTGGGATGTGCATTTGAACATAGGATCATTGAATTTGGAGCTGAAAGGGAACTTGGGATCATTTAATCTCATTCTCTTATTTTAAAAAGAAAGAAAGCCTCAGATAGGGTGAAGGGACTTGACTAAGGTCATTCAGGCAATCTTTATCAGAGTCAGAATTTGGAATGTGATCAGAAAGAATCTTGGAAGTCATCTTTGACAGACGAGGAAAAGAAAGCTTAAGGGTTTAAGATTACTCAGATATTAAACAGTAGAACCTGGTTCTGAATCCTTGTCCTCAGACTAAAATCTAGCTTTTTTTTTTTTTTTTTTTTTTTTGGTGCCCTAGGCCATGTTCATCAGATTCCAGATTCCAAACCAGTATTCTTTTCACTGGTCCAAACTGGCTAGTGGGTGGTGATGACAGGGAGAGAACAGCATCCTGAGTGCATAATGAGAGAGGCTCTTCTGGTTTGGCTTTGTCCTTCAGCTCTGGAGTACGTCCAGAGGAGGTGCCGGTTGCCTGGGGTCTGTGATTGCAATGGGGAGGCTGCCTCAACTATCTCCCTTCCATATATCTAGGGACCAAACTCTGTTTAGATTATGCTGAGGCTGGCTAGCATAGGTTATCTCAGCTAGGAATTGACCCTTGGAAATACAGCAATCATCAATGGGTTAGGTGTCCTCCCCAAAATGCTAAAAATCATCAGAGTAGATTTTTGCTTGTTTGGGAGACTTCCCATAGAAAGTTTGAGATTCCCCTGTCTGAAGATGCAGTTTTAATTGGAGGGGTTAAGGGAATAGGGGAGGGGACTCAGAAGACAATGGATTCATCAGTTAGCATTTATTAAATACTGTGTTCCAGGCACTGTGACTGCAAAGACAACAGTATAAATCTTTAACTCTAGGAAACTTGATCAGGAAGGGAAAACTCTCTATAATTAACTATGTACAAAATAAATACAAGGTAAAACAAAAAAAAATTTTTTCAGGGATGGAAGAGGAGGGTACTAGAAAATGGGAATATTAGGAAAGGCCTGATGTAGGAAGCATTAAAGACAAAGTATCAATAGATGCCAAAAGAAACCACGTATATTCCATAGTTTCTCCCTCCTCCGACCCTGCCAAGTTATCCAATGTGGTTCAGAGAAAAAAATACACTGACTCTAAAGTTAGAGGACATGAGTTCAAATTCTACCTCTGATTCTTATATCCTATATCTCAGACACATTACTTAAACCTCCCCTGGGCCTAAGTTTACCCATCTGGACTAGATAGCCTCTGAAGTCTCTTTCAGGATGTGCGTGATCTTGTGATCCTTTCAGGTTTTGAAGTGGTAGGGTTTAGGGAAGGGTCAAGCAGTGTGTGATGCTGGACAGCTCTGGGTTCTCCCATCAGCTCCTCTTATGGCCTTTGGGAGTGAGTCACGGTCTCTGGTCCTCAGCTTCCTCATCTAAAATGGGGATAATGAGACCTGCTCCACCTCTCTTTAGGGGGCTGTTGTGAGGATGAAATGAAATAATGGGTACCTTGAAAAATGGGATACAATAATAGTAAGGTATTATTATTATCATTATGTCTTCAGGGGAGGGAAGGGCTTTCAGCCCTGGCATGGAAATCTCCCCTGCCTTTTCTTCCTATGGGGCTCCATAGGTCAAACAGAACTTGAGGAGTCAGGTGATTGTGGGCCTCAGACTCAGCAGTTTGCACAGGCTCCAGTCTAGGCTAAGAGGCATCTTGCTGTCTAGAGGGAAGTGGGATGGCTCTGTTGTAAGGGCACTTCAAGGCCTCCTATCCTGTTGATGAAGACTGCTGAAGTGAGGGGTTCTGGGGGAAACTCAGGGTTGGGGCAAACCACATCTGACTTTGTCCCTTGGACCAAGGAGTGATAAACTGGGGTGATAAACCAGGCTTATTGTGCCCCTTATCTGGGGCCCCTTTGCCAGCCACTGGCTTCTCCCTTGGATTAGTGATTGGGAATCCAAAGGCAATAAACCCAAGAAACCCTTCCTCTCCCTTCTTTCCCAAGTGCTTCTCAGACCATGTCCCCTGGTCCTAGGACAAGGGGTGAGGGGATATGGGCAGCTTGGGTACTGGCTCATTCTTTGTACCTTTAAAAAGACCCTTTGTCCCCAGGAGGAACACAGTATGAGATGCTGGAAAAGAACTCTCGTCCCAAGTTAGAGAAGCTGGCTTGAAAATCTGATTCTGCTCCTCACTACCTTTGTAACTCTGAGCAAGTGACTCCCCCGGTTCTGGGCCCCAATTTCCTCATCTGTAAAATGAAAGCGTTGGAGCAAATGATCTCCAAGGTTCCCTTTCAGTTCTAATTACTGTGCCCTCCCATAGAAGTCCAGTTCTCCTCTTGGTCTCCACTTTTCCCCGTTTTTGCTCCTTCTATTCTGACCCATCCTCACTGATTGAAGATAGGAGGAGCCCATTGCATTCTTCTCTTCTATCTATTATCAGGAAAGAATCTGCTAGATTTATTTATGCAGAGAGATAAGTGATTGGTAAATGGTTCTTTCTATGACCCTTCTCCCCAGTATTTACGTTTAACTGGGGGAGAGAGAAAGAGAGAGAGAGAGAGAGCGAGACAGAGAGAGAGAGAGAGAGAGCGAGACAGAGAGAGAGAGTGTGTGTGTGTGTGTGTGTGTGTGTGTGTGTGTGTGTTGGTTTAAACCAGAAGAATAGAGTTTTGATTTTGAAATCAGAAATATCCCTAAGCAACTGAAAGATCTATTTTGGGATTTTTCTCAAAAAGGGGAAGACCTTCTCTGTGCTTCCAAAGTCACTATAAACAGCACTTAGTTCATCTATTTTGACCCTAAGTCTAATTGTAACTGTGTTATTCAGTTTCAGCAAATCATCTAAACTCCCTGGGCCTCGATTTTCTCATCTAGAAAATGAGGGGGTTCAGCTATATGGTTTTGGAGATTCCTTCCAACACTACATCTTTGATTCTGTGTTCTTTTGTTGGAAAGAACCTAGAGAAGTTTTGGAGAAGCCTTAAGGAGGACATGTTGGCTCTCTTCACATATTTCCTGGGATTTCGAGTTGGACAGTTTGGTCCCAGAAAATAGAACTAAGTTTTAAGAAGGAAGATTTAAATCCAACCTAAGGAAAAGCTTCCAAATACAACTATACAAAAGTGGGATGGGTTTTCTGGGCAAGTTCTTCATGACTTGAGGGCTTTTAGATTGCTAGAAGATAAAGTGGTTTTTTGTTGTTGTTGTTGTTGTTGTTTCTTTTATTTATTTATTTAATGGGCTTACTATGTGCTTGAAACTGTACAAGCAAAAAGACAGTTCTTGCCCTCAAAACACTTACATCTTAATGGGGGGAGAGACAAAGTGTGAAGGGAACCTGGAAAAGGGTGTACTATATGATTGGATCGCTTAGAGTAAGCTTTGAACTGAAAGGGAAAGCTGGGACCATATCAAGATAAAACAAAAAAACTAACCTATCAGAAATGGAGAGGCCTCAATTACCAATGGGAGGAGTTGGAGGTGCTGTTCTACATAGAGGAAGTTTAGGGAGAGGAGAGCCAGGAAGTATCTTTGAGGCAGCAAAAAAGTTTAGGGCTATTGTGAGGAATCTGGTTCAAATATGTGTTGGACTAAATGGCTCTTCTAACTCTGAGATTTTTTGTGATCAAATTCATTGGAAAATGGTTCTTCATCTTACATATTTATGATAGTATATATTAGATGTATATCCAATATCAAATCACAATTGATTTTTCTCCCAATTGACATTTTCTCTTCTCATCCTAACTGCAGATTTTGTTCATGCAAAAGCCTTTCAATTAAAAGGGATCAAAATTATTCATTTTATCTTTTGTGATTGCCTATAGCCATTGTTTGATTAATTTTATCATTTTGTAAGAGATGTTTAGCTATGTGACCCTTAGGAAGTCAATTGATTCATTCTTTGTTTCAGTTTCTTCATCTCTACTTTCATACATTAGTGAATCTGTCATCTTAGCCATGTTCTTCTCCCCAGGGATACAGATGACAACCTATCTCTGTCCTGTGTAGTTCTTGTCTTTGTCTAACCCTGAAGCTCCATAGTTTACTAATGTGCAGACTGATAGCTGTTTTCTAAATCCCTTGATATTGTATAGATACCATTGTAGAACTCAGATCTTCACTGTTTCTCTCTCAGTCTTGATGTACGATTCGGGTTCTTCTTTTGTCCTCCATTTCTCCAATCCACTTTTGCACAATTCCTCATTTTCAGTGTCAAGCATCCTGCTCTCAAAATAGGCAACTGAGAGATTATCAATAATTTACCATTCTTATACCTTTTTTCTATCACTATAAAAACTTTTTTAAAACATTTTTTTCCACAAAAAAAGATATCATCATTGTTTCTGAACACATCTTTCTCCCCTCCTTACTTTTTCTCCCCTCCTGACTCTTTCCCAGACAACCATCCTCTGTAACCAAAAATAAAAAGAGTAAGAAGAAAAAAAAAAGACACCAACTAGAGCAACTAACACATAAACTAAATCTAACAGTTTAGACAAAATTCTGTTCCCATGGTCCCTCACCTCTGAAAGAAGGGGAGGAATTGTATTTTCTTCAAAAAATTTAATGGACATGACCTAGACACTATCACCAAAAAAGTAAGATTAAGGAATGCACTTTTGAAAAGTGTTCTCTGGCAGAGGATATCTTTCTTATTACACAGTTAACTGCCTAAAAAGGAGGAAAATTTCAAAATTTCTTTTTTTTTTTTTGTTTGTTCACTAGGATGCTTTTTTCTTTTTATTGCCTTAGAACTTAGCCCAGTACCTGATATATAATAGATGCTTAATAAATGCTAATTGACTGAAAGAAAAAATCTAAAAACATTGTATTTAATGATCAAATTGTGTGTTTATAAAATGCTGAGCTAATCTCCAAGCTCCAACATTTAATAGCTTCTCCCTTCTGGGAAAGTCACTTAAATATTACTTGCCTCAGTTTCCTTATCTGAAAAATGGGGATAATAAAGTACTTTACCTCTCCAGGGTTGAGATAATTTTTGTAATTTGCTTTGCAAACCTTAAATTCTTGTATATATATTGGGTATTGTTATTAAGCCCCTTGAGTACAAGCACTGTCTTTTGCTTCTTTTTATATCTCCTGTACTTAGCACTGTGTCTGGAACATAGTAGCACTTAATACATGCTTATTGATTTTTTATTTATATTATTAATACCAAGATTGTTCAAGATTTCTTAAAGATAATCATGATTTCCTGAAATGTAAAATGAGAATCAGCTCATCATAGTGAATAGTTGAGGCCATCTTTGAGGTCCAAAAATCCCCTGGGATTTGAATCTTGCTTCTGACACTGACGGGCTATGTGACAGAGGGAAAGTCACTTGATCTCTCAGTAATCTCATATAAGTAGGGGAGAACGATCTAAGACTAAAAGTTGAGAAAAATTGCTAATCTTTAATGTTGAAAGGAGTTTTCACACTGAGTAAACGATTTGTACCAAAAATTAGACCCACTCCCAAAGCTTCCTTCTCAGGATTGTTGTGAGGATTAAATAAAATAATGTATGTAAAATGCTTTGGTGGCAACCAAAGAGCTATGTAAATGCCAGCTATTATTTTTATTGTTTTATGGCATTCAAAGCCCACTTCTTGCTGGCAGTTTCTCAATCTCCTGATTGTGAGTCAGTATCAACTAGAAACCAGTGCTATTTGATGTTGCCCCCAAACTTGAGATTCAGCAGTTTAAGGCAGTAGGGATGAGAGGAATGTTGCTCTCTCTGAAGAGGGGCCAGTGGGAAACCACATCCTATAATTTTAGCAGGACCTGGCCAGGAGTTTGACTTAGGCCATGCTCTTCTCTTTCTCTAATCTTTATGCCTCAGTTTCCATTCCCTACGGGCCAGACCATTGTCAGGATAGAGCTTGGCTTTTGAATGGAAGATGCCTCTTGCAAGTGACCTTTGGAGTCCCCAGGAGTGGCTGAAATTTGAATTCAGGGCTGATGAATGTTCTAGTATGGGAGTATAAGGTATTCTAGGCTTGTGGCTCATTCTGCCCAGTAATCCTTGGTCATATTTGTATCTTGAAACAACTTGTGCAATTTCCTGTCTTGGTGGGGCCACTGGAGACTGGGTGAGAAATAGCACCCCAAGAAAAATGAGGAAACTCTGAGCCAGAAGGGAGGGCTTTGGGAGATATCTGAGCACTGAATGGAGCTTCAGACCTCGGGCTCCTGAGCCCAAGTGTGAGCATTTCACCTCCTCCACCACCAAGAGTGCCTTGCTTCCCTGCCTGCCTAGTGAAGAAGGGGGCTTTAAAATATATAGTACCACTCTTGGTCAGGAGAGGAATGGTGTGGGTGGGGTCTGAGCCTTGGCCAACTAGATTGGCCTTGGGATTACTCTCTGGTGGAAGGAAAAGGGATGATGGGAGACCTGGTGAAAGGAGTTAAGTCTAGGGAAGGCCTGAGGAGACAGTGGGGAACTGTGGCTCAGGGTACTTCTCAAAGATGAACCAGCACTGGTTTCAGTGGAGAGAGGAAGTACAGAAAGAGATAACAGACTTCTCATCAACCCCAGACCTCAATGACCAAATCTTGACTTAGACACTTCTTACCACTGATTTTAGAAGACACTTAGGAGCTTGGAAGGAAGGGCAGTCTAAGGTGAAAGTGAGGGGTAGAGAATCAAAGTATCTAATTGGAAGGGGCCTTACAGATCAGAGGATCTTTGATTTAGTCTGAAAGGAACTCACAAACCACTGGGTCCTTTCCCTTCATTTTACAGATAAGAAAACTGAAGCCCGAGGAAGCTGAGTGCCTTGCTCAATGTCATATGGATAGAGAAGGTGGCAGTGTCTTCTCTCAGTATCAACTTTGATCATAGGATTTATTGGATTCTGAGAAGGGTTTATGTTCTCTCTTACTTTTCCTCTCCTGGGTTCCCATTCAGCTCCTGGCTTCTCTGTCTGGCTTCCCCAGAAGCAGCTGGGACACTGAGACTGGTGGCTATTGACGTGAATAAAGATGGAATCAGTGGGGCAAGTCATGGGGAGATCAGCTGCCTCGGCTCAGCCTTCTCTACCCCAGTCCCATGACTGGAATGGTAGGAAGAATGAGGGAGAGGGAGAAGTTAGGCCCACAGGGGGTGGAGAGCACTCTGGAGTCATCACTGCCCTATCACTGCAGCAAAGGGAAATACCCTGGCTTGTCTTTGGGATAAGGGTAAAGAAAGTCATGAGGAAGCTCAGTGGTTGAAACTTTCCCCACTGAGGGACACTTATAGGCCTAATGCCTGGATCCTCCAAGACCCTCCTAAATCCTTCCTGCCATCTGGAGCTGGAGGGTTTGCAAGGGAGCCCACTTTGGGTTCCTAGACATAGCGAGAGGATGGAGCCCTGGATCTTGGAACAGATTAAGCCAGCAGAACCCAGTTATGGCAGGACCTAGAAAAGCCCTGATTATGCAGCCCCTAATGGAAAGTAAGCTCTCTGAGGTCAGGGAGGGTCTCCCTTTTGTATTTCTATCTTCAATGTCTAGCACAAATACACACTTAATCAGTATTTGTTTTTTGATTGATTTTGGAGGTAGTACCCACATGGATGAAATCACAAATGCTTGAAGCAGGCTTTGTGCTATTCACTGGGGCTACAAAGACAAAATAGAACTATCTCTGTTCTCAAGGAAGCCAGAGAAACCCCTGCCAAATAGCCATTCTCCATGTCCATCAGGAGGATCAGTATCTGGATTCTAAATTCCAGGGCCAGGCACTCTTGCCCTCAGAAAGGCTTGCACCCAGCACTGTAATAAGGAGCATTCTATGCAAATGATGGCAGCTATCTGGATGGAAGAAAGGAAAGGGATATGGTTTAAGGTTGATCCTTCCTGGGAGGGTTTATTTATTCTCAGAAAAACTTTGCTTTCTTTCAGTTAGGTAGCAAAATGGATAGAGCTGTAGACCTGGAGTCAAGAAGCCCCGAGTTCAAATTCAGACTCAGACCACTGCCTAGCTCTATTATCCTGGGCAAGTCACTTTACCACTTTCTATCTCAACTTCCTCAAATGTAAAATGAGGTTAATAATGGCATCTTTCCCTCAGGATTATTACAAAGATCAAATAAGATAGCATTTGTAAAGTACTTAACAGTGCCTTGCACATAATATGTGCTTGACAAATGTTTATTCCTTTCTGTACTTCTTTCCTTTAATCTTCTGGACTTGGAGCCCTCTCTCTTTATTGCTATCAGATGTGAGGATTTGGACCCAAACCCCAGTTCAGACTGGGGTCTAATGGATCTTGTTTCTGCCTGAGCTCATGTCTCTGCCTTTTAATGGAGCAGCATCACAAGGATCAGAACTGGAGTAGGCCTGATAGAATTTTAAGATTCCTAGAACTTTGAAACTGGAAGGGCTTCTCAGAAATCACCAAGATCTGTCCCTTTCATTTTAATAATAGTGCAATATAAAGGGCAATGTGCTTGAAGTTTCAGATCCTGAGTTCAAATTTCAGATCTGGACTTGTTAACCTGGGTGATATTGGGCAAATAATTGCTCCATCTGAATCTCAGTTTCCTCATTTATAAAGCAAAGGAGGTAGACTAGATGACCTCTCAGTTCCTTTTAGAGCTTAAAGCTCTATCATAGTCAGGATAACACAAGATTTAACAGCTTCTGTTAAAAGATCAGAGAGCTTGGAATATGCTATTTCAATCAAGAATCACCTACCCACCAAAACTGAGTATAATCCTTCAGGAGAAAAGATGGATATTTAATGAAGTAAAGGGCTTTCAAGCATTTGTGATGAAAAGGCAAGAGCTGAATAGAAAATGTGATTTTCAAATACAAGTTTCAGGAGAAGGATAAGGAGGTAATCAGGAAAGGAAAATCATAAGGGACTTAATTATCTCTTTACATTTCTACACTGAAAAATGATATTTTTAGTTCATAAGAACTTTCTCATTATTAGGACAGTTAGGAGCATATATAAATAAAGGGCCAGGTATGAGTTAAATATGAAGGGATAATATCTAAAAAATAAAATTAAAGGGTGAGAAAGGAATGTACTGGGAGAAAGGGAAAGGGAGAGATGGAATGGTGTAAATTATCCATTATAAAAGAGATAAGAAAAACCTTTTACAATGGAGGGGAAGTGGCTGGGGAGTGAGTGAACCATACTCTCAAAGAGGAAATAGCATATACCCATATTGAATATAGAGATCTATCTTACCCTGTAGGAAAGTAGGAGGGGAAGGGAATACAAGAAAGGGGGAGAGTGATAGAAGGGAAGACATATTGGGGAGAAGCTGGTCAAAGGTGAGACAGAATAGAACTTAAAGCTCCAAATTTATGATCCCATGAATCGTGGATGGGGAAAATTAGGCTTATGGGAGTGGAAGTAGCATGTATAAGGTCATGTGGTTAGTTATGGAGAAGCAGATCTCCAGCCTCTAGCCTCCAGTTCTTTGTATTCTACCACTCCACTCTAACTTCCTCTCCTTTATTTGTTTGGGTTTGCTGCTGATGTTGCTCCACATCCCCCTCCCCCAGACCTTCCCACCATCCCTTTGCTCCCATTGCATCACAGCTATTCATCACAGAACTCAAGAGTGAAGGACAGCCAAGACAGAGTCAGTAATGACAATCTGGGCATATATAGTGCACTCAGGAATTACTTGGACTGGTTTGATGAATGAAAAGTAGAATAAGCATATGATTGCTGTTGTTCTTTGGACCATGACTAGAGGAGACATTAGAGGCTATCTAATGATATATCCTCATTTTGTAGATGAGTCCCAGAAATTCACAAGTCAACAAGTACCTACTAAGTGTCGGGGAAACAAGGAAAGGCAAAAACAGTCCCACCTCTCAGGAATTCATATTCTGAGTAGCATGCAAATAGCTCTGTATATAAAAGATATATTTAGCCCATCAGTTGGAGAATGGCTGAATAAGTTATGGTATATGAATGTTATGGAATATTATTTTTCTATAAGAAATGATCAGCTGGATGATTTCAGAATGACCTAGAGATCCAGACTTACATGAACTGATGCTAAGTGAAGTGAGTAGAACCGAGGACACATTGTACACAGCAGCAACAAGATTATATGATGATCAATTCTAATGGATGTGGCTCTTTTCAATATCGAGGTGATTCGGTCCAGTTCCAATGGTCTTGTGATAGAGAGCACTCTGCATCCAGAGAGAGGACTGTGGGGTATCACAACATAGTATTCTCACTTTGTTGTTGTTGTTGTTGTCATTTGCTTACATTTTGTTTTCTTTCTCATTTTTTCCTCTTTGATCTGATTTTTCTTGTGAAGCATGATAATTATGGAAATATATAGAGAACAGGCAGCTAGGTGGTGTACTGGATAGAGCACCAGCTCTGAAGTCAGGAGGACCTGAGTTCAAATTTGGTCTCAGACACTTAACATTCCCTAGCTGTGTGACCCTTGGCAAGTCTCATCAATTGCCTCAGAAAAAAAAAAAGAAAGAAAGAAAAGAAAAGAAAAAAAAGAAATATATAGAGAACTGCACATGTTGAACATATATTGAATTACTTGCTGTATAAGGGAGGGGATGGGGGAAGGGAGGAAGAAAATATTTGGAACACAAAGTTTTACAAGGTTTTTGAATGTTAAACTATCTATGCATATATTTTGAAAATATTTTGAAAAAAAAATCCCAAAAATATATGCAAAGGTAAATGTGAGGTGGGGTGGAGAGGCAGTAATTTCAAAAGGCAGACACTAGCATTAATGGGATGGAATGCTTTTTGTAGAAAATGGGATTTTGGCTTTGATTGAAGGAAGCCAGAGAAACCAGGGGGTAGAAATGGAGAGGGAAAATGTTCCAGAGGGGCAAGCAGTGAAGAGGTTCAATGCTTTGTCCAAGGAAGGTTGTGTGGATAGCAAATGGCAGAGTCAGGGTTCAAGCCATGCCTCTTTTTTCTCTAACAGAGGAAGGCAATGGCAACTTTTTTGGACCTCAGTTTCTCCATTTGTAAAATAAAGGGGTTAGAATAAATAATCTCTAGGGTCTCTTTCATCTTTAGATCCAGAAGTCTTAGGATCTTTATCTCAGGACACCCCAAAATATCCCAAGACAGTAAGAATCTCTTGGGAGCAGGCTTATAGTATCATAGACTTAGAGTTGAATGGGGATTTTTTAGACAAATTCCCTTGCTTCCTCCATTTAACTGATGAGAGTACTGAGTCTCAGAAAAGTGACTTCCCAAGACCACCCAGGCAAGAAGAGGCGGAAATGGGATTTTAACCCAGGTCCTATGACTAAATCTGAATGTTTTCTCCCACTGAATGACATCATTTGAGATCTGTCTCTATCTTTATTGTATAATCTAGGGCAGATCGATATTAAGCTTTTTCTGGATCTCAGGTTCCTCTAGTACCCTAAAGGTGGGGTAGTTTAGCTGTTTTTAGCTAAATGGAAAGGGTTGGAATGATGATCTGCCCCTGTTACAGAACTCAGGTGCTAGAATATGGTACCTCATTCTCTGGTTCCTTGGCACCTCTCTTCCTTTTGATGATTTTTCCCCAAATCTTGGCTTCTTGTAACCCCTAACCTGGGACTGTGGGCTGCCTGGCTCATGGGACAAGAATGTATGTCACCTTCTGAGCCATGCCAGTGTCTGTGCCAAGACTTACAATTGGGTATAAATATCCCCCATTCTAAGAGGGTTTTGGAGTGTAAAAGACTGAGGGAGGTAGGCAGGGCTCTAGGCTGGAGGCAGGGCCTCTCCTGGCAGGAATCTGGCCTCTCCATCGGGCCATTTGCTGGAGCTATTCATAGAGATGCCTCATTACTGGCTCTATTTTTAACTCAGCTTTTAAATTTTGCCAGCACCTGGTCTGGTGCTTATTGAAGAGGGGTGGGAAGGGGGTGGGAGGACTAGAGAGTGGAGTGGTGCTAGCCAAGGAGTCTAGGCTAAAAGTCTTGGTAGGAAGGAAATGGGGGTATCTTCCACTAATGGATAGGACATCAGATTTGGAACCTGGAGACTTGGATTCAAATCCTGGTTCTTCCATTCATTAACTGGGTGACCGTGGCAAATTACTGAAACTCTATAGGCTTCAGCTTCCTCATCTGTAAAATGAGGGAGTGAAATATATGAACTGGAAGCTTCTTCCATTTCTAAAATCTCTTGACTTTCATCCTAAGATCTTAGACAAGTCCCTCAAATCAAATTCAGGGGCTGTTGTGGCCTCATGCAAAATCTATCATTTGTCTCAGTTTATTTCTATTATTATAATTATATCCTCTCAGTTTTCTGAATTGTAAAATGGGGGTTCATTGTCATAATTGATATTTAGTGCTTTAGGTTTTTTTTTTTTTAAGAACACTTTGAATCTAAACCTCACAATACCCTGAGATAGGTGCTTTAGGTATTGACATCCCAATTTTTACAGATAGAGAAACTGAGGCCCAGAGAGAAGTTACATGGCTGACCCATGATCACAAAGCTAAGAAATATTGGAGGTGGGATTCAAATCCAGGTTTTCTTTGCTCTGAATCAAGCTGTCTGTCTCCTAGATCATGCTATTCTTCCCTGACTGCCATAGAGGGTAGCTATGTAGGAGCAAATAAGATGACTCATATAGGGTGTTTCAAAAGTCTTAGTGCAATTGTAAGCTTTGCTAGTTTGCCCTAAGACTTTTGGGACACTCTATATAAGGCATTTTATAGATCATAAAACATTTGAGAAGAAGGATGGCAATTATGATATTGGACCATCAATGAGCACATAGGCAGAAGCTTAAAAGTGAGGAATGGTTAGTAAAGAATTAGTTGATAGAGGATTTGTCCTTCCAGCTACAGATCTGAGGATTGAGTCACTCTGCTTAGTCATGGGAAAGGCCTGGGAATGATTATTTACTGACCAAGAAACATATTGATTATTCAACAAGTCAGCATATCATGGTCATTTTTGGCTACACTTTTGTCCACGACCCTGGAACTGAGGCTTTTTCTCTTATGTTCTATGCCTTTGTATCAGATATCCTCCATGTTTGTTTAATGTACTTCCTCCTCCCTTCCACCTCTTAGCTTCCCTCCAAACTCAGCTCAGACTTCTAGTGAATCTTTTCCTGATTTTCTCAGTTGTTAATGTCTCCTCCTCAATTCCATTGTTCAGTCGTGTCCTATTCTACATGACCCCATTGGGATTTTCTTGGCAAAGACACTAGAATGATTTTCCATTTACTTTTCCAGCTCATTTTACAAATAAGGAAACTGAGGCACACAGGGTTAAGTGACTTGCTCAAGGTCACACAGGTACTAAGTATCTGAGATCAAATTTGAACTCAGATCTTCCCAACTCCAGGTCCAGTGCTCTAACCACTGCACAACCTAACTGCCCTCCTCCCCTAATTACTTTGCATTCATTTTATAGATGTTTTGTATTTATTCTCTGGGTATATGCTGCTTTGCCCCAGTAGAATGTAAAGAAGGAAGGCAGGAATTGTTTTATTTTTGCCTCTGTACTCTTGGGGCCTGTCCCATAGAAGATGTTTAATGAATGCTTAATAAATGCTTGCATTCAGTTAGCCTTCCTCCTTAGAGGACCCCAGTCTTCTTCCAGACCTGGGCCCTGATAGTGCTATGGTTGCAGAGGAAAGGAATCAAACAGACCTGGGTTGTTTAGAAAGGCAGGAGCTTGATGGCCTGGAGGAGGATGGGGAGAAAGAAAGGCCCCTGGCTGGTTTCTTTCTTGGCACCAACTTCCTGGCATCTTAGGACGACTCTGCAGAAATGCTGGTGCTTGCATGTGGGTGATATATGTATGTAGATATGAGAGCCCAGTTGCACAGGTGGAGACATGAGGGTTCTTCCCCTTTAAGAAAAAAGAAGACTTCATGGAAGAAGTGCATCCAAGCTGAATTTCAATGTAAATTCCTTCCTTCCCTCCTCCTTCCCTTCCTCCCTCCTTCCCTTCCTCCCTCCCTCCCTCCCTCCCTCCCTTCCTTCCTTCCTCCCTCCCTCCCTCCCTCCCTCACTCCCTTCCTTCCTTCCTTCCTTCCTTCCTTCCTTCCTTCCTTCCTTCCTTCTTTCCTTCCTTGCTTTCTTCCTTCCTTCCTTCTTTTCTTCCCTCTGAGAAATGAAAAGTTATCTTATAATTCTTTCAATAAATATTAAACACCTACTCCATGCAAAGTACTATTAGATATGACAGATGGATAGGACCCATGTACAGACAATTGCAATATCATAGGATGGGTACAATGGAAAGATGCTAAAAATTGCTGTGTCAGGCTAGACTTTGGAAAAGCTTATTACTCAAGGGTGTGGGTATGGGTGTGGGCAGGGCCAGATTGAGATCTAGGAAGCCTTTCTGTAGGAGGAAAAGATGACATTTGAGTCTGGCTTTCTAGGATGAATAGGAATTCAACCAGCAAAGAGGGGGAGGGACAGGGCACAGATAACAGCATGAACAAAGGCTTGGAAAAGGTGGGCTATGTTTAAGGTTAGAAAGAGAATGGGAGTATGAAGGGTGAAAGATCAGACAGAGGTCCAGTTTTGAATGAAGTACTCAAAGTTGGAAAAAAAAGTAGAAGAAATAACTATAATTCACATTTATATTTAGCTTTATAGTGCCCAGAAATGTTGTTTAAAACAAATCTGAGGTGTAGTATTTACAGATGAATTTACAGCTGAATTATGAAAGTATAAGGAGGTTAAGATATTTTCCCAATCACAAAACTAGTGATCCAGATCTGATTCCAGATGCCATACTCTTACTACTATCAATGAGTAGAGAAAGGATGGAAGTGATTGAAGAGGAATAAAAAGAGTAATAAAACTCAAGAGGAAGGAAAGAGTTACCAAAAAAATGCCAAGAAGAAACCAAGAAAATCAATCAATAAGCATTTATTAAGCATTTACTATATGTGAGATGCTGTGCTAAATGCTGGGGATAAAAAAAGAAATTTAAGACAGAACCTGCCATCAAGGAGCTTATAATCCAATGTGGAGAAATCTATATAAGCAAATGATATATAGGATAAATAGGAACTAATTAACTGAGGGAAGGTACCAGAATTAAGAGAAGTTGGGGAAAGGCTCTGCATACAGAGAAATAAAGAAGACAAAGGTGCAGGATGGCTCTAGCCTCTCTTTTGAAACTTATTTCCCATCACTTATCCCTATTTATGCTTCATTCCAGCCAAACTGGCTTACTTGTTTTCTGTACACAACATTCCACCTCCTACCTTGGTGCCTTTGCTTGGGCATGCTTAGAATGCCTTTCCTTCTTACTTCCACCTATTGGAATTCTTAGCTTCCAATTAGGCCCAGCTTCCTATCCTTTCCTCATTCTTTTTAACAAATGGTTATCTAGCTTTTGCTTGAAGAATTCAGAGATGGAGAGCTTATGACTTTTCATGGCAGCCTGAATAGCTCTAATTGTTAGAAAGTCATTCCTTATGTTGAGTTGAAATTAATTTCTTTCTAATTTCCACCTATTGGTCCTAATTCTTGTTAGCACAGCTCAAAAGCCTTTTTTTTTTTTTTTTTTTTTTTTTTTTTTGGTGACCATGGCACTCTGTTGAGCCTGGTGTTCTTCCTATCCCACTCAAAAATGACTTTGTATTTATTTTATCTGCATACGGGGATAGCATGATGTCTTGGATAAAGAGCTAGTCCCTGGACCCATAGGAAGACTGAGATTCAAGTCCTCTAACACAGGGCTTTTTTAACTTTTTCCATTTACGTTCCCTTTCTACCTGAAAAATTTTTATGTGATTCTATATGCACAGATATATAAAATAGCTATGCAAATTAAATATTTACTGTAATAAATAATAATTTCATGACTCCCACATCCAATTATGGGACCCCATAGAGGGTGGAAGCCCAGAGTTTAAGAAGCTGAGCTCTAATACACATTGGTTCTGTGACCTTCAGGAAAATCACTTAACATGTCAGTGCCCAAAACAACTTTTTAAAACCTAAAGTTGCAGAGAAATTTCTGATTTGAGTTGCTGAAGAACCTATTCTTACCTTGAGTTCCCTAAATCAATGAAATCATTATTTAATCCCAATCCCTATCTTATATTTTGTATTTTGTGTGTGTGTGTGTGTATGTGTTATTTCGTCACAGTAGGTAGAGTGTAAGCTCCGTCAGGGCAGATGCTTTTTTTGGACTTTTTATGCCTTGTGTCTGATATATAATAATCTTAGTAAATACTTATTAGCTGGAACTCAAGACTTGACACTGCTATTGTCATTGTATGACCTTGGGCAATTTCTTCTTCTGTAAAGTGAGTGGGTTGGACTATATAATCATTCAAACATCAATCCTTTATTAGACACCTACTATGTGCCAAGTAGTATGCTGGAGATACAAAGATAGAAATAATACCATTCCTGCTCTAATCAATGTTCTGTGTTCTAAGGTTCTTTCTAGCTCTGGCAATCCATCTCTGTGTTCTAACATTCTGTGCTGTTGATGTTTTTAATAATGACTTTTTATTTTCAAAATAGCTTTCAACTTTGAATTTTCAAAGATAGTTTTCAACATTCACCCTTACAAATCCTTGTGTTCTAAATTTTTCTCCCTCTCATTTCCCCACATCTCTCCCCTAGACATCGAGTAATCCAATATACACACATATATAGACATATAATCCAATATATATATTACATGTATATAATATATAAATATGTATGTATTATATAGATAACATATATATATGTATATATATATATAAAATATAATCCAATAACAACTCTGTTTTAAGGTTCCTCCATGCTCTAATATTCTATATTCCAAGTGGTAATATTCTTTGTTCTAAAACCCCTTCTACCTCTGACGTTCTAGATGAGGTGTGATGGGGTGTACTCACTGGGGTGTGGGAGAGTCTGGGGACCTCCCCCCTTTCACTGAGATGCACCTGTGTCTTTTGGCCATGATGTATGCCCTGACATACTCGGGGAATACATCATGGGCAAAAGATACAGTTTTGTAAGACTCAGAGTTGTGTGTAGTATACATTTCTTTGCCATTGGGTGTATTTAAGACTAGGCTATTGTGCATAACTAATTTTTTGGACTTGGGGTTAAATGTAGGAGGGAGGTGTTCTTGACTGCTAATCATGCCTCTCTGCCCCACCTTGCATGAAACTGTGTTGGATACAATTGTGACCAGCCTCCCCCCTGCTGTGGGAGGCAGCCTGTGATTAAGAATTTGTGTATCCTCATTCTTGAATTTAGTTTGTTTTGTAGTTCTTTTCCCCAAGGGACTTGTGGAAAATGGGAAGGGATTCATCTGAAGTGTGTGGCAGTTTTTCATGTTCCTTCAGCTCTTTCATGTGTAGAGTCAGAGAATTTTAGAACTGAAATGGATTTCAGAAGTCATCTAATTCAAACTGTCCCTGAAGAGCAATCTTTTGTTCAACTTCCTTAACAAGTGGTCATTTAACTTTTGCTTGAAGTCCTTCAGAGATGGGGAGTTTGTGACCTACCTACCTACCTATGGTAGGTCACAAGCTCCTCATCTCAAGACTTTGTTTTTGGACAGCCCTAATTATTAGAAAGTTGTTCCTTTTAATGAGTTGAAATCAGTCTCTTTCTAACTTCCACCTATTGGCCCAAATTTTTCCTATTAATACAGGCCACAAGCCCATTAGATTTTTGACTAACATGACTTTATCCCCAAAGATCTTTTCCACATAAACTGCTTGTCTAACCTACTTCTCTATCCCAAACTTATGCAGTAGATTTTTTGATCCCTAGTAGAGGATTTTATACTTATTCCCATTAGATTTCATTTTAGATGAATGCCTCATGTAATATATCCTAAATGTGCATTAGCATTTTTTTTTATCATAGACTAAGACTAACTCTCTGTAAAACTGAAAGAGAAGCTTGTCTTCACTTGTAATCTGTGCCCTTTTTCTTCTTTAGTGATTGATGCTCCTCCCCTTGCTGGTTCTCAGAGCTGTTAGAAACTTTCATTTTTTTTCTCTTTCTTCTTCCCTCTATCCAGACCTTAGTTTTGTCTGAGTGATCAGAAAAGAGCATAAGGCTCACTGAGTTTAGAACTGGGAGAGACCTTAAAATATAGTGGATCAATCTCTGGCCTTGGAGCCAAGAATGCTAAGGTCCAGACACTCAGTGTGTTAGTCAGTAAACATTTTAAAGTACTTACCATATGCTGGGCATTGTGCTAAGTACTGGGAGTACAAAGAAAGGCAAAAGACTGTTCCAGGATCTAAAAATCTAGTGGGGAGAGAGCAAACAAACAGCTATATACAATCAAAATATGTACCGAATGAATTGGAGATAATCAGCAGAGATGAGGACGGGAGAGCGTTCTAGACATGTCTAGAAAATGCCTGAAGCCAAAAGATGAAATGTCTTTTTAAGAAACAACATGGAAGCCAGTGTTATTCAGTACACAGGAGGGACTGGAAATTTTTCCATCTGAAAAATGGGGATAAGAAGATTGACACTAATTACCTTGCAGAGTTGTGTGGGAAATGCTTTACCAACTTCAAAGCACAGTGTACAAAGGAGTTACTGTTATTTAGTTCATTCTCTTTTGTTTTACATATGGGGAAACTGAGATTCAGAGAGATGAAATGACCTACCCCAAAGTCCTCTGACTCTATATCTTTCTACTTCTTCCAGTGCATTGCCTTGAGATATTATTTCTCCTTGGGTTATTTCTTCTTCTCTTTCTTTCTTTCTTTCTTTCTTTCTTTCTTTCTTTCTTTCTTTCT
>JAJPUD010001058.1:479288-502688 GCA_023553655.1 Myrmecobius fasciatus
TCTTTCTTTCTTTCTTTCTTTCTTTCTTTCTTTCTTTCTTTCTTTCTTTCTTTCTTTCTTCCTTCCTTCCTTTCTTTCTTTCTTTTTTGGTAGTAACAATAGCTGACATTTGTATAATACAATAGTTCTTAATCACTTTGTCAGAATAATATTTTCAAATGCATAAAATAAAAATGCATAGGATTACAAAGGAAGCTAATTATATTGAAATATAGTTATAAAAAATAAAAGTTCATAAATCCCAAGTAAAGAGCTCTTCATACAATGCTAGAATTTCAGAATGCCTTTCATAATTATCTCATTTTATCCTTACCATAGCCCCTGTCAAATTGTTATCCCCACTTCTGCCATTATTATTCCCATTTTATAGTTGTGGAAACTAAGGCTACATGGCCCCTAGCTAGTATTGACTGAAGTAAGATTCAAATTCAGGCTCCTGATTCTGAGTCTAAGATAATGTTCTACTCTGTCCACTTTTATGGCTCCCTTTCAACTGGGATCAAAGTCTTAAGACAGAGTGATGATGCTCTAAAGGTAGTCTTCCATGCCAACAAGTGGAGGAGGATATTTTTAATTTGGGGGTGGGGGTGGTGGCAATGGTGAATCAGGGCCTTCCTAGCTCCCTAAAATCATTCCACAGAGGTAGTCATTTATTCCACCTAAGGGTGAGGTGGCTTTCCTGGGTCTGACTCCCCCCACCTTTTGCCCCACTTGGTCCCCTTGTGGTAGACCTGGAAAACCCTTACTGCCCCTTTGGAGGGTCAGCCCCAGACACCAGATCACAGTGGCTGTTCTGGCCCAGGATTATCTGCCAGGGAAGGGGGAGGAGAGAGTCTCCCTGTTCACCCTGTGGATAGGCCAAACTGCTGCCAGGGCCAGTGACTCATCCCCCTGGGAAATTCCACCTGTCACAGAGCAAAGCCTAGCTTGGCTTAGCCCCAGAGCTTGCTGGTGGCCTGAGAAGTTGCCAGGCAAGGACAGTGCCCAAACATCTTTTTAGCTCCTGTCAATTCCATGGAGGAGAGTGCTAGACCCTGACCTATCTCTACCAGGCCTGTGTTTAAGGTAAAGATAGTAATAAATAGTCACTACAGTTTCTTCCATTTATATGGTGCTTTATGGTTTAGGAAGTGATTTCATAGATATCATCATTCACTGTGAGGTAGAAGGGTAACTATTATGGCCTCTCAAGTTTAGGGAGAATCAGTGATTTACTCATAATCAAACAGCTAGTAAGTGTGGGAGCCAAGGCTGGGACCTAGGGCTTGGGATTCCAATCCCAGGGTCTTCTCACTATTTCCCATTTGTCTCTTGAGATGATTAGAGATTGAGGCATGGGGCTTGATGGGGTCACAACAGGAGTTTGGGGGCAAGACCAAGGATTCCCTTATATTTTTCCCTGAAGTTCAACCCTACCTGAATTCAGAGCAAGAGGCTTCATTCTTGGGGCATTCTTCAGGCAATTGGAATCAAAGAATAGGCATGAGGCAACTAACCTAGAATCAATAATCAATCAATTCATCAAAAGAATTTTAAAAAAGGGGCAGCTAGGTGGCACAGTGGATAGAGCACCAGCCCTGAAATCAGTAGGATTTGAGTTCAAATCTGGTCTCAGACACTTAACATTCCCTAGCTGTGTGACCCTGGGCAAGTCACTTAACCTCAATTGCCTCAGCAAAAAAAAAAAATTAAAAAAAATCAATCAATCAATAAGCATTTATTAAGTGCCTACTATGTATCAGGCACTATGTTAAGTGTTGGAAGTACAAAAAAGGTAAAAGACAGTTCTTGTCCTCAAGAAACTTACAATCTAACTGAGAGACAACATGCAAATATATATATCCAGGAAATACAGGATAAATAGGAATTAATTAGCAGAGGGAAGGCACTAAGATTTAATAGAGTTGGGGAAGACTTCCAGTAAAAAATGGAATTTTAGTTGGGATTTTAAGAAAGCCAGGGAGGTCAATAGGTAGAGCTGAAGAGAGCTAATGTTCCAGAAAAGTTTACATTTTATAGGCCCCTAGCCTTGGAGATTACCTGCTCAGTTGATTGTAACCCCCTTGGCAGTCTGGTGGAGCCTCTGGACCCCTTCTCAGAAAAATATTTTTAAATGCATAAAACACATAGGATTACAAAGGAAGCCTGCTATATTGGAATGCCATTAAAGAAAGATTTGAAAACCAAATTCACAGATTTCCTAAAATCTCTCCATACACCCTGTAAGAATTTCTGAAACCCAAGAACCTTAATCTCCTTATTTTATAGGAGTAAACTGAGGCCCAGAGAAGTTGGTTGACTTATCCAACATCACAAAGTGATCAAGTGGCAGGGATAAGACTTGAGCCCAGACCATTTTCTAAATCCCACTATTAGAATACATTTTCACTTACAATAGTAGTGGGGTTGCAGTGGAGGATAGTGGGAACAGAGGTCAAAGGGTACCAGAGCTAGCCACATCTATGACTGGTCCCCTCTCCAGGGAAGGTGATACTCCCTATGCTCCGGCGCAAGTTAGGCAGTGCAAAAAAAGTGACCCTTTCTTTGGGGGTGGGGGTGGCTCTCTCCAGGGAACTGAATTCCTGGCCTGACCCCAGACGCTGAGCTGCCTAGTTCCTCTCCTTGGTAGCACTAGGCTGCACACACAGCCCCATTGTGTGCCTGGGCCCTCTGCCCACTGCCGGGGCTGGCACTCAGTCACATCAGCAGCAACAGCCGCTTGGTCACTTCCCCACCCCCTCTCCTCCCACCTTGCAGAGAGACAGAACCCTCTGGCCCATCACAATGGAGGGACCTAGGGAGGAAGGGAGGTATGAACTGGCTGTAAAGGCCAGCTGGACCATGCACACTAAAGATGCTATAATTTCTGTATTCCTTTGCTGGGCCTTGGGGACCTGGGGGAAACTGCCAGGAGATATCCAGAACCATGAAGGGATTGGAATTCTGGGAGAATGAGGGCAAGATTTCTCCAGGCAGGGGAGTGTGTGGATCTTGAGTTCTTGCATGTCTGCTGTGTTCATTTTCTCTTGATATGTAGTTCCCCTACTATCTCCTCTTCTTCTCTTTAAAAAGTCCAGAGACCTCATGTCTCGTGGAATGTTAAAAGTAGAAGTTAACCATGACAATCAGCTTGGCTCATTCTCGTGAAGAAACTTGAGTCATCATAGAAAAATTTGCCCATGGTCACACAGTGCCTTGAATGGCCTAGCCAGTCCTAGAACCCAAGCCTTCTGATTTTCCAGATCTGGCTCCTGTGCTGCCCCAAGCTGCCTCTCCCTCCAGAGGAATTCTGAATCTCTCAATTCATCCTCTAGGCAAGACCTAGGGCATCTGAGGATAGGGCCCCACCTGCAGTTCCCCAGAGGCCCTGGCTGCTGAGCTAAGGGCCTCCAGGGCATTGATGCTGCCCAGTAGATTCCTCTTCTGTTTAAGGTGCCTGGCTGTCAGGATGTAGGGAGCAGCTTTAAGAAATCTGGGATCCTCCACTTGTCCTAGTGCATTGTGAGAAGCACCAGGATATGCTGGATGGAGTGTTGAACTTGGGATGTAGAGTAGGGGAAGGACATGACTTAAAATACTGTCTCTGACACTAGCTAGGTAACTGGATAAATCACTTAACTGAGCCTCAGTTTCCAGTAAAGTGGAAATAATAATAGCACTTACATCACAGAGTTATTGTAAAGTTTCAGTAAGATGAAGCATATAAAGTGCTTTGCACACTATAAACCCTATACATTTTATTTATTTGCATCTGTTATGTGTCAAACACCTAGTTAGGTACTGGGGATATGGATAGAAAAGGGAGACAGTCCCTGCTCTCAAAAAGTTTACATTCTATATGAGAGTTCACATGTTTAGAGGTTACTAAAAATAGCACAATAATTTTACTGCTTTCAGTCAAATGAGAGGGATTTAATTGTGAAGTATTTTGCAACCACAAAGGAGTCAGTCAATGTGAACTGTTATTACAACAGAGTTGTAAATGGCATGGGGCAAATAGGATTGGGTTCCAGGGAGTGAATGGCTCCTCCCCAGCAGGGCCACCCTTCAGTGATTTCTGTTCCTCCATCTGTTACCTCCATGGTCTCTGCCTTGTAGCTTATTCACCAACTCTCAACAGACATCAATCAAGCATAGGCCTAGGAAGATCTGTGTTCAAAATCTGCCTCAAATATTTATTAGCTGTGTGATCCTGGACAAATGACTTAATCTCTCTCAGTTTATTTCATCTGTAAAATGGGAGTAATAATAGTATCTATTTCCCAAGATGGTTATGAAGATCAAATCAGGTAACACATAGAAAAACATGAGTTCATCTTCTGATTAAGACCCATATTAGGCAGCTGAGTTTCTCATTGGATGGAAATCTGGGCCTGAAGACAGGAAGATCCTGAGTTCAAGTTTGGCCTCAGATACTTATTAGCTGTGTGATCTTGGACAAGCCGTTTAACCTCTGTCTTCATTTCCTCACCTGTATAATGGGGATAATAACAGCATCTACCTTAAAGAGTTGTGAAGGATAAATAAGGTAATATTTATAAAGGGCTTAATGAAGTTGGCAGCACATAGGAGATATTATATATAAATATGTATTCCTTTTTTTTCTATAACCTCTCTAATAGTCATCCTCTATGGAATATTTACAAAACACATCATCAGTAATCTGTAAGTACAAAGAAATCACAATATGTTTTCTCTTTTTGTGTGTGTCTCTCTGGCTTGGTTTGGTTTTGTATTTTGGTGCTCCTGTGATTCCATAGTGTAGGGAGCTGGAAGGGAGGGTTGTTGGACTTCAACCAATATAGATAGATCTGGACTTTTTCTGAAATTTTGTCTTAGAGCATTGCCTGGGAAAATAGAGATATTATACAGTTATCAAGCCTCAGGAGACTTGAACCCAGATTCTCCCTATCCCTGAGACCATCTCTAAAATTATAATACTTGATGTTTTTTAGTCACAAACTAGTCACAAAAAAAGAGGCCTGTAATTTAGAGGTAAATAGCTTAGTCACTAAATTCAGCTTTATGCAGCTTGTTAAAAAAAACAAAAACAAACAAAAAACAACAACCACCACCAACCACTTATTTATGCCTATGTTTTCAAAACACTTTGCTAGATGCTTACTTCCCCATTCTAGCTCCATTCCAACCATAAGAAATATTTTCCCTTTCTTTCTTTTCTTTTTGGAAGCAATAGGGGTTAAGTGATTTGCCCAGGATCACATAACTAGTAACTGTCTGAGGATGGATTTGAATTCCAGTCCTCCAAACTCTGGGGCTACCTACCATGCTACCTAGCTGCCCTATTTTTTCTTTCTTAAAGAGAGAATATCTTTTTGTCTTAAGATCGAAACTGCCCAAATATACTAGTTAGTTCCTCTCTTTCTGTTTGCAGCAACTTTTCCCTTCTTCCCCACCCTCTCTTTGTAGACGCTCCTTACAGTGCCAATAACCTGGATGTCCCCTTATAGTTCTAAAACTAAGGTCACCCACTGCCCATCTTGGACCATCACAAGTTGTTTTGACTCTAATGTACCCTGATGACTGTGGAGGAGAGAGTAAAGATGAAGACTTTGCTCAGCTCTGTCTCACTTAAATCCAACTCCCTTACAAGTTAAGACATCACATCCTGATGTCATTGGTTGGTCCTTTTTGAACAATAATGAAATTCACTGACTATGATACCCTTGTGCTTTATGATCCCACTTTTCTTTCTCATAATTCTTGTTGGCTTTTACCTCTAAATCTTTAAGTGAGGTACTTACATTTAGTTTTCCATTTGTTAAAGGCAGTTAGGTGGACCACTATAAAAAGTGAGGTACCTGGAGTCAGTCAGGAAGATCTGAGTTCAAATTCAACATTAGATACTTACTAGTTTATGACCCTGGGCAAGTCACATAATCTCTGTTGACCTCAGTTTCTTTATTTATAAAATGGGGAAAAGTATTTCTCTCTCTGTCTCTCTTTTCTATCTCTCAGGGTTATTTCGAGGATCATATGGGATATTTGTAAAGCACTTAGTGTAGTTCATGGAGCTGTATCACAGTAGGTGTTCACTCAGATGTAATATTATCTTTTGAGATTCTCTGTGTTTGTGTCTTATCCCCCTAGGAATTTTGTTTATCTAAGTTTTGCATCTTCCCAAATGCTTAGTATTAGTGATAGGCATGAGACATATCTGCAGTTATGGTCTGATATATGTTCATGAAATGAACAAGAGAATGAAAAAGGCTCTTGTTATTCAGTCCTGGAATTCATCTCTTTAAAATTCTTCTTTATGCTGGGGCACACACACAAGAGCTGGGAATATTTCTTTGGATCATAGATTTAGAGTTAGAAGGGACCTAAGAAGCTTTCTAATTCAGCTCCTTCTGTTGAACAAGTAAGGAAAAGCTCAGGATGTATGATGACTTACCCAGTGTCATGCAGGCAGTGACAGTTGTGAATCCACATCCTTGGATTCAAAATCCATATTCTTTCCATTGTATTAGATGGACACCTCCTTATATTCCTTACAAAGCCTAGATATTTGCCTAGCACTTGGGGAATTCTAGGCAGGCAGCTTCTCTCCATCTCCATGAGTCTCTTGTCAGCACAGTGGACTTGAGTTCAAATTCTACCTTAAATGTTGCCTCTTTCAGTCTCTATTTCCTCATCTGTAAAATGGGCATGGGGAATAGAACATATGTATATGTGTGTAGAGAGAGAACACATATGTATATACAGAACATATTTGTGTACATACACTACCTATATACACATACATACATATGTATATAGCTACCTATAGATATACATATACATACATATATACATATACTTTATGTGTGTCTGTGTGGATATATAAAAATTGGTAAGGGAGAAAATTAAAAACTATGGATAGGAGGATAAGCTTTTAAACCTCAATGTCACTGCTTATACAGTATTCTAAACCTTTTACCACCCACTTTTACTAGCTGAAATGTACTCCATTCTTAAATATGTCAGATGTCACCTCCTCCAAGATGCCTTCCTAGATCCTCTAACCAAAAATGGCCTTTTCTTCCCACAACTCATAAAACACTTGGACATTGTGCCATACAGTTCTTTGCATTTAGTAGGCATTAAATTTGCATTTATTGTTTAATTAGTGCTTGTTAGCCTTACCTCATAGGGCAGTTGTGAGGACCAAATAAAATTGTATATGTAGAATTCTTTATAAAAGTTAAAGGATGTTACTCTGAAACCAACTTAATCTGTCTTCTTAAGATGCCGTATTTTCCAGAAGGCAGCATGAAGGCAGCCCTGAACCAGTACTATATAAATGCTAACTATTACTATTGCTATCTTGAGTAAATTAATCAGTACCTAAAGACTTTATGTTCTTTCCCATCCTTTCCCTTTCCCCTGTGTTTCCTATCTTCCACTTCCAGTTAGAGGAAGCAGTTTATGGAAATAACCATCAGGAATTAGAGGTTGGTGGGGGACTGGAGAGGATATAATAATAGGGAGGGTCCAGGTGATGATTTCAGAGTTTACTCAGAAAAAATCCAAGGCGGCTGCATTAAGAAATCCATACCACATTTTCTTTTTGTTTGGTTTTCTTCTTGATCTCTGCATCCAGAACTAGGGTTGGCACAAAATGAGAGGCAGTGAATTATTCCAGCATCTGAGTCGTGGTCTCTTGTCACTTTTAGCAACCTTCATTAATCGTTAAGATTCCTACCTTCATTGACTAAAGAACTATGACTCACCCAGACTTAACATGGCAATTAGTGGCAAAGTGAATTGGAATTCCCATCTCCTAACATTTCTCCATTCTTTAAATAATTCCCTCCCACGTAGAATGAACCATTGCTTCAGTGAATACATTCAACATTTATCAAGCATGCTATATGCAATACAAAATAGCAACATGATATTTATTCATTCACTCAGGCAACAAATATTAATTAAATGCCCACTATGTTCCTAAGTGCTTTGAGAGTTTGAAGAAAAGAAAGGACATTTTGGTTGGAAGATCTGGGAAGGCATCATGGAGGAGTTGACATCTGAACTGGATATTTATGAGTAATGTCTCAGCTGATGAAGGTAAGTAGGCATTCTAGACTTAAGAGTGATGTGAACTATGGCACTGAGGTTGAAAAGCTTCTTTTATCCCTGGTTTTTAGTGTTCTCTCCCCTTATTGAATTATTTTGTACAACATATCTTTGTACTTGTTCTTTTCCACTTTTTCCCACCCTATCCCAAAGTTGTCCTCAGCAACCAGTAATTAGTCTGATGCATTGTTCATAGGATGTGTTAAATACATTTTTTCTAGAACTGAAATAGTAGGAAGTGTTTTTGAAGTGGTGAATAGACTGTATCATCTTTTTTTTGCCTTGTATCTCCAACCTAGCAACAGTACCTTGCAGTTGCATAGGCTTAATCATTGTTTGTTGAATTGAATTTGAGGAGCTTGGACAGAGGAGAAATGTGAGATAAAGCTATAATGGGAGGTGAGAGCCAAATTGGAATTGAGTTTGTATGAGAGATAGAGAAGGGAGCCTGAGAGAAGGAGGGAGAGAATTGTTAAGTGATTGAAAAGTGGAAGAAAGAAAGGAAGGAAGGAAGGAAAGAAAGTAGGGGAGAAGGGAAGCAGGGAAGAAGGGAGGAAGGAAGGAAGGGAAGCAAGGAAGGAGAGAAGGAGGGAAGGAGGGAGTGAGGGAGGAAAGAAGGAAGGAAGGAAGAAAGGAAGGAAGGATGAAAAGATGGAAGGAAGAATGGAAGGAGGAAGGGAGAGGGAGTGAAGGAGGGAAGAAGGAAAAAAACAAGCATTCATTACAAATATCTCAAATATCTTTACAAATAACTTACAGCCACCCTGAGAGATAGATGCTATTGTTATCATTCCCATTTTATAGTTAAGGGAAACCAAGGTAAATGCATGAAAAGTGACTTGTTCAGAATCACACAGCAAGCATCTGAGATTAAATTTTAACTTGCATCTTCCTGACTGCAGGCCTAATGCTCTCTTCACCATGTCACCTTTGCTGCCTCTTTGTTCCAAAGGAAGAAGGCCCAGGCAGCTGCTTCAATTCCTGTTTGCTTTCAGGTTTTCCCATAAGATTGAAAGTGCATTAGGAGACCAAGAACCTCAAACCTGGCCCAGGGGAAGGGGAAAAAACAAGGAAGGAGAGGGGTGAAAGATGGTTAGACTGGGATAGAGAGGTGAAATCTTACTTGCTGTGCATTCCTCCTTATCCCATCCAGTCTTTGAATTTAACTCTATGTGCCCTGATAAAGGCAGAGCATATTAAATCTAGAAAATCTTGAGCAGTACCAACACCACTGTTTCATAGCAGAAGAAAGAGAAGACTGTGTGGGAAAAGTCTTTTTTTATTTTCATATGAAAGCCATGTGTGGGTGGGGGAGTAAGGGTGGTAAATTCTCAGTAAATACATATAGTACCTCACAGTATACAAAGGCTTTTTTTTTTTTTTTTTTTAAATAACACTCCTGTGAAATATGTGACGTCTATGTAGCTTTGAAAACCGAAAGGCCTGTATTCAAATCCTGTCTTGGACACATAGTGGGTGTGTGACTATAACCTTTCTATGCCTTCAGTGAACTAAGACTTAAAATTGTCCAACAGTTATCAATATACATTAGTAGAGATAGTTCATACAAAAGATCTTCTCTACACTAATGAAATCATAACTCTAGAACTCCTTTTCCCTTTCCCATTTTACAGATAAGGCAATTGAGTCTCTATGTGACTATGTCTCATACAGTTAGTAATGAGTGGTGGTGGGGCTTGAAATGAGTTTTTTTCTGGCTCTAGGGCCAATATTCTAAATATTGTAGGATAGCATTCATTTCTCCTCTAGAAAAAGTCCATTTGGGAAAATTATTTTTCCAGTGTCCTTCCTCTGACTCTACTATCTCTGTGTGTGGGCGATTGGGGGGGGAGGCCAGGGACAAGGATGATGAGCGTACTTGGGCACCTTTGGAGTAGGAGAGCTGCTCACCAGCTGTACTGACTGAGACAAGACAGCAAGTTATGTCCTGTTTCCCCCTCATCACCACTCAGCCAAATTCTTGTGTTTGTCAGTCTATTATTACTGAGAGAGAGAAGAAACAGAAGCCATGTGATGGAGTTGGACCCTAGAGGTTGCTGTGGTCCCAGTCTTTAGCCTATGTTTAATCCTGATTCCAAAAAAGCATTGGGCCTGATTGATTTTGGAGGTGATCTGTGGGCCACCCTAGAAATTTGGATTTGAAGGGTAATGGAAGGGAGAGGGAAGGACAGTAGCCTTTTTTGGGGAGTGGGGAGGAGAGTAGGATTAGGGAGGTTAAGGTCCAAGCTGATCTGACTATGGGATGGATTAAAGGGTGTCCTCTTCCTTGGAGCCTTAGGAACCCTTCCGTCTGCAGACCCCACAGCCCCCTCCTTGGGGCCGCCTGCTGTAAGTGGGGGAGTGAGTCAGACTGAAAGCAGAAGCTGCCAAACATTACACAGGGTGAAACCAAGCAGAACCATGTGAGCTATTTTGGAACTTGGTTAATTCCCCCTCTCCTCCCCCCACCCCCTTTCCTTTCCCCTGTTACAAGACTGGTGCAAATTAACTTTAACCATTCTTCCTTTCCCCCCTCTCCACACTGGCTGGGTGGGTGGGACAGGACACTTGGTTTTCCTTTAAGTCAAAAGGCCCCATCTTGCAGGGGCATCTCCCTGTGGGCCCAAGGAGAGAGGCTGGAGAAGTGTCAAAGATCTGGGGCGTTCCAGTGGGGAGCTGTCCTCTCCTCTGGGCTGGGCAGAGGGCAGGCCTGGCAGGCCTTGGAAAGTTTATCTTTGGTTGCTGTCTTACCTCCCTTCTCAGCAACAACTCTCCCGCCTCCTCTCTCCCCTCATTCTCCCTGCCCCTCCACTCGTCCCCAATCTGTCTTACTTGTCAGCCAAGTTGTCAACTAACCCCCCTCAAAAGTGTTAGTTGACAAGGGCTTAATCATGGTTCCCTCCCCTGCCTCTGCCCCGTGGACTCTGGAACACAGAGAGGCCTTCAAGAGGCATCAGCATGGAGCTCTGATGGCTAACCCTCCCTGTCCTCCCAAACAAGAGGAAGTCTTCCCAGCAGGCTTGAAATCATAGATTTCTAGATTGCCAGAGAGGCCCTAAAAGATCATCTAATCTAACCCTCTCAGGGAGGAAACTGAGGCCCAGAAAAGGGAAGTAATTTCCCCAAGATCCCAGTGGTAGTGAATAGCAGAATTAGGTCTCAAATTGAAATGCTCTGATACCCAAGGTTCTCATTCTTCTGCAAACCCATGGTGGTGCTGCTTAGCATGGAGGTGTGTGAAAAGGAAAGTTCTAGCTCCTCTCCCCTCTCCATGCCTGTCTGGTGTTCCTTCAGTGCATTTTACTTGTGGGTATCAGCACTTAGCAGAGACAAGCTTCTGATGCACCACCTGTAGTAAATAGTAATTATATCAGATGAGATTGACTTTCACCCTCTATCTTACCAGGACTGTTTTTCCCACTGGGTGAGCCTCTGTGTGTGTGTGTGTGTGTGTGTGTGTGTGTGTGTGTGTGTGTGTGTGTGTGTGTTTCTGTTGCAAAGGACAGGCTTGTGGTTTGATAGAAATAAAAGGCACAGGATGAAGTGATGGGGTAACTGTATGCATTCTGTGGGGCAGGGTATTTGTGTGGCCTAGGAGAACAGGGAATGTTGATTATTTTGTAAGGCTGGGGCACTTGTTGGGGAAGCAGAGTCTCTGTGATTATTGCTTTACATCTTTATGTGCAGCAGCATATCCTCCATGAGGAAGATCGTATATATATATGTATGTAATGATGTATGGGGGTTATGTAAGTGTTAGTGATGTAAGCCCTTGTATCTGTGTATAGACAATTGGGGAACAAGTGGACAGAGTCCTGGATTTGGATTTGGGAAAACCTGAGTTAAAATCTGGCCTCAGATGCTTCTGAGCTTTATGATACTGGACTAGTTACTAGACTTAGTTTTCTTCTTTGAAAAGTGGGTATGATATTAGCACCTACTTCCTAGGGTTCTTATAAAGATGATAAAGTGAGATGATATGTGTAAAGCCCTTTGCAAATCTTAGAGTGTGCTACAAATACTAGCTATAGTAACCCCTATACATGCATACACAACCTTGCCGTGCTATTTTACATGCATACACACCCCTATATACTAGGTGCATATACAAACAGCAAATAGTAGTATGAGGTAATATATGTTTTTGTGGTGTTATAGAATGGTTGTTTTTTTGTGTAGTGGGAGGTAGGATGAGTGTGATATGTATTAGAAGAGAGTAACTTAGGTCAGGATGTGTATGTGGTTGAGCAAGTCTCTGGGATGATATAGAGAGCATTGGTTGAGGAAGATCTAGAGATAGAAAGCTAAAATGGCATCATGAAATTAAGGTTAGAAAAGGGGTGTAGAGACCTTCATGCCACCCTTTTTATAGAAGAGGAAACTGAGTCTTCCTTAGCCTTACTAGTTTAGCTCTAGTCATCTTCATGTCATGTAGTTCATCTGTGAAAGTCTCTATTTCTTGAAGAATTGCACATCCATACAGAAAGGCTCATAGTTCCCTGGAATGGACTTCGAACTGGGAGATCAGGGTTCTAGTTCCTGCCCTGCCACCAATTTCCATAGGGACCTTGGACAAATCCCTTTTTTTTTCTGAGCTTCAATTTCTTTATTCTTTTCAAAATGAGGATCCTGGACAGATGGTGCCAAAGCTTAAAAGATTATAGGATTCATGGGCAGCTAGGTGGTGCAGTGGATAGAGCACCAGCCTTGAAGTCAGGAGGACCTGAGTTCAAATCTAGTCTGAGACACTTAACACTTTATCTGTGTGACCCTGGGCAAGTCACTTAACCCCAACTGTCTCAGCCAAAAAAAAAAAAAATTATAGGATTCTAATGGATTTCTCCAAATGCTAGCTTGTTTCCATGATACCTGACCTATGGCCCCACACATTTGGTGATGGGATTTGCTATTCTAAGAACATTAATATATCCACCATCTATGTAAATATCTGCATTTATTTGTGCTCCTGATAGGTAGTCATAATAATAATTATAATAGTAATAGCTAACATTTTTTAAAATGTTTTAAGGTTTACAAAGTGCTTGATAAATATTAGTTCTTTTCATTTGCACAGTCCTTAAGATAGGTATTATTATTATCCCTTTTTTAGAGATGAGGAAACTGAGACAAACAGGTTAAATAATGTTCTAGTAAGCACCCAAAGCTGGATTTGAACTAAGTTCTTCTTCTTTCTAGTCCAGTGTTCTTTCCACTATACCACCTAGCTTAAATATCACCTTCTTTAGGAAGCCTGCAGAAACATGAATTTAGACATCAATGAATACAACACCCCTACTTTACAGCTGAAGAAAATGAAGCACTGAGAAGTCAGTTGATTTGCCTAGAGTAACATAGCTAATAAGTATCTGAGGTAGAATGTGATTTCTCCCTTCTCTAAATTCTGTAGTTTATTTGGATCTCTTTCCATTTATCAGGGTGTAATTTGTATTACATTTATTTGTCACCAATCTGTTCTCCCCTACCAAACTGCAAACACCTTAACATCAGAAACTGAGTCCTTTAAAAAAAATTGCCCTCTTTAGTACCTACTATAAGTATGGTTGAATATGAGGCCAAATGACAAACTTTAAGAAAAAGTTGGAAGGTGAAATGTGGGTGGGGGAAAAGGAAGACCAGGAGTGAGTCCTTAAAAGTTAGCTATATGATTTTAGAAATGCTGGGAGTGGAATTGAGATTTGTCCTCATAATAAATGTACTCTTTGATTCAATATCATAATTGATTCCCATAATAAACACAACCACAACCAAAAACCACCCCAAAGGCCAACACACATAAATCTTGTCTGGTGGCTCTCTTTGGGTTCTTTCCCAGCAGAATGGCAGGAGGAGAAAATATAGTAGGATGAAAGACTTAGGTCTGGAAGAGACCTTAGAATAGGCTGTGAAGTCTAACATCTTATTTTTACAGATAAAGAGTTTTAGGACTGGAGATTTTAATTCAATTTCCCAGGATTATATAGCTAAGGAAATGTTTGAGGAGGGATTGGAGACAAGAATTTATTGACTCCCAGTCTAGCTTCTTTCTTGGAGTCTTTAGGACTCCAAGGTCCTCTTTGGAGAGTTAAAGTAGAAGAAATTTCTCCTCTAGGAGGCAGCTAGGAAGCTGAATGAGGGCTGAGTCTGGAATCAGGAAGATGAATTCAAATTTGGCTTCAGACACTTCCTAACTATGTGACCCTGGTCAAGTCACTTCAATTTGCCTTAATCCACTGAAGAACAAAATGTCAAAACCACTTCAGAATCTTTGCCAAGAAAACCCCAGGGACAATCTAGTCCACAGGGTCATAAAGAGTCAGACATGACAACAGCAAGAGTTGCTCCTTTACCAGCCCTTTGTGTGGTGAGGGCCTTTTTCCTGAATAGTACATAAGAGATAAATGAGTGATTTATCCACCATAATGTACTAGAAAATGTGTTTTTTTTTTTCTCAGCAGAATTCAGACCTACCCAGGGAGCCCCTTTAGACTTTGAGCCTACTCTCTTTCTTCCTCATCTGGCTATTTGCAGGAGCAACCCCTTGAAGCGGGAGACCTGACCTCTTACTTCAATACAATGGAAAGAATGCTAGATTTGGAGTTAGGGCCCCCGGGTTCACTTCTGTGAATAGCCATTAGTAACTAACCTGTGTGACCTTGTATAAGTCACGAACTCTCCAGGTCTTGGGTTTCTTATCTGTAGAATGAGGATGTTGGACAAGTCTCTTATGAAGTCCCTTCCAGCTCTAGAGGGATGACCCTTGATCCTTTGTGATCTTATGACCTCTCTAGTGTATTTAGGATTATGAAAATCATTTATTTGAATCTAAAAGGGACTGAGAGGAATCTGGAAAAAGGTCAACTAGTCCAGCATCTTCATTTTACAGATGATTGGGTGCCAGGCACCAAAGTTCTGGCAAATTATATGATTGGCCTAAAATGTGAGGCTCTGCCCTTTTCCCAAGGACCATCCCTGATGGAATGGATTTTGTGTTATGTGCTGTGAGTGTGTGTTCACACAAAATCTGCATTGGGGAGGGGAGGGAACAGAGCAGAAAACAGTAAACTTGGAGCCCATGCAGGCTCAGCTTGTCCCAGCCACCTCCACATCTACCACACTCAGTTGACTAGGCTATAGGTAGGACCCCCCACATGCCCTCACATTCTTTCAAACACAGACACCACCTCTGCAGTCCAGGGCTCAATCTTTGATCCATGTAATTGTACTGCTGTCTGACCAGCTTGATTTAATTCTCTCCTGAGGCTCTCTCGTGGCAGTGTTAACCACCTCAGTGAGAGTCAGATATATTGTTTTTGAGGCAGCTTTCTGATCCCCTTATCCTTTCCCTTGGCTGGACTCTATTGAAGCTTTTTTTTTTTTTAGTTTTTTACTATTAAAATGGAAAAGAAGAATGAGAGTACAGGATTAGGTTGGGCTTGGGCCATTGATCCTCCTTGATAATTGGGGTAGGAGGAATTTCTCTTCTACCTACCCATTGTGGGTAAGATCCTTCTGCCTGGTCAGGGAATGGATGAATGAGTGAACAAGCATTGATTAAGCTCATACTATATGCCAGGCACTGTGACTGGCATGGCAAATACAAGACAGCTAGGAGACATTCCATGCCTCCAGGGACTTTACATTCATCCAGGGATTGTGAGGGAGGCAATAGGGATGGTTGATGATATCAATCTTTCCACCGATTTTATTATTGTTCACAGAACTAAAGTGAGTGGATGGAAGGGCATGAGAGTGGAGAAGGGGGCATGAGATACCTGTGGGCAGGGCAGATAGTAATATACCTTCAGGGAGCAGACCTTGGTTTCCCAGACTTGTTGGGAAGTGAAGAATGGTGAGAATTTGCCTGAGTCAAGGACATCTCTAAAGGGAATGAGGCAGATATAAGGAACTGAGAAAGGAAAATTTATTAGTTCTATTAAAATTCAATAAAATGGCATCTCTTTTCCCTGATCCTTTGGGTTTTCTGGGTCTCTGCCCCAAGCCTCTTGTCTGTATTACTTAGGAGAAACTATCTCTACAAGAGATTGACTATGAAAGGGAGTTAATGCTGAATAACTGACCCAGCATTTATTCCTTCATTCAAAAAAGCATTTCTATGTGTGCTGGTGAGCTGATGTTGCTGGAGGGAGAGGGCTAGCACAGGTTAGAGTAATAAGGCAGTCTGGATTCAAATCCTACCTTACACGTCTGGTATGACCACAGCAAGTGAGTCTTAGACATGGCTCACAACACTTACAGGACCTGCCCCACAGAGTTGATCTTCCCCCTCCCAAATTAATTAAATTGTCAGTTAACAAGCTTTTATGATCTTTCCTCCACTCCTCACCCCGAATTGTATCAAATAGACATAATTGAGCAAAACAAATTCCCATGCTGGCAGGTTCCAAAATGCATGTCATTCTGTATTCTGAGGCCAGCACTCCTCTGTCAAAAGGTGGGCAGAGTGCTTCATCACAGTCCTTTGTAGCATGGTTGGACATTGTATTGAATAGAGTTCTCAGGTGTTTCAAAGTTGTTTGTCTTTATCACCACACAATTATTTTGTAGACCTTAAAGGGCTGGAGAAATGTGACTAACTGTCCTTTATTGGCAGTGGAGTGGGAGGGGATGATTTTCCTGTTTAACCGGGGAGAAGTATATACCTACAACACAAGAAGAAAACTATTAGAGATAGCTGTGGATGTGTGCCAGCAGACCTGCTGGAAAGTGCATCCAGATGAGTGTGTTGGAGGTAGGAAAGAGAGAGGAAGCATTCAAGGGGCCTGGGAGGCCAAGGGTAGCCAGCTGTGGGAGCCAGGAGGGCACGAGGGGATCCCTGGGGAAGGAATTCCTGGAACATCTCAGGGTGTGGAATTTTGAGATGCTTTTCAAAGGGCATCTGTGTGTAAGAGATAGAGGGACTTGTGTGTATTTTCCTGCATATGCAATGGGCTTGTGTATGTGTGCATGCGTGTCTGTGAGTGATATACTGGCATTGATCTGGGTATGAATGAGGCATCTGTGAGACGTGAGAGACTTGCAGGAATCTATGAATCAGAGAGAGTTGTGTTATCTCTGAGTGGTAAGGCACTTGTGTTTGTCTCTTTGTGTGTAGTGGACATCTGTATATCTCTGTGTATGGTAGATTATGTGTAGCTGAAGGACATGCATGTATGAAGACCTTATGTGTGTGTCTGAGACCGAGGGACCTGTGTTTGTGTGTGAGATGGACTTTATATGTAATCTGGATGTGAATGAAGCATTTGTCTATATATGTGTGATGGAGGGACTTGTCTGTAATGTGTGTGTGTGTGTGTGTGTAGCACTTATAAATACCTGTATGAAAAGGCATTTTGGATTGTGGATAGAATACTGGATGTGGTGTGTGAAAGACTGGTCTCCGACACTTATTAGTTGTATGGCTTTGGGCAAGCCTCTACTAGCCTCAGTTTCTTCCTTTATAAACAATAATAATAAGGGTAGCTAGGTGGTACAGTGGATCAAACTGGGCCTGAAGTTAGGAAGATCTGACTTCCAATTTGTCCTCAGATACTTACTAGGTGCATGACCCTAGACAAGTCACTTAACTCCTGTTTGCTTCAGTTTCCTTATCTGTAAAGTGAGCAGGAGAAGGAAATGGCATCTTTGCCAAGAAAACCCAGCCCTTTTGACAAGAAAGACAAAGAGAGAGGGGGCAAAGAGAGACAGAGGATAGAGAGAAGGGGGGGGAGAGGGAGGAAGGTTGAGAGACTACATCTAGTATGTGTGTATATCAAGAAAAGGGAGGGTTTGGTTTTGTGATGGATTGGTATAACACTGTCTATTGGGGGGAATGCTGTGTGTGGCAGGGGAAGTGAAGAAATGTTATGTGGATGTTAGCCAGTGAGACAACACATAGTATTTGATCATTTTTTCTGTTTGCCCAAGGCCCTTGTAGCCCTTAGGCTATGCAACACCTTTGTAGCCTCCAGGATGGGGTAAATCTCATGTTACATCTTTCTCTTTATAGTTTCCATACTACTTCTTGCTCCCTGGGCTTGGAAGTCTACTTGTCTTTCCTCTCACTTCTCTTCCCCTTCCATCCTCAAACCTCAAATCCCATGGCGTGTCTACTTTCTGGGTCAGCATCTGGCTGGTTTCCATAGGACTCCTCATTGGTCTTCAATAGCCCTTTGAAGCTTTCCCAACCCTAGCCACAGGATTGCCTTGACTTGCTAAAGGCTAGAAATCCCAGCCCTGCCAGGCACCAACACCAGCAATGCTTGCCCCAGGCTGTGGAGAGCAAGCATGCTGAGGCATGGGGCTGATGTGCCTGATCTCTGGGAATTTCAAGCAAGGTGGGAACCAGACCCGGAGAGCAGCAGACACTTTTTCCTCTCCTTCCTCTCTCTCTGCCTGACATCATCTATCTCTCTACTCACATCATCAGCCCCCAAGCTGTTAGATTGGCTGGGGTCATCCTCTCCACATGGAAGGGTGTCTTCAGGATCCAGTTCTCCAACTACTAAACTACTCTGTTTTATTTTTTCCTTGGGGCGTCCCCAGATGGGTACTCAACAGGAAGGAAATGCTTTCTCTTTGATATCCCCGTGGGAATTCATGAAGTGTAACTTCCTCTCTGTACATCTCACAGAAACTCAAGTATTGGAAGGGGCCTCAAAAACCAACCTACTGGAACTCATATATAAATAAGACTTCCTTTTTACAACATCCCTGAAAAGTGTTCATCTATTCTCTACCTAACAAACTCCATTGAGGGAGAATCCATGATTCCCTGAGGCAGCTCACTCCACTTTTATTTTTTTTTTCCTCCAATAGTATTTTATTTTTCCAAATACATGTAAAGATAGTTTTCAAGATTCATTTTTGTAAAGCTTTGTGTCCCTCCCTTTCCCCAAGATACAATCTAAGTTAAATTTGTGCAATTCTTTTAAAATATTTCCATATTTGTCATGTACAAGAAAAATCAGACAAAATGGGGAGAAAAACTCATGAGAAAGAAAAAACCAAACACATAAAAAGATGAAAATACTGTGTTTCAATCTACATTTAGTCTTCACAGTTCTCTCTGGATGCAGTTGGCATTTTCAATCACATCTATTGGAATTGTCTTGAATCACTGTATTGTTGAGAAGAGCCAAATTCATCAGAGTTGAATATCACATAATCTTGTTACCATGTACAATGTTCTCTTGGTTCTACTCACCTCACTCAGCATCAATTTAGATAAGTCTTTCCAGACTTTTCTGAAATCAGTCTGCTCATCATTTCTTATACAACAATAAGTATTCCATTACTTTCATATACCATAACTTATTTAGCTATTCACCAATTGATGGTCTTCCATTGAATTTCCAGTTCCTTGCCACTACCAAAAGAACTACTGTATTTTGCACATATGGGTTCTTTTTCTTTTTAAAAAGATTATCTCTTTGGGATACAGACCCAATAAGTGAGATTGCTGGGTGAAAGGGTACTCATTCCACCTTTAGACACCTCTAATTCATAGGAAGAGTTTCCTTACATCTAACCTCAGATTGTCTCTTTGTATCTTTTACCCATTCCTCCTCTTTCTACCCTTGAGGGCCAATTAGAACTAATCTGATTGCTCTTCTTCCTCCCAGTCTTTCAGATATTTGAAGGTGCTATTATGTTCCCATAAGTCTTTCCTTTTCTAAGCTAACCATCTTCCAGTCTTTCAACCTTTCTTTATCTGTTATAATCTTAAGACCCTTTCCCATCCTTTTGATACTTTCTATCTTGCTAGTTTCCTTCTTAAATTGTGCCCAGAAGCAAACAATACTCTAGGTGTGGTCTGACTAGAGCAAACTATAATCAGATTCTCACCTCTTATTTTAAGTCTACAGTAACTTTAGCTTTATTGACCACTATATGTCATAGTTGACTCATATTAAATTTTCAATCAGTCAAATGTGGTAGCATCTACCTGTAATCTCCTGCTACTGAGGAAGCTGAGGATGGGGGGATCACTGAAGTTCTGGAGTTCTAAGTTGTAGTGAGCCAAGCTGATTAGATGTCTGCACTAAATCTGGCATCAATATAGAAAGCCCTTGGGAGCAAGAGACCGCTTGGCTGTCTTATAATAGTTGGTGGCACAGTGGATAGAATGCTGGGCCTGGAGTTAGGAAGACATGAATGAATGCTGTGTGATATTGGGCAAGTCACTTAACTTCTCTATGCCTCTGTTTCTTCACCTGTACAATGGGAAAATAATAGCACCCACTTATGGAAAAAGAGATAATATTTGTAAAGCACTTAGCACAATACCTAGAACATAGTACGTGCTATATAAATAATTAATTCCTTTCTCGTGTCTCAGAAGCAAAATGGAGCAAGTCAAAGCTTTCTTGCTAATCAGTCGAAGGATTAGGCCCCTGAGTAGCCACTACACTTCTGATAGTAATAGGGAGAACCAGTCTCAAAAAGACAAAAAACCAAGCAAATAACAAAAAAACTCAGTCTGCTAAGTATTCTCTACCCCACTCTCTACCCTTTTTTAGACAAGCTAGTATTTTGTCATGTTTTTCCCATATTTGCATTTGTGAGATTGATCTTTTCAGCCTATGTGTAAGTCTTGACATTTCTCTATTCAGTTTTGTCCTTTTTAGAATTAGCCTAGCCTTCAAGATCCTCAATGTTATCAAAGGCATGAGGGATACCTCCTGATTTTGTTTTATATACCATTGTTATAGTCATGTCAACTATGCCTTTATCCAAGTCATTGCTAACAATGTCAACTAAAACCAGGCCACACACAGAGCTAGAGGGAATCCACTAGACACTTCCTTTCAAATTGCTACCAAACTATTAATGGAAATTTTGATGCTGTCCAATTCTGAATCCTCTTACTGCACTATTGTCAAGCACTTTATCTCTCCATCTTTTCCGCAAGAATAGTGTGAGAGATTTTGTCAGGAGCTTTGCTAAAATCTAGGTAAACAATATATACAGCATTTTCCAGATCAACCCATTTAATAACACTGCCAAAAAGGAAATCAGTTTGATCTTGCATGACCTATAATTGATGGGGAAAGGGATAAGCATTTAAATAGTGCTTACTATGTGCCAGGTACTATACTAAGTACTTTAGAAATCTTATCTCATTTAATCTCACAGTAACCTGGGAGGAATGAGTTATTATTATCTTCATTTTACAACAGCATTACACAACTAGTAGGTGTCTGAGGCTGGATTTGAACTCAGGTCCTCCTGACACCAGACTCAGCACTCTATCCCACCTAACTTGCCTTATTGATGAAACTGTTAGTCCTTTAGGACTTCCACTTCCCTTTCTAGATATACTCTATCTATTAATATGTTTTAAAATTTTACTTGAAACCAAAGTTGAGCTTACTTTTTGTTTGTGGCCTTCATTTTCAGAAGGTAATACATATGGGACTGCTGACTTTAACTCTTCAGGGGTAACTAAGTGCTTTCTTTCTATCTCCTTACTTATCTTGGGTTTCAGCTGCCTAATAGATATTTTTGTTCTGTCCTTTCCACTCTTCAGTTCATTTTTCTTGACATAGAAAAAAGAACCACAAATGGGAGTTGGACAGTTCTATCTATGTTCTATCTATGAGCACACATAGAACTAGCATAGTCTTTTCTTCCATGAAATGAGCAACTTGGACCAGATAGATGGTTTCTTAGGTCCACTTCCATCTTTGACATTCTATGTTCTAAAACTCCTTCTGGAACTAACATTGTATGTTCTATTCCCTGACATTCTGTGTTCTGTGTTCTAACATTCTAGGGGATAAAGCCCCCTGTATCCCTGGCATTCTATATTTTCTATCTAAACTATCTATGTTCTTAGGTCCTTCCAACTCAGACATTCTATGTTCTGTATTAGATTAAGTTTAATATTTTAGGCTGTGTTATGACTTATCCATCAATCAATCCATCAATAAGCATTTATTAACACCTCTTAAGTTCAACTTATGCTAATCAACGAGCATGATATGAAGGTGAAAATGAAGTCATCTCTCTCCTTTAAAAGCTTTGGTTCTATGAGGAAAGGTAGCATATGCCTATAGAGGTCTATTTAAAAATGTACAAGATAAAATTAAGTTAATGGGGGATGCTGGCTGGCATTGGGGAAGACTAGGTAAGGCCTCATGTAAAAATTGGAGTTGGGATTGAATCTTGAAGGAATTGAGCAGCCCTAAGAAGCCGAGGTTAGGAGGCAGTCTGTTCCAGGAATGAGGGGACAGCCTGTGCAAAGCCACATAGGGAGGGGATGGAGTATCATGTGTGGAGAACAGCCACAGATCCAATTTGGCTGGAGTAGAGGGGGAGTCAGGTATAATTAACTTGGAAAAAGGATGGCTGGAGTCAGAGTATGAAGGACTTTACTTTCCAAAGAGAGGAGGGTAAAATTTATTCAAGACACAATAGAAAGGTACAGAAGTTTCTTTTAGGGGAGTGTTATGGTTAGACATAAGTGAGGGACTTGCGGTGGGGTGAGGGAGAGGCCAATTATTAGGGTATTTGAGTTGAGAAAGGTGATCAAGACCTGAACTAGAGTTTACTAAATAGCTGTGGGATCTTACTTGAGTCGTTTTCCTCTCTAAAAAGATTAATGGGGGGCAGCTAGGTGGCACAGTGGATAGAGCACCAGCCCTGAAGTCAGGAGGACCTGAGTTCAAATGTGACCTCAGACACTTAACACTTCCTAGCTGTGTGACCCTGGGCAAGTCACTTAACCTCAATTGCCTCAGCAAAAAATAAAATAAAAAAAATAAAAAAATAAATAATGATTTGCCCCGTCATGTAGAAAATCAGTGGCAGAGGCAAGATTAGCACCTAGGGCCCTCTGATTTTGAATACTGAGCCTTTCAAGGCCACTAGATGGTGCCATGGATAGTGGTGCTAGGCCTAGAGTCAGGAAAACTTAGTTCAAATCCAGCCATTTATTTTGTCAAATATTTATTAACTGGGTCATTTATTAGCTGTGTGACCTTGGGCAAGTCACTTAATTTGGTTGCTTCAATTTCCTCACCTGTAAAATGGGGATGATAAGAATGATACCTAAGGTTATTGTGAGGATCAAATATAATTGTAAAGCTCTTAGCACAGTGCCTCACACTTTCTTTGGGGGGGGTGTTACTATTGTTCAGTTGTGTCCACCTCTCTGACCCCATTTGGGGTTTCTTTGCCAGAGGTACTGACTTTCCCAGGGTCTCTCATGTGTTGTTGAATGCCAGATTTCAAATCACAAAGATGCATCTTCCTGACTCCAGGCCAGCAACTCTATTCAGTCTGCCACCTGGTAGCTGCAGTTAGTTCCCCAGTGAAATC
>JAJPUD010001059.1:0-28650 GCA_023553655.1 Myrmecobius fasciatus
TTAAAACCAGATGACTGAAATCTTAGCTAAAATAATAATAGCTAACAATTATATCATACTTACCATGTGCTAATTCCTTTAGAATATTATCTCATTTGATCCTCAAAACAAACCTGGAAGATAGGTGCTGCTATTATTCCTATTTTAGAGTTGAGGGAACTGAGACAAACAGGTTAAGTGACTTGCTCAGGATCACAGAGATAGTAAGTACTATTCCTTATGTGAGAGCAAGTCAACCTCTCTGGGGCTATTTTTCTTATCTATAAAATAGACAAGATAAAATAAAATAGCTGATTTTAAGGTCCTTTTTAGTTCTAATTCATCCCAATATCTTTTCCTCTTGTTCTTTAAAGCTGGTCAAAATAGGATCCCTTTGTTGAGCCACGTGGGTGTTCTAGAATTCCCAGGACCAATTTGTCAGTTGATCAAATCCTATCTTTTTTCTGTGCATCTGGTTTTCCATCATTGAAATGGACATTGAAATGAGAATTTAGGTCTTCATTATTTCTGAGAATGTATTTTCTATAAAAAGAGCTGTATTGATCAGAGAAAGGTACCTTGTAAATAAAAGGCATTCATGTCCATTTCTATAATTTTTTAAGGGTGTTAAATACTTTTCACCAAGCAATTAGATGCAGGGGGGAAATTTTATCTCTGCATCTTAGGGAGAGATAAAGAGAATAACCTCCAGAAGCTGAAAAGATACAGAAAATGAAATGTCAAACCTTTCTATCTACTGTGATTTCAATCATTCAGATAGTTTATAGTCCGTATATTTGAATTTTGGTGCAACTTAATGGATCAATGTGAGATTCTGGGCAAATCCATTGACCTGGAATCTCTAGCTTCCTCATCCATTACAATGGGGATGCTCTCATTTGAGGTCACCTCACTGGGGTTTGATAAGCAATGGACAAATAATAAAGTGATTTTTTTTCAAGTGCTCTTAAGATTTAACATACCAACTAGTAATGGCTAGCTGCTATGGTGACAGGTTACCATAAACAATGAATCTATCCTCCTGACACACATAGGGGTTTAACTACCCTATTATTTGCTGAGTTACCATTGCAGCATCTGAGAGTTTCTTAAATCACACAGAGGAAAATTTTATGACCTAGAAAGGAGAAAATGCAACAGCTCTGAACCTGCTGCTTACCAATAGGAAGAAAATGATTGGGAAACATGAGAACAACAGGGAAGCTCAGTATCAGTGACCATAAACCGTATGGATTCAGTGGGACTAGAAACTGTTTCACAGACTCCCAAGTCCCAGGAGGGGGTTAAGAGAACCAGGTAGCCAAGCTCCAAGAATAATAAGAGAATGAGAGAATATGGAATCTTGAAATAATACACTAAAATTGAAACTATGGGAGGAGAGGTAAAGATTCAGGCCACAGCAGGATGAAAGTATAATTAAGATGATCATTCAAAGGATGACTATAGAGGAAAGGAGTATATAATCGGGTTTTATAAAGAATTGACTCCTAGAAGATCTGTGGTTAAGCTGTTGAAATAGAGAATAAGAGATTTTAATACTCAGAGGGAAAAGGGTAACAAGAGAGCAGAAAGTAGGAGGAAGTTATGGAATATTCTAAAGCCAGAAGGAAAGATACAGGGGTAGCTCAGTGGAAAATTAGGAAAAAAGTTAATCTAAGGATGAATTTAAAATGACTCAGACCTACTCAGCTAAAAGGAACATTTCTCCCCTAGCCAGTAATATCTATCCAGATTATAAAGTGGATACCAGGGGTATCTAGAGGCAGCTTTGGCCAGCTCAGGAGAACTGATTGTTAAACTTTCAGTGTGAGCGTTTACACCGTGGAAATTAGCAATTGCTACACCTGAAGAACTGATGGAGGAGAGTAATATACAATAAAGTCAGAAAGTTAGGTTGGAGTCAGGTTGTGAAAGACTTTTGAAATAGGTTTTATATTTGATTCTAGAAGTAATAGGGAGCAGTGGGATTTATTGGGTAAAGGAGTGACATGGTCAGATTTTCCATTGAGGAAAAATGTTTTGGTAACTATGAAGAGGAAGGGGCTGGAGAGAGGAGAGACTTGAAAGCATAAAAACCAATTTGGAGACTATTACGATAGTCTCAAGGAGAGATAATGAAGGCTTCAAACAGGGTAGTGGCTCAGAGAAAGGAGAAAAGAGGAGAGACACTGCAGAAATAGAAACAAGATAGAGTAAGTAGCTTATTGGCTATGTGGAATGAGTAAGAATAAGGAGTCAAGGATGATAGGGAGAGTGTGACTCTGGGCAGGCCATTGAACATCTTTGACCTCAGTTTTCCTTAAAATAAGTGCTTGAGAGGCTGCATGACTGACAAAAAATGACTAATTAGGTGCTTTCAGCCTAATCCTTCCAGCTGAATAAATTTTTAAAAGAAGAAAATGAACCAAATCTATACAAATTAAAGCTACATTAAATGAGATTTCAAAATCAGAAATGCCAATGAAAGCTCATTTTTCAGGAACCAGTTGTGGTGGTCTCTGTGTAGTCCCTTCCTGGAAATGATTCAGGATAAACTACTCCCCTCCCCTCTGGTCCATAAGAAGTAAAAAGCACTGATTTGAAGGTAGCTGGATGGTGCAGTAGATAGAATGCCAGGCTTGAAGTCAGGAAGATTTATCTTTCTGAGTTCAAATCCTGCCTCAGACTTTTCCCTGCTGTGTGAATCTGGGCAAGTCACTTAACCATGTTTGTCTTAGTTCCTCATTTGTAAAATGAGCTTAAAAAAATGGTAAACCATTGTAGTTTCTCTACCATAGATGTGGGAGTCACTTCAGAAAGGATGAGAACTTATTTATGCACATGAATAATTTTGAGGTAAGTCACAAAATCTTGTCCCTTTCTCAGGTGAGGACCTGGTCTCTTACTTTTTTTTTTTTTTGCTGAGGCAATTGGAGTTAAAGTAACTTGCCCAGGGTCACACAGCTAGGAAGTGGTAAGTGTCTGAGATCAGATTTGAACTCAGGTCCTCCTGACAATAGGGCTGGTGTCTATCCACTACACCAATTAGTTGCCCCCCTCTTACTTTATTTGAAGAAAAAATATTGGAGCCATTCAAGATAAGCTTCCCTTTGGCATCATATTGCACCTTTCCTCCTTTCCCTTGGTCCTAAGCAAACATGAGGACCTTCTCCTACAAGAACAACCACTCTACATATGTGTTTGATCCCAACCCTTCATCTCTTCTCTAGCAGAATGCATCCTCAGTAATTCCTCCCTGTTCTTGTTCTTTCTGCTCCCAGTCTCCACATTTTTCTTCCTTCTCTACTATTTTCAAACATTCCCATTTTTTTTCTATTTTTAAAGAACAACAAACAAATGCCAACTGATGTTAGGTCCTACCAAACCCTCCAGCAATAATCCTATATTTGTTTAGAAGGATCAGCATCTCTGGTATGAGAGCTTGTCAAGCTGCTTTTCAGATCTGCCCATTCACCTTAGTGTCCACTTGTCACCCAGTTCTCACCTATGGCTCCAAGGAGTTGTCGAACAGTGGCCACATCCTGGTAAATCATCTTGACAGACAGACTAAACCAGTTTGAGAGTAATCGACAGGTCTCAAACCTGAAGATGAGTCGGGGGGTGTCTGCTCCAAGCAAGTGAAGACTTCCCTGGTGGAATGGGCAGATGAGAACAATTTGTTCCAACAACCATGAAAGTGGCTGAAGCAGGTACCATGGAGGGCTTAGAACTTGGTTAGGAATCAAAAAACCAAGGTCATTACTACATTCTGGGTTATTATCAAAACTCTTGACTTTTGTCATCCCACAGGATTTCAATGACTCAAAAAGAGTAGAAAAAGCATTGTATTTGGGATCAGAGTTTGGGGGATCTGCCAGATATCGAGGCAAGTCATTTGCCTTCCCTAGGCTTCAGTTTTCCCATCTGTAAATGAGCAAGTTGAATTCTAAGTTTCTTTCTGATTCTAAATCTAAATGATTTCTCAGATCAGTTTAAGCTCTGAATCATAGATGAGCTCCCCTCATTCAAGGATCCCTTAAAAGTATTCCTAGATTCAAAGCATGATTAGGATTAGAATATACTCAAACCATAGCTCATGGATACCCAATGATTTTCCTTTTATCAGAGAAACTATAAGGTTTACTAGTTCAAAGCAAAGCACAGCATAGCAAAAGATACGTCAGAACAATTCCTCCTATACTCATTCTTTTTATATATTTCTGGAAGAATGAGGCAGAATGGCAGCAAGTGACATTTATCTTGCATTTTTTGTCAGTGACAAAATCACTGTTCTTACACCTATGAGCCTATAATTAGAAACTTCTGAGATTCATTCAAACACTCCATTTATATACATATCTGCTTTAGCTAACCCCTCAATACCTGTGAAAGGTTAACATTAGCAAAGATCAAACTTGTGGGTTGACTCTCCTGCTGCATTGGGATATAATACGAAGAATTCCAAGTAAGTCAGATGTAGATATCTGCTTTCTACTTTCTTTAAGCCATCAACAAAATGAAACAAACAAAAGAAACCTCAGTCCAAATGGAATCAGTGTCATATTGAACCTAAAGATGAATTTTGCAATTAATATAGAATGAGAAAACTTTTTCTGAAACTTTGTTGATGTTTCCAAAATGTCCATTCTGAGAATCTCTACAATAGTTGGGTATATTCTTGCTAAATATTTAAATAATATAAGCAACAGGGGTAATGGAAAGATATTGAATTTGCTATGTTAGCAGGATAAGAATATTTTTAAAATAGTATTTATTCACTTTAGGGTTTAGGGCAGAATCCACTTGACTCAATTTGCTTACCCAAGGGAGTCTTATGTTATTCTTTGTAGCTTTTAGTTAAATTGGGATGACTTAAAATAATCTAAAAGTGTATTTGTGTATGTATGTAACCACATAAATGTTGCCTAAGGCCAAATAGCTTTAATAAAACAAGCAAATGTCATATAAAATATAAGTAGGACCATAGGATAAATACAGTTATAATATACAGTAACTAACAATTCAGTTTTCTATAAACAAATCGGATCTGAATGACCTTCACATTTGGATGATGGGAAACTTAGATAAACTAAATAAAAAGAGAATTGTCAATTACATAGGACTGAAGGGAAGGAAAAAAAAATCCAATTTGGTTTTGATCTTTGAGAAAGCTTATTAGAGATCTTCAAAATTGCCACCAAGGATATCTAATGTTAATGATTAGTTCTGATTACAACAGAACTTGTAAAATGAGGGAGGGGATCCTCCCTATAAGTCTTTGAGAGTATATGTTGAGCAATTAAGCACTTTGGGCACTTGAGGGAGTTGAACATAGTTTGGGGGCTTTACACTGGTATGCAACAGGGAATGATGGTTGTGATAGGTCAAAGCACTGTTTTTTTTTGTTTGTTTGTTTTTTTTTGTTTTGTTTTTTCAGGAAAATTAATTTTTTTCTTCCAGTATATTTGAGGAGATTAGGTGACAGAACTAGGTGACTTTCCATGGAGAGTGGATGGGTTTTTGGAAAGGAAGAAAGGATTTTAATTATTAAGTGTTGGAAAAAGAGAATTTATTAGGAGGATCGAGAATGTATTTTTTTTTTTTTTGCTTTTTGCTGAGGCAATTGAGGTTAAGTGACTTGCCCAGGGTCACACAACTAGGGAATGTTAAGTGTCTGAGACCAGATTTGAACCCAGGTCCTCCTGACTTCAGGGCTGGTGCTCTATCCACTGTGCCACCTAGCTGCCCCGAGAATGTATTTCTTTAGAGACATGTTCATTCCTTACCTGCAAGTGCTTCTGAGAGGAGCCTAAAAGTACTCTTTGTTTGATAGGCATCCATACTCTTAGATCATAGAAATCCTTGTAGGAAGTGATAATAGAAGCATACATTTAGATCTGATGAGGAAGTATTAACCTAGTATTAACCATGCACTAAAGGGTGCATGGGTAGATTTCAGAAGGTATATGAACTTTGATGAGAAAAAAGTGCATCTTTATTCCTGAAATTTAACTTTTCCTTCTATTATTTAAAGCTTTTTGAGAAGGGATCTACAATATTCAGCAGAATGCTCAAGTAGTCTGTTTTACACACACACACACACACACACACACACATAATTAAGAATCCCTTCTCTAGAATCAGGAGAATACTTTACATAGTAACAACAAGATTGTGTGATGATCAGCTATGATAGATTTAGCTCTTCTTAGCAATATAGTGACCCAAAGCAATTTCAATAGTCTTGGGATGGAAAATGCCATCCACATCCAGTGAAAGAACTATGGAGACTGAATGCAGATCGAAGCATACTATTTCCACTTTTTTTTGTTTCTTCTTTCTTATATTTTTCCCTTCTGTTGTGATTTTTCTTTCACAACATGACTAATAGAAATATGTTTAACATGATTGTAAATGTATAACCTGAATCAAATTGAGATTCAGTTTCGGGTCCTATGTCTCAAAAATCCAGTGTCCTTTCTACTTCTATTCATAAAATGTTTAGCGCAGATCAGCAAGTAGGAGGTGCTATTTAAATGCTTATTCCTTTCCCTTTCCCACACTACACTATGTATAGTAGAAAGATGCTGTTAGAAATTATCATCTAGTTTCTTCTTGGATAGGCATAAAGCCTTGACATACCCACTTAACAATATTCAATGAATATGACATTAAATTTGCAAAACATAAAGTTTGTAAAATGCTTATGTTATTTCACATGAGAATAAGTGAGATAAGTACCAGAGCATTTATGACCCTCATTTTTTTTGAACAGATAATGAAATTGAGGCACAGAGCAGATAAGAGGCTTGCCCAATGTCACATAGCTAGTAACTGTCACAAGTTGGCAAAAGTGACAGATTTTTCCCTCTTCTCAGTTCCAAAATTGTATCTATCTTAATATAATTGTGTCATCTTAGCTCTTGCTCTTAGTATTCACAGCCCTTCACAAAGTCTCACAAGTGGAATAATAGACATGAAAAATTTAAAGCATATTTCCCCCTCTCTGTCTCTTTTTTAAAGTGTGGAAATTATTTAGGGCTTTGGGGAAGTTGGGGCAGCTACTTGCTATTCAGCAGCTCATCCTCTTAACCGTCACCCCTGCCATGTTCAGCAAATGACTCTTCTATTCTTTCCCTGGCAGGTGGTCTCCTAGCTACATGTGTTCAGTGCATCCAGCCGTGGTGCTTTGGGGTATGCAACATGGCATTGATTGCTGTTTCTAATTACTGCCATACCAAGAGGCGAGGGAAGGAAACTCCTCTCTCTGTGTGGATAGCTGTGGAAAACACCAAAAAAATGTTGGTCAGTTGGCTGCTGGGGAAAGGTATCAGTTTGGTTGCCCAGATTCTTGTTCTGGAATGTAGAATTCCCTTCCTGGAATGGGGACCCTCTCAGGTTGGAAGAATCTCTGCTTTGTACAAACCTGTGCTGAGCATCCTTAGTACCCATAGCAACCCACTAACAGTTGCTGCGTACCTGTGATGTGCCCAGGACCCCACTAGGCATTGTGAGGAATACACCGGGATGCTAAGGACTTTTCTTATGGAATGTGTGATTCAGTTAAGAAGACAAAAAAGAGGTATATGTGAATTCAGGAGTGCAGAACTATGAGTGTAATAGAGTTCAGAGGAAAAAGACCCTTCAGAGGATCACAATAATTGAGGAGGGTATCATGGAAGGGAGGACTAAAACTGGATCTTGAAGAACGAGTAGTATTTGCATAGGCAGGATGGAGAAGGGACTGTCTAAGTTGCAGGAAAGCACAGCAGTGGTGATTTGCATGACTTTTTGTGGGGGGCCAATTTGATTGGGACAGAAGGCTTGTTTGGGAATTGATTGCATAAGCAGGGTTGCGCCAGATTATGAAAGGCTAGGCAGAGTTTAGACCAGAGATAGTAGGCAATTGAGAGCTGTTTCAGGTCCTTAAGCAAATGAGGGACATGATGAAAACAGTGTTTTGAGGAAATTAGTTTGGCTGTGAAATAGGGGTTGGAGGGAGGGGATGAAGAAAGACTGGTGACAGGGACACTAATTTGGAATCAGTTGTAGTGACCCAGACATGCTGTGATTGGGATCTAGACTAAAGTGATTGCATTGGAAATGGAGGAGAAACTCAGGAGGCATTTAGAAGCAAGAACTGACAAGATTGGATATATAGGATAAAAAAAATGGATGATGGAACATGGTATAATGGATAAAGTGTTGAACCCATCTTGTATACTTACTAGCCATTTTACTGTAGGCAATTTATTTACCCTGTCTGTTCCTCAGTTTACTCACTTGTAAAAAATGGCAATAGTGAAATTGAAATAACACACTATATAGAACTTTGTACATTTAAAACATTATATAAAGTGTCCCGAAAGTTTTACTGCATCTGTAAGCTTTAATATCTTAACATAACAACTATCACATCAGCACAATAATAATAATAATGATAACTTTTGTGATACCCTATGTACATGTAGGCTATTATGAAAGCTCCACAGGCCTGGAGGCAGGAAAACTTATTTTCCTGAGTTCAAATCTGGCCTCAGACATTTACAAGTTGTGTGATCCTGGGCAAGTCACTTAACCCTGTTTCCCCTTAGTTTCCTCTTCTGTAAGCTGAGCTGGAGAAGGAAATGGCAAATCACTCCAGTATCTTTTCCAAGAAAACCCCAAATGGGGTCATGAAGAGTTGGATGTGATTGAAAATGATGGAACATCAAAAATAATGATTCTGAGATTACTAACTTGAAATATGGGGAAAATCATGGTACTATTGATAGTTAAGGAAATCCAGAAGGGAATCCTGTTGGCAGCAGTGGTGGAGTGGAGGGTGGGAAGGGAATGAGTGTAAAAGTTGGAGAATATATGTATATGTGTATATGTGTATAGACTTTTATGTTAGTAAAAAAGGGAGCTCCATTGATCATTTCACCTAGTGTAAAAGTAATTACTTCTTGATTGAATCAGTCAGAACTGGAATGTGACTTGATTCAATCAAAACAATCAAGTGAGAGACTCGGTCATGCTCTAAAGAATGTGTATAAAGGCAAAGAGCTATCTCCAAACCATTGAGAGATTCTTAAAGTCTGAAGTAAGGGAGGTTGGAGCAAGGGTGGTGATCAGTGCTGTCTTATTCTGAGGAGCAAAAGTGCCTTCAGCAAAGTAGAAGATCTGGTGGAGGAAGGTCTGAGAAAAGGTTGGTTCTTTTCCCAATTTCTCTTCCTGGTGCCACTCTATTCACAGATAATGTGATACAATTAACATAATATAATGACATATACATATAATTATGATTAACATTAATATAGTAATATCTATGCTGTAAAATAATCTGATGTTTTGTTGTCCAAATATTAACCAAATTTTAACTCAATCACAAAGAGGCCAGGGATAGATATAAATAAGTATAACTAAATATAAATATAAAGCTATACAGAAAGCTAAACTTTGCCTATCTTTCTGTATAACTTTATATTTATATATTTATATAAATCACTCCAAACTACTAGTTAGGAAATATAACCTTAACCTTTGCCTAAAGGTTATATTTCCTAACTAGGAGCTTGGAGTGATTTTGTCTGAATTTATAGCTTTTTATTTAAAATAAACTTCTTAAAGTGGAAGATTAGAGAATTATATAGATATTAGCGACCATTAGGGTTTAAAGTGAGGCAATTAGGTGGTACAGTGGTGAGAATCCTGAAGTCAGGAAGTTCTGAGTTCAAATCCATCCTCAGATATTTTCTAGCTGTGTAACCCTGGGCAAATAACTAAACCTTTAGTTTCCTTACTGTAAAATGGAAATAATAATAACACTTCCCTTTCAGGATTGTTGTGAGGATCAAATGAGGTATTTAGTACATCGTCCCCCATTTTACAGAAGAGGAAGCTAAGGCTCAGCCAGCGAAATTGTCTTACCTCCATTTGCTCAAATAGTTAAGTACCCAAGCTGAGATGATGAGTTCAATTTTTTATGTCAATCAATCAAATGTATTAGATACTTCCTTTGTGATAGGAGCTGGTGATACAAAAACTGTAATGAAACCATACCTGACCTCAGAGAAATTATACTCTGTTGGCATATTGTGCTGAGAAGATAGAAAGTGATCCTTGTCTTATAGGTAACTAGAAACAGGGGGAAAGAGCAATAGAAGAGAGGTATGTGCTCTAATTGGAGAATTGGGGGTCATCAGTAGAGAAGATTTAGCTGAAGCTATGAAACTATCAGAGAAGAAGCAAATGGGTAAGGAGCAAAGCAGATGGTCAAGGATGAGACTTTGGGGAATGTCCAGTATAATGCTAAGTATCACTGTATGCAGACCCTGTGCTACTGTGGGGTTTGCAGAGAGAGTTGGGGTTACAATTCAGACTTCTGATTTCCAGCAAAAGGCTATAAACTCTGTAAACTTACCTCCTTTTAGTAGCAGCGTGAAAGCCTAGGAGCTCTCATTAGACAGCCCATCTGTCTGACACTAAAGAAGGCAGCCCAGCCCTTGGTTAGCTATGAACTTAGGCCCTGTGGTGCTGATTCATTTCAGAAACCCCTTGCTTCACATTCCCCTGTAGGTCCAAACCTTGTCTCTTTTACTCTTAGAATCTATTGTCCTCCCTCTGGATGTTTTGTCTACAAATAACTCTTTTTTTTGCTTAGGGGCCTGGCTCCACTTTCCACTGTTTTGCCCTCTCTTCCAACATTGATTTTTATTTTCTTTAAAGAAATATGAGAAGAAATGATTTATATTTACAGATTTTGTGTCATTCTTTAGAATAGAAAGTCATACTAGGGCAAAAATTTCCAACTTCAGCCAAACAAAGAATAATGTTGGACTCCAGTTTAATTTTTAGTAGGGAGAAAGGCAAGAAGAATTTCAGTTTTGATAAATGTGGGAGAATCTATTGAGAGTTAACCCATCTTAATCATCATCCTAACTGAGCATTTGATTTGTTCCTCCATGTTTTTTTAACCCTGGAAAGTTCCACGGATATATTAATTGAAAAGGAAATATACTTTTGACAGATATAGTCAATCAGTAAGCATTTCTTTAGCATGGACTATGTGCTAGGCACTAATGTTAAGAACTAGAACTACAAAGAAAGGCAATAGCATGTTTCTTGCCCTCAGGGAGCTTATATTTTAGTGGGGGAGATAACATGCAAACAAGTATATATACATATACATCTATATGTATTTGGCAAATGGAAGGTAATTTTGGAGGGAAGACATTATCAATGTATGGGAATGGGGCCTTTTGTAAATGATAAGATTTGAGCTGAGTTTTGAAGGAAGTCAGAAAGGTCAGAAAGATACGCTCCCTTCTGATCCCCATAAATGAGAGAAGATAGTAAAGGTCAGTTTCACTATAGGAATCCACATGGGTAGGGATAAAGTCTTTATTCCATATGATTAAAGAAGAAATTATAGTTACAGGGAATTATTGTTTGGTTAGAAGAGAGCAAGAAGTTATAGAGGCCATCTAGCCAAGGTTTTCCAGGTCAGTCTCCATTTTCAAGAAAATAAAATCTCACTTTTAGTGATATTTTATAAAAGAAACATATCATCTTTCAGATCAATTGTATTGATTATGATATAGGAAGCTTTATAATATTTTTCAAGTTGACTGAAATTTGATTGAATAATACATCGCATCGGCTTTAAATTCAGGGAATGAAAACAGCTGCTCAGGTGGAAACTCAGACCAACCGGGGGAAAAAAAAACTTTTCTATTTTTCCTGTCCTGATTCAAATATATATCTTTGGTATAGTTTGGATTATGCTAAGAAACATAGTTTCCCTCAAGGGAGGTATAGTGGAAAGAGAACTAGATTGAATATCAGGAGAGAGACCTAGATTCTCATCCATTTTCTGCTGCTAACCTCCTGAGAGAACTCAGGTAAATCTTTGAGCCTCTAATGAACATTTGTTTTAAATCATGGATACTTGGAGGGATCTCCGAAGTCATCTCATATAATTAGGACAAGAATAGAATCCCTGGTAAGTGGTCATCCAGACTCTAAAATTGAAATGATTTTATGAAATATTTATTTAAAAACTATTATGTACAAGAAATTGGTAGGTGCTATGGGAGTTACAAAGAAATAGAATCTACTTTCCTGGACCTCACTATCCAGGAGAAGACAAATACGCAAATTGAGATAAATACCAAAAAAAGAGGTTTGAAGAAAGTACTATGAGATTTCTGAGGAAGGAGAGATATATCCTGACTTATAATGATGCTATGATTCTGAAAGAGAACAATAACAATACTGTCCAGAGGCCATGTGGCACGGTGTATAGAGTGGTATATAGAGATTTGAACTTGGATTCAAATCTATCCTTGACTCTTCTGAGCCTGTTTCCTTACCTGTAAAATGAGCATAATAATAACATCCCAATAGTGTAGTTGATGGGCTCCAGTGAGATAATGTATAAAAAGTGCTTTGCAAATCTTAAAACACTATAGCATATATGTAACTTATTATTACCTACCTTACAGGATTGTTGGAGATCAAATGAAAATATAAATCACTATGTAAATGTACAGTACAAATATAGTAGGAATGCATAATGTAGCTGGAATCTGAAAATTTGGTTTCAAGTCTCAGTTCTTCTATTTTCTACCTATATGACCTTGGCAAACAACTTCCCCTCTTGGTTTTATAATCTATAAAATGAGGGAAATGGATCTTCTCTTAGGCCCCCTTCCAATTCTAAATCCTATGTTATGGTAATCAGATAGGACACACAATTCCATCCCATACAATTAGAGGAAAAGGTCTTACCAGAAATAGTAACAGATAGGGTAACCTTAGACATGCATTGCACACTATCAATTCAATTGAATACAAAAAGCCGACTATATGCCAAGAATTGTGACGGACTTTGGCAACACAAAGACAAAAATACAGTGGTCCCTTAGAAAGCTACCACTTTACAGTAGACACCTTTTCCTACTGCAAAATGCTTTGATTTGAAGAGAAGAATGAGGTGCACAAAAGATGCTTCTCTTTCTTCTCAGGATAGGGAATAGTTCGAATGAACAAAAAGACTAAATTATCCTTTTCTGTAAAGCTTTTTCTACACCCCATCTCCACATCCTGCTAGTGCATTCCCTCTAATGTTACTTCTATTTACACTGTATACATCTTGTTTCTATGTAGTTATTTACAATTGTTTCCCCCATTAGAATGTATTCATTTTGAGGAGTTATTGGTTGGTTTTTTTTTTGTTATGTTGTTATTGTCAATTTTGGCCATTATCTCCAGTGCTAAGCATAATATCTGGCACATAGTAAGTAATAAATGCTAGTTCACTGGCTTTAATACCTGTGATAGCACAGGATCAAAAGGACTGTCATTTTGCAAATGGCTAAGGGGTAGGTAGATGGCAATAATCAGCAGATATCAAAGATTTTCTGAGTATAAATTATGGCTCAGTTTCTTTCTTTACTGAGTAACTGACTGGTTTAAAGGATAAGGAAGGAAAGAAGGGGAAGAGACAGGGAGGAAGAAAAAGAGGATGGGAGAAAGAAAAGGAGAAAGGAAGAGAAAGAAGGAAGGAGGAAAGTAGGGGAGGGAGGAAGAGAGAGAGAAAGAAGGAAGGTAGGGGAAAAGGAAGGGAAAGAAGAAAGAAGGTTGGGAATTGGGGGAAAGGGAGGGAGAAAAGGAGAGAGGAAAGGAAGGAAGGCTAATAAGGAAAAGAAGGAAGAAGGAAAAGAAAGAAAAAAGGAAATAAGAAAAGCAGAGAAAGGAAGAAATAAAAGAACAAGAAAGGGGAAGGAGAAAACAAAGTTAATTTAGTCTTAGGACTAAAATTGTTTAATAGAAGAAAGATTTCCTTTTTCTACTATCTTTGAACTAGGCCCTGGGAACTTGCATACACACTGGCATCTTCAATTTGGAACAAAATGTTTCTCAGCTGGAATTTGCAGATAGAGATGGGTAGTCCCACGTCTCCTTCTTTCTCCCTGAATGTGAGATGATGTCTCCTTTCTTCAGACCACAAAAGCTGCTTTAAGAAGAATGTTTATTCATCATGTTCATGCATTTTACAAGGGGAAAAATGCCCTGGATTGTTATAAACCTACTTTATGGACTAAAGCTTATTCCTTGTAACAAAGTAGTTTGCTTTTTTGCACAGTGCTAGACAGCCCACTGGCCCTCAGTTGCCTAAGGCCAGAGCTTTGCATTTCTGAACAGTTTCTAAATTAAAAATGAAGAAATTTCAGGCAGATGTAAATACTACCTAGGACAAACTTAGGGGCATAAGTTGCTTCAAAGCTTTAGCCTCTTTTATTCTTTCCAATAACCAAGTGTGTTCCCTCCTGGGAGCACTGATTCTGGTTGTGTGGTTTATACCATTCCTTTCATTGTATCTTGCAGATTCTTGTGTTTGTGGAGCTCAAATCATTATTATGTTCTAGGTACTCTGGTGGGCACTGGGATTATGCCAAAAACAAAAAGTCCCAGAGCTCAAGGAGTTTATATTCTCTTGGAAAAAACAACAAGGACACATTTAAGTATATGCAAAATAAATATAAGGGGTTTGCTTATTTATTTTTTGAGAGGGGAAGAACTAGGTAAGGTGAATAGGGACCATTCAAATGCATTTAATCCTCCCGACCTTGTGAGATGAAAGAGTATGCTGAATATCTGAGAGTTAAATGATTTTCTATCATATACTCAGAGCAACTTTTTTGGTCAAAGAATTAGTACTTGGTATTTGAATCTAGGTCTTTTCGATATCATACTAAACTACAATATAATTTCCTGGGGGAAAGCTTGACAACCCAAAAGAAGAATCAAGTTCTTTATGTTTCCACCCTGCAGCTCTAGGGTGAATGACTGAAAACTTAAGTTTGGCTAGGGTCTCCTCAAAAGTGAGGGGTCAAATGGTAGATCCATTTTAGGACAGTTACTTATTGTATCTATATAAAAGAAATTCTAAGAAGATATTCATAAATACACATTGAAAAAAAAAACAACAACCTTGAAGCAGTAGTGAGGTAACTATTGTTATGTTACTCTGGGAAATTGCAATTTAAACATCTAAACATAAAGCAATTTGCAGAACTGTTGAATTAGGCATTTTACATTTTTTTAACCTTGGCTTTGCACTGTCCAAACAATTCCATTTCAGCCCACATTTTCTGGTAAGATAGGTCAAGGATTGGGCTCATTCTCATGGGGTGGTATACTCCAAAAAGCTCTAGAATAAAATGTTCCTTTGGAGGTAAGCATATGCTTCTTTGCAAATGGCAGAGCAACTCAAAATAGATTACAGGGGTTCAACCCCCATCACATATACAAGACACATATAGAACAAATAACAAGCACAAGGAGGAAAAGCCTCCTGTAGAAGGTAATACTTGAACAGAATGTTGAAGGAAGTCAGGGATTGTAAGAGGTACATCCTTGAATTCATGATCTATAGCTAGTTTAAAGGAACAAACATGAAATATGACATTGTATGTAAGGAACATCAAATAGACCAGTATGGTTGGACTATAGAATGTGTGGAAGAGAGAATTTATATAAGAAACCTGGAAAATAGGAAGGGGCTAAATTATGAAAACTTTTAAATGCCAGAAAACTTTATATTTTATTATAGAATTGATCCCTGGGTCACTCAAGGTCCCTGGAGTGGGCCACCAGAATTTATTAAGCAGGTGGCTGACATAGTTAGACCTGTGATTTAGGAAAAACACTTTAGCAGCTGTATGGAGTATGGATTGAGATGGGGTGAGAATTGAAGCAGAAATGTTATAGAAAGAAAGAAATCATGAGTGTAACTAGGATTATCTGGTCAATGGAAAGGGCAATCCTTGGAGCATACATAGATATTCCCTGCTTGTGTCTAGTTCAAGAAACTTTGTGAAAGCTTATAGTGAGCTTACTTTCAGCTAAGATGCCTCAGATTTTGTTTTGTGTGATGATAAAAAAATTCTTTATGCAAGAGATTCTAGAATAGAGAATTCTCTGTGATCTAGAAAAATTAATGACTCGAGTTGCTTACAAAAGGGTTGACTCACTTATATTTCTCACTCTTTGTCCCATGGCTTTACATTGGGAAGACAATATTGAGTTACCTCCTGAGATCTGGGTTGGAGACTCTTCTGAGTCTTTTGCCTAATTAAATCATGACTAAGTATACAAACTGCTCAACACTGAATGGGTATGGTTTCTAGCAAATAATTGAAGACCTTAACTTAAAAAGGCCCAGGTCTCCCACTGTATCCAGGGTGCTGGACCCAGATGGCTCTGGAGGAGAAAGTGACCTTATACAGCCCTCCCTTCTTAATCCACTTCACTTGCATGTTATGGTATCACCTCTCTGATGTCATAATCTTTAAGAAGGACAAACAGCAACAATAACAACAATAATGAACTCCTTAGGGCAACCTATGTCTTGTGTGAGAATGTCTCTTTTTTGTTTGTTCTTTCTCTAAATTAGGTGAGTGAATATTCTGAAATGGGAATGCCCAGGCAATTTTGGAGTTCAGGAAGTGACCAGATTTCAGGATCCATTCTGCAGTTGGAACTGAATACTGTCGGCATCCAATGGAATTGATAAATGCAGTGGCCAGAATTATAGCTGAAGAAATGGAAGCAACTGCAAACAGTTACTCAAGGACAACAGCAGCCAAGGAACATGATCTCTTAAACTAAAGAATAATGTTGTTTATGGATTTTAGAAAAACATTGACTGTCAGAGCTTAGCAAAAAGCTGCACATAGGGAGAACTTTACAAGGACTCCACAAAGGAGGAAAAGGAGCTGAGAGGTACCTTTTTGCTGTATATGTTTTACACAAGTAGGCTTCACTACCACCAAACTCTAAGTTTAAGCCTACACTTCCCAAGGATGTTGCATATATGGTAGAGTATACCCTAGGGTTTGGTGGAAATTCTTATATCTGAGTAAATAAGACTGGCTGGGTTATTTAGTTAATATGGAACATATTAGTGGGGCTCAGGAACAATAATATTAGAAATCCAGCCCTTCAGTGTTACCCCTAGAACATTGAGAGAGTAGTAGTTAACTGTCCCCTAGTAACTCCAACTTGACTATGGGTCTGAGAAGAAGTGCCACATGATTTGACAATTGGTTTAATATGTGGGACAAGCAAAGTCGAGGGGTTAAGGATGAAAAAAGGTTTCTAGTCTTGTTGAACTGAAGGATAATGGTACCCAAACATCAAGAGGGAAGTTTGGAAGAGGGAAGGGTTTTGAAGGATATTCTGATTTGAGATATCTTGAGATAATCCAATTGAATATATCCAAAAGGCTGTTAACAATAAAGAATGAAACTGGATTTATAAAAATGGAAGTATTCTGTATAAAGAAGACATTTGAGTTCAATGAGGAGCTGGTGAGATCATCAAGTGAGGGAGTATGGAAAGAAAAGAGAAGCAAAACAAAAGAGAGTAACAGTACATGCAATATTATGCTTTTATAGATTTAGTACTTATTTTTACTTTAGTAAGTTATTATGAAGGTTATCTTAAATTTTATTAGTATCTGTTGTCTTTTTTAAAAGTTTAATTGACATGTTTCAAGTTTACAATACATTTATATCACAATCGTTCCCTAGCTCCACCCAGACTAAATTCATCTCTGTGACAAAGAAAAATACTTAACAATAACCAATAAAGAGATTATATCTGACAATGTATTTAATGTTCTGTCCTAGTCTGCTAACTTTCTGCCCTCAGGGAGGAGGTACATTTCATAATCTCTTCCTGGGACCTTCATTAGTTTTTTCATTATGTGGAATTTGACTTCCCTTTAGTGACTTATTCATTTACACTGTTGTAGTCATTGTGTATATTGTTCTCTTGGTTCTGCTTATTTTGCATGACTTTTTCTATTATGTTTATCTTATTGCCTCTCAAAATTGTCTTCATTTATATTATTTTAGTCATTGCAGATATTGTTTTGTTGGGTCTACTCTCTTCTCTCTGCATCACTTCATTAAGATCTTCACACATTTCTTTGAAATTTTTATATATGTCATTCCTTATGGCACAGTAATACACCATCATATTAACTTCCCTCAATTCACTCAGTCATTTCCCTAGCATTGGGGAGACCATTTGTTTCCAACTTAAACAAAATACAAATAGTGCTGCTATGAATATTTTTGGGCAAAATTCTATTGGTTAACAGTAACCTTAGAAAACTTCTAATCCAACAAATATTAAAAAAAATTCTCTTTAAAGCATACCTTCTCAAATGTTACAGATTTAACTTAAATATCTCCAGAGAGGGGCACCCTTCCCAGGCAGCCCTTTCCATATTTGGGTAATTCTCATTATTAGGAAGTTTTTTTTTGTTGTTGTTGTTATCCAAATTCTAAATGTATTTCTTTTCAACTTTCACCCATTGTTTCAGGTTCTGACTTCTGGGGCCAGGAAGAACAAGTCCATTTCATTTCATTCCGTTAGTAATCTTGTTGGGAGGTATAAGCCCATTAGTGGGAACATTGGGTCAAATGGTGGGAACAATTTTGTAACTTGCATAATTTCCAGATTGATTTCCAAAATGGTTGGAACAATTCCCAGATCAGTCAGCAGTGGATTATCATGCTTGTTTTTCTCTACATCCCTGTCAACACTAAATTTCAAAAATCCTTTATTTTCTTTGCAAGTCTGATAGGTACAAGGTGATACCATGGACTTGTGTTACTTTGTATGTCTATGATTATTAGCAATTCTTTTAGTACTTTACTAGATGATGTGGATCATTTGTGTTTCTACCTTTGAAAGCCTTTTGACCACAAGTCTATTGAGGACTAACTTTTATTCTTAAAGATTTGTTAATTCCCTATAAGTTTGGAGTGTCAGATGTTTATCAGAGAGCTAGACTTCAGGAAGACCTATGTTCAAATCCTACCTTTTATACATACTGTGTGACCCTGGGTCAATTATGAGTTTAAGATCTCATAGTGCACTAGTTAACACTCCAAGGCTGTACCTTGCAGAGAATGTGCTTCCATACCCTGCTAATAAGAGTTGCCTCAAATGAGACTTCCCTATGCCATTGAAATCATAGATCTATCCCCATTTTTGTCTAATGCAAAAATTTTCCCCAGGTTATATTCTTTATTTTTATTCTATCTGAATTGTCTTTACTAGCAGATTTTTTTTTCTTTTGGAATTAGGATATCAGAGGCTATCAAGTATAACACAATCCCAAAAATTCCTTCCTGTTTCAACATTCCTGATAAATGGCTATCCAGTCTCTGCCTAAAGAACTTTGATGAGGGCAGCCAGTTAGTGCAGTGGATAGAGCACTAGTTCTGAACTCAGGAAGACCTGAGTTCAAATATGGCCTCAGTCACTTAACACTTCCTAGCTGTGTGACCCTGGGTAAGTCATTTAACCCCAAATTGCCTCAGCAAAATAAACAAACAAAAAAACCCCCAAAATTTTGATGAGATAACTCCACTTTGGGATTGCACTAATCATTAGGAAGTTTTTTTTCTTACTTGTAGCCTAGATTTGGCCATTTGTTTTGTCTATTATTTGCTTCAAATTCTTCCCTCTGATGGGGCACAGAGACATAAAGAGACATAAACCGCCACATATAAGAAATAGAATAATCGACACTGAGATCAGCTCTCTATTCACTATGCACACTCTTTTTCAATGAATTTTTATACATAACTTCAAAATTAACAAAGTACTTTCATATCAATGAAGACTTATAACAACCCTGTGAAGTAGCTGTTATAGGAATTTTTCATCTCCATTTTACAGATAAGTAAACAGATTCAGAGAGGTTAATTATCTGTCCACTAACAAATAAGTTGGAGGCAGAATTTTAATCTGTCTTATTTGTTCCAAGACCATGAATCTATGCATTAAGCCATCCCATCTTCCTCATAAAAATGCATTTTTGCAGAAGCTGCAGGACTAGATGGAGGAGCTGGGAGCAGGTGGTGTGTGTATGTGTGTGTGTGTGTGTGTGAGTGAGAGAGAGAGAGAGAAAGAGAGAGAGAGAGAGAGAGAGAGAGAGAGAGAGAGACAGACAGACAGAGACAGAGACAGAGATAGAGATGGAGACAGAGAAAAAGAACTAGATGTACAGATATCTAAACCAGAAGTATGTCTGAATGAAAAACAAGTAGTGGGCATCCAGGCAACTTTGTCATAGAATTTTTTTTAAAAAAAGGGAAAGCGAATGTAACATGTTAGTGGAGGTCATTTGTTTTGCTCTAAGTTAGGTTTCACTTTCCAAGGGATTACAGATTTAAGTCTTCCCAAATTTTATCATATATCACAAAATATGGTAAAAATTCACTGGATTTCATCCAGCCTGACCTTTTTGTTGTCCTTTACACATGATACTCTCTCTCACTTATCTGTACAATTGCACAGGTTGTTTAAAGCTTGTAATGCAATAATTTCCCCATCCTCACTTCTTAAAATCCTGAGCTTCCTTCAAAATTTGGCCTTTTTAAGCCAAAGCACAAGTTCTTTAGCACAGAGCAAAGTAAATGGGACCCCCAACAAGGTGGTCTAGAGTACAGGCTCAGTGCAATGCTCCATGGGATTCTGCTAACCCCACAGTTCCCATTCCAGCAGATCATGAGACTCCTCTTATGGCTCCAATTATATTCACAAAACCCATCTTGTCCATTTCACAGAATAATTATGAAGATCAGATGAGTTATTGGAGGTAGAGTGCCTTGTAATGCTAAAGCACTGTAAATGTGTGAGCTATGACTAATTGTATCAGTCTCTTGAGTTGAGGTACCAGGTAAAGTAAGTAGACTAGATATAATTTCCAATTGACAAATGAAAAAAACTAAGGAACAGACTGTAGTAAGCAAAACTTAAACCCTAACTGGTATCTCCTGTCTCTTATGCAGATATGTGTCCTACTGGACCACCAGAATGTGTCAAATTCTTACTACAAGAAGGACCTCAAGGCATACAATTTATTTAGCAATAAATGCTACCTTAATAACAATTGGGACAGGTCAGTGGTATAATGGATAGAACTTCTGGGTTTTGGAGTCAGAAGACTTATCTGATCTCAGACAGTTACTAGCTGTGTGATTCTGGGCAAGTCACTTAATCCTGTTTGCTTCAGTTATCTCATCTGTAAAATAAACTGTAAGAGAAAATGGCAAACCACCCCAAAAGGAGTCATGAAGATAGGATTGAAAACATGGCTGAACACCTTAACAATGGAACAATCCTTGCCACTTTGCCAGTCTCTTTTCTCTGCCCTTTATCTTCACCTGTTTCTTCCTTGTTCTTCTGGCTCTGCCTTGAGCCTTGAAGTGTGAAAATGGAATACTCTAGTTATCAATTAGAAGCAATTCTGTTTTGTGGGCTGAATAGTTCCTTGTAATTTTAATTAATAGATAGTACATTGTCGACAACTTCCAATAGCAGCACTATCCATTTATTGGAAGACCTTTTAACTCCCAAGTGATGAGAATCATTTTGTAGCCCTATATGGCTAGAGCTGATGATGATGGACATGGGACCAATTAGGAATACTTCCAGTATCTGCCAAGAAAACTCCAAAGAGTTGGACATAATTAAAATGATTCCACAACAACAAAAAACTCAACAGTATAAGAATGGATGTAGGCTCTGATTCTGAGGTGCTAAAGAAGGAAGACATAGATGAAACAGGATAATATAAAATCATTCAATCAATAAGTTTTTATTAAATGCCTAGACATTATGCTAGCCATGGGGATACAAAAATAAAAATGAAATAATTTTTGTCCTCAAGGAACTTATTATTTTGTGAGTATGAGTAGGCAAGAAATTGTACATATACAAGTATTAAGGCAGGGTCAGAAACCATCCCATCCTCATTTAGCCAGAACACAATAATTAGGTGATTAGCTATGAAGAAGGTCTGAGAATTTCTTTAAATTAATTGACATTTCAACTAGGTATTTCTCTTCTGATTGCATGAAGAACACTTTTTGGAACTTATATAAAAACTAGGGATCTGCCTGAAAAGTGGGGAAATTTGAGCAAGTAGAGAAGTGAGAGCCTTCTACCTCTTGTACCTGAGAAGGAATCAGTAGGGGGAGAGGAATAGAAGGATACCCAAGTTACAAATATGAATCAGGGATGGAGCAGGTAGTTTATTCCCACATAGAAAAAGGGATAATGAGCATTAAAGAATCATAGCATGCTAATAATAAAAACTGTTAACTTAGCACAACAATTATATGTACTATTTCAAGGGACTTTATTTAAGCCTGTTAGGACATAGAGAATTTGTGAAAGGTGACCAATAATCTAGTTCCCATCTCACTTCTTAACTCAGTCTGATCAAACAACCATCGAGATCATCTTTGGGCACAGTGGGTAGGGTGCCAAGCCGTGGAATTAGGAACCCCTTAGTTCAAATCTGACCTCAGATACCTACATTGTCATAAGGATTAAATAATATACACCCATAACAACCCTGTAAATCTTAAAGCTATTTAAGCTTTTTAAAATTATTATCTTTCTCTCAACCTCCCTCTCTGATGTTAAATGCTTTACCACTCAAAAGCCCAACTCTGCTACTGCTGCTGCTGGGGTAAGTGCTGCCCTTGTAGCTGGCACTCACAAGCCTTCTGGGACTTTGCTATGTTCAGAAAGTTACTAGAGGAAAGGAAGCACAAAATCAGGAGGCAGCCAGAGGCCTCTGGCACAAGCCTGCCCAGTTAAATGCACTTTGTTTTTGGGTTTTGAGGACACTGAGAGACCTCATTCTGCAGTTGAATGGAGTCTTCCACTTCCCACCAAAGTCAAATCTGATTTTCTTGAAGGCTTCCTCCAAGAGACTCGCTAGCTAGGAGTTCATCTTTTATAAAGTGTGCAATCCTGAATCATGAGCTTTTCTAGCTCAGCAACCAGTTGGGGGTCTTAACTCAGCTGGAAGTAGGCTGAGAAAATCCGTACATCCTCTAAAGGGAGGGGAGAAAATCCATGTGCTCAGCTGGAATGCTGAATGAACATTCCCTAAGGAAGAGCACTACAAGGGGGAGATACAGAAGTGAATGGAAAGCAATGAAATGGAGTGGAATGTTGGCTGGACTGGTGAAAAAAGTTTCACACAGAAAGTGACATTTGATCTGTATCTTGAAATACTGATAGAATTTAGATAGAAAGGATGAAAAAGGATCCATAACAGCATAAGAAAAAAATTAAGTTATAGACATAGGAACAAAGGGCATTCAGTGAGGAAACTAGAAACATGGCTGGAACAGAGGATACATCCATACATGTATGTGGAATGAATGAATTTTTAAAAATCATTTACTAAACCCTTACTATGTGCAAAGTACAATGCTAAATGCTGAGGATAGCCCCTGCTCTCAAGGAACTCGCATAGGAGAGACAGCACATATGGAAGGTTTCAGCTGTAAGTCATATGGAAAAGTCTCATGGTTCTTAGAATGCAGCAACAAAAAGACTCTTTTGAAAAATATATTTTCATTTCATTAAATATTTCCTAATCACATAAAAATTTTAAATATTAATTTTCTGAGTTCTTCTGAGTTCTTCCCATTTCATCACTTTTGAGGAAATAGTCAATTTGATGTTACACGTGCTGTCATGCAAAATATTTCTGTATTAGCCATATTGAAGAAGAGAATATATACACAAAACCCCCAAGAAAAGGAAAAAAAGGAAAAAGAAGGAATGTGTCAATCTGTACTTGGCATTCTTCACTCTTCTCTCTGGAGATAGATAGCATTTTTCATCACAGATCCTTTGAAATTGTCTTGAACTGTTGTCTTGATCAGAATAAATGCTTCATCTTTAATGTCATTTCTAATGATAAAATCATATTAGTTTCTGATATTGAATGATTTTGACAGTGCTGAAGACTCTGGTGACATGAACTTTATTGTCTGGGTATTTAGTAGCGGTGGCTGTAATACTTGTAGAAGCTGCCTTTCAGGGATTGCTTCTCTCCCAAGGCTCTTGGGTTCAGCATCCTGGGCTTTCTCCATCACAAGGTCTGAGGACAGATAGTGATGAAAGTAGTGATAGTTTGAGTTGCCTGGATGATGTATCCTTCTCAGGATGCCCTGTTGGGCATGTTTAGTTAGGTTGACTTGGGTGCCCAATCATAGCCTCAGTCTTTACCACAGGAAAACATGGTTATAGAGACAACAATTTGGCATGGTAGATAGGGAGCTATTCTTAGTCTCATTCCTCCATCATGTTTATTTATTTATTTATTTTTACCACAGTTGTCAAGATTTTGCAAAGAAGAGTCAGATAACTGAGGATGTTCTGGAATATCAAGATATTACCATGATACACCAAAATGTCTTGATCCTTTGAGAAAAAAGTCTAGAACACATGGGAATACTATGACTACAATGGCTATTAGTCGTGTTATGCTATTAAGTCTGTGAAACACTATACATTTTCTTTCATTTGATCCTTACAACCACCTTATCATCATGAATTAGAATCTGAGAGCAAAAGAAGTTAAATGTTTTGCCCAGTCATACAACTAGCAAGTATCTAAAGCAGGATTAGAATCCAGGTCTCCCTACCTTCAGGTCCACTATTATATTCATTATGCCACACTCCTTTCCTATGGACCTTGATTTTCAAACATTGTAAATGTGTCTTACAGTGAATTTTAAAACCAAAAGGGAGTGAAATCGCCAAATACTTAGATATAATGTTGGGCAGGACCTATTTTGATTTCTCAATTAGATAAATTAATAAATCAATCCAAGTGTTTTGAGAGACAGAAATACTGGTCTGTCCTTAAGGAGTTTATCTTTTAGTTGGAGAGATATAATACACACACATAAATTAGTTCAACAACAACATAATACAGCTATGTTAAAGACATCCCAATGCATCCAGGATTAATTGCCAAATGAATGATACAGAGAATGCTATGAGTCAGAGGAAGGAGAGATAAGTTTAGGGCAGGTGATTAGTGTTAAAGGTTTGTGGAAATGTATTTACACTATCTTTATCTCATGACTCCAACCAAGAAGAAAGTTTCTTATTTCTATAGCTATCAGCTCTAGGCAATTAGTAAGTGTCAAAGTCCAAAATAGTCATTAGAGAGACAGCTCCATGGACCACACTTAGCCTGGAGCAATGGAAAAGATGCTGATTTGCAGTTTGAGGTCTTTGATTCAAATATGAATCCCATATGTTATTTATATGACTCTGGGCAAATCACAATCTCCACAAGTCTCGATTTCATCATCTGTAAAATGAGGGAGTTGAACCAACTAATCCCTAAGGTCCCTTCTAATTTTAACTATATTTAATGGAAACTTAAGAATTACATATTTGGGTTTAGAGATAGCATGGCCATTTTTTCCTCATATCAGTAATCTCTAATGCCCTTGAATCACATCTAGGAGGAGGCTTCTAATGGGATGGGAAATGTCTTTCATGAGGAATGTCTTTGCTTTGGGGAAGTTTTTCCATCAGTTACTTTGAAACATTTTGTTTCAAAATTTCTAGGATTTTCTCTTTGTGCTAATGATGGAATGGGAGGAAATCAGAGGAGAAAAAAGCTGTCTGATACACACTTTGGAATCAAGCAATAAGGGTTACAAGATGGAGTTTTGAAACATCAGTGATGAAAGACTCCATCATCATGAATGAGCATGATAGGGACCAACTCTTATTAATGGTCCTGAATGTCTCTAGTGATCTCTTCAGTTCTGGAGCTCTCAGAGAAGTGGAATCAAAGAGACAACTCAGTATCATTAACAAACTGTCAGACTGTCAAGCTCAGGAAGTAGCAAACTGTCCCTGAGTCTGTCCTCTAGAGGACAGGGAGGATGAAGGCAAAGAAGCAGATGACAAATGGCTGGGAGAGAGGAGATACTCAGGGACACCCCGGAGCCACTGGCACCTGCTTCCTGTGAATGGCTCATTCACCTGCCCAACTGCTAAGCTACAGCAGCAGCTCCCAAGCTGCAAAAACAGCTGGGTAACTGAGGCCTGGAGGTAGTACTGAGTGGCCCTGCCAGCCTAATGCTCCATGATAAAGAGGGTAATTGAGTGCTGAGTGCTGCACGCTGAGCCAGCAGTAAAGTCCTGGCTTACAAAACCAACCCAAGTACTGAAGGGGATCACAAACCTATGTGCTAACTGAGAAGCAGAGGAATGAAACTTGGTTTGCCTTTTCTCTCAAAGACCTTCTTCCATGACATCAAATGTATTGGTTAGCTATTCTGCCTCTTAGGTCTTTTGTAATTTGCTTGTGATACAGCAGGAAGCACACTGACCTGGGGATCAAGAAACCCAAGTTCTAGCCTTAACTCTACCATTAATTTGTGGTAAGTGCCTTCAGGATAACCTTTTACTCCCCTTATTCCTCTACCATGCCTTTGACATGAGTTGACCCTTATATGAATGTTAGTTGAATAAATGAGCATTGATAGTCACTCTAGGTTTTTGTGTCACTATTCTGCCCTGATTCTCTTCCTACTTGTCTGACCCCTATTTCTCCCTTTCTGTTGCTGGTCTTTATCTATGACACTCAGGACATTAAATGTTGGTGGTCCTCAGGTTCTATCCTTAGCCTTCTTCTACTCCCCTTACACTATTTCTCTTGGTGATCTCATCAGCTCCCATGGATTTAATTATCCCAACACATGATTCCCAGATCTATTACACACCCTGTTAGTCATATCAAACTGGCTGTTTTGTCAGACAACTTAAACTCCAACATGTTACTTTTCTCTGATAAATCCTTCTCTCTTTTGAGCTTCCTTGTTTCTGTGGAGAACATTAGCATCCTTTTAGTGACTCAACAACAGCTTTGATTCCTCTCCCAAACTCATCTCAAATATACATTCTGGCAACAAGCCCACTCATTTCTACCCTCATAACACCTCTTGTTTATGTCCTATCACCCTACCTTATATCTTACACCTGGACTATCTTAATTATATCCTTTTGTATCTTTAAGTCTCCCTGCTCAAGCCTGCCCTCTATCCAGCACCAATGGGATCTTTCTAAAAAGCAGGTCTGACTCCATCACTCCCTACTCAGTAAATTTCAGTGGCTCTCTCTACTCTCCAGGATCAAATAGAAAACCCTCTGTTTGACTTCACACCCAGATCCCTTCCTACCTTTCCAGGTTTCTTATATTTTAGTTCCTCCCACATATTTTATGATCCATCAACCTCCTTGAGTATTTCTTGCATACAGTTCTATGCTGTGTCTTTTCACTAACTCCATCTACCTCTTTCCCCCTGTGCCTGGTATGGGTTTCTTCCTTATTTCCATCTCTTGGATTCCTGCAAGACTCAGCTGTATTTTCGTCAAGTTAACTGGAGAACTCTTCAAGTTGGTCAGAGGCTTTCTTGATAAGCCCTCTATTACAAAAGAAAAGTAATGAATTGACTTAAAGAAGCAACCATAGGAAAGCACTAGTGGTGCAGTAGATAGAGAACTGAGCTTGGAGAAAGTCTGAATTCAATTCCAGCCTCAGAATGTAACGGCTAGCTGTGTGACCTAGGCAAAAATCAGGTAAACTCAATTGACCTAAGTTTCCTCAATAGTAAAAGGAAGAAAATAATAGCACCTTCTTTTCTTCTAGGGTTGTTGTGAGAATCAAATCAAATACAAATAGTGTTTGTAAATGATTTAACACAGTGCCTGGCACTGTGTACTTAATAAATGCTGATTCTGGGCCAGCTAGGTGGCACAGTGGATAGAACACCAGCCCTGAAGTCAGGAGGACCTGAGTTCAAATGTGGTCTCAGACACTTAACATTCCCTATAACAATAACAATCACACACATATAATGTAATTATATACATATATTAGTCATTATGCCCATTGTTCATTTGGCTTTATTTTCTTCACTTTGTATCACTTCACACAAATCTTTGCCTTTAGACAAAACATTGTGTATAAATTTGGGAACATGAAAGAACAAATTGTCTTTGCTAAGAGCAGCAAATTTAGTTGGGTACTTCTCATGGTCAGATCTAAAGAGATGTCAAACATCTTTTGCTCAGGTATCTTATAGCTTCATCTCCTTCTCAGGTCAGCTTATTCCTCCTTATCCACATGAAGCAGTTTCTTAGAGACTCAGACACTACTAGGGAATAGATGAGCTTATATATAGACCTGGGGAGACAAAGAAAAAAACACGAACTAGTTTCTACTGATGATGGTAGCTTGAAAATAGACCTCCAGAAATCTCTATGAATTAAAGGCTTTTCATTTCTTTTACAGGAAAAAAATGTTAATTAAGCTTGAATAATCCATTTCCCTTATTTTAAGTCTAAAGAAAACCAGCAGAAATCTGTTGAAATTTTCCCCCTTAGCTTTGATCATTAATTATCTTCAAGTTCCCCCCTTCTCCCAAACAAAACAAAACAAAACAAAATCCTGCAACCCATTGCTGATTCTAACATACAAAGAAAACATTTATACTGAGAGTCAAGAAGTCATCAGATCTGATATTTTAAAAGGCCTAATCTGTGTAGAAATCCTTTATGTTTAAGGTTAGTTTATTCAGTGGCATTTTCAATCAGTTGGCCTTCCTCGCCCCCTCCTTTCTTCCCTTCTTCTCTTCCTTCCTTCCTCCCTCTTCTCTTCCTTCCTTCCTTCCTTCCTTCCTTCCTTCCTTCCTTCCTTCCTTCCTTCCTTCCTTCCTTCCTTCCTTCCTTCCTTCCTTCCTTCCTTCCTTCCTTCCA
>JAJPUD010001059.1:28750-69441 GCA_023553655.1 Myrmecobius fasciatus
TTCCTTCCTTCCTTCCTTCCTTCCTTCCTTCCTTCCTTCCTTCCTTCTTCTTTTTATTTAGAGGCTACTTCAGAGGCTTCACTAATTAGAATACACATTGTGTATGAAGAGATAGATAGACAAGAGACCAGTGAGACACACACCACACACACACGCACACACACACACACACACACACACACACACACACACACACACCCAGAGAGAGAGAGAGAGAGAGAGAGAGAGCACAAAGATATAGAGAGAGAAAAGAAAGGGAAAGAGACAGAGACCGACAAAGAGAAGCATGAGTGGGAGCATCTTCTGCAGGAAAATAAGTTCTGTGGTGAAGACACGATTTCCTCTCATATGAACCAATTTCCTTGTTCAAGGTTAAATAACACCCCCCACCCCCGAAGTGATATACTTACTATAGCTGTAGGACTTTTTGTGTCCAGGGTAAATTCAATCCATAATGGTGGTGGTTAATGTCAATCAAAGCCCATCTGGGTCCCTTCTTCAACTGAAAGTGTCATGATATTAGAGTCCACTAAACAACAATGTACTTATCTTGATGGGGTGTGTTGTCCCCTCCTGACCTTTCACCAGGTACAAGAATAGACACCTGATAGGGGTAGATGACAGATCCTGGGAGCAGGGGCTGTCAGGACTGTGTGAAGGATCTGGGTTGGAAAAAGAGAACCAGAATACAACTATGGGAAGGAAGCTTTTCTTTCATTTAGTGAGTGCCTTAAGTCAGAGTCCCCCTCACCTCTGCTTTAGTTATAATTCTCATAATTGACTTAGGCTTAGTGTGTTTAAATCAATAACCCTAGATTTCTGGGGATTATTACTCTAACATTGCTAGGTCCATAGACCATGGCCATCATTGGTGAGGTCACAAGGCAGACTCAGATATTATCCGTGTGCGTGTGTGCGTGTGTGTGTGTGTGTGTGTGTATGTGTGTGTGTGTGTGTGTGTGTGTGTGTGTGTAAATCAATGAACATTTAGGCTAAACTCATGATTGCTTTTCCTTAATGAGGAATGCTCTCCATACAGTGCCCCTTGTGCTCTTTTTATTGTTTCTACAAAATTTACTTCTTTCTAAGGCTCATCATTCCCCTTCTCCCATTCTTAGATTATACTGCATCAATCCAATGGAGCCTACCTGAATGTGTAGCTTCCTGTGCTGTCCTTGAGGGATGAAAAATGGAATCTCTCCTGATTTAGCTTCCCTGGGCTTACCCTATCTATTCCTGGGACCTTGCTCTGCTGACTTTGAAAAATTGAATACCTTTCTAGCACTTCTTTCTTTCCCTCCCTTCCCCACTCGGCTGGTGGAATCCCCTAGGTTCACCTTCCTGGGTCTCCTGGTGCCTTTCTCAATTTTCTCTGAGTTTCTGCCAACCCTTGTTCTTCTGGAGCCAGAAATTTGGAGAGCTAAGGACACAGAATAATAAGTAGGGAGTGCATTTGAGGACGCTTAAATACAATCAGACCAGAGAGTTAAAAGCTTTCTTCAGAAACTATGGCTGAGAACGTTTTTGCCTTGTTTAATGAAAATGATGGAGTAGAAGAGTCAGCCTTAAGAGAAAATAGCTCAGATTCGAAAAATCAGAAATCATCACCAGGTTTCTAATGTAAGGTATTGACAATTCACATGGAAAGTTTTAAAGGCCCTGCTGAGCTGTCAGCATTTGTGGTGTTTGTTAGCTTTTTTTTTCCTCTTCAAATTACATTGTCCTTTGGGTGGACATTGAAGTCTGAAGTGTCTACTTTACTTGCAGTGTGTATTCTCCATTTTGCTCCCCAGATTCCCCTATCTTAGCCAAACTGCCTTAGTGTTCCTTGCACTACAGGGGAGATTGGAATCTAAATAATAATAATAAAACCTCTGCTTTTTATTGAATTTTTAAGAAATAAGTTGATGGAAACATTTCATATTCACATTAGGTTTTGTAACCCAATCTAGATACTCACTGAGCTTACAGTGTTCCCCAAGGGCTGTTTCTTTACTAAGGACTTCCCCAGAGTTTACATTATATTGCTATGGAGAGAAAAATTGCTTTGAACTGAGCCAGACTTGAAAAGATTCACATTTCAGACAGTATGTACTCCCTCCACCCTCCGTATATATTTATACAGCTATACAGAAGCTCTTACTAGTCTGTGTGTATGCCCATGTGTATCAAGAGGAAAAATAAGGGGAAAGAAAGAAATAAGTGGAAGGAGGGAGAGGGGAAAGGGAGGGCAAGAGAAAGAAAGAGGGAGGTTTTGGGAAAGAAAGAGGGTGGGGAGGAAAGGGAGAAAAAAAGGGACAAAGAGAAGGGATAGAGTGGGGGAGGAGAGAGACACACACAGAGACAGAGACAGAGATAAAAAGAGAAATGAAAGAGAGAGATGGAGACAGAGACACAGAGAGAAAGAGACAGACAGACAGACAGAGAGAAAGAGACAGAGAGAACCTTCTCTTTCAGTCTCTCCTTCTTCTTCTTGCCCTGAAGATAAGCATAACCTGTAAAAGGCACTTCTAAATAAGATTCTTTAGAAATCACATTTCCTAAACAGATTTCTGGGTTTGGCCTCAGGAAAATTCTCACTAAAGGGTGCAGAAATGGATTCTTCATTCAATTAAACATAAATCTAGTTTTAGCCCTTTTTCTTCTTTACTCTCTCAGGACCACTATTTCTGACGATAGGAAGGGGCAAAGGTTTCAGTATCTTGTGTGTGTGTGTGTGTGTGTGTGTGTGTGTGTGTGTGTGTGTATGTGTGTGTGTGTGTGATCTCATTGGCTTTCTTTGAATGTGTTAGTTAACGATATTTATCAAGGAAATAATTACATAGTATTGGTGGAATCCTCTAATATCTACAGTCTGGCAGCAATTTAGAAAGTGCTTTGAGATCCTTGAATAATTTAGGTTATTATAGCCACAGATTTTGTTACTGAATTGTGTTTAATGGGATTTTCTTAACTTAGGAAGTGTTTTTGACAATTATTTAGTGATTTTAATTACAACAAAAGAAATAAAATTATTTAAAGGTAGAATATCAATTAAACTAACACATTACTCAGCAAAAGGATTAATTAGTATTTAATGACTAGAAATTATTATCAATTACTATATATAATTGCAAATTACTTGTGGGATTGAAAAGTTATTTGGATACTGTTGGTATATTGTTACCCTCCTGTTATTATATGTCACATTCAATGAATCTTATGTTCCCTCTCTGGTGCATTTTGTCCTGTGTTATTGTATTGTATAATTCACTGCTGAAGGAGAAGTCTTTATTCAGATAGTGTTTTAACAGGATATTTCCTCTGGTTGATTTAGTACTGCAGTATTGGTGAGAGAACTCACTGTCTCATGCAAATGTTTTAGAGAGAGTTATAAATTCACTTTTTTTCTGATTTCACTGTGTGTATGCATGTACATATACATGCATATACACACATGTATATAGTGTGCATTTACATATATGTACACACATGTCACATCACAAATCATATTACTTAAACACATATATCTGTATCTATATCTATCTATCTACCTATCTATATCATGTCAATTAATAAGGCACACTTAAAAGCCAGAATGTCATTTTTGAAATATCTGAAGACATCTAGTCTTTTTCAGTCTATGAAAAGTCTATAAATTTACCATGGCAAATTGAGTGGGAATGGGAATGTGTGTGTGTGTGGTATGTGTGTGTGTGTGTGTGTGTGTGTGTATTTTGCCCTTGCTCGCACTAAGTAATCCATACCAATAATTCATCCACCCTATACCTATACAATACTCATTTGCTTGCAAATTGGAGAAGAGGACCCAGTTAAAAACAGATAAAAGTTTAATTTTGCTTAATAAATACTTTTTGTTTGAAGTTTTAAAACAAGATAATTTAAAACACATTTTTATTGCAGTGGAAAAATAATTAAAACAATTGAATTAATAAAAGTCTTTTAGAACTAAATCAGGTGTTTTAAAAGTAATTTGTCTTTTAATTTATTTTCATTTGACATTATAAAACTTTTGTACACACACACAGATACACATATACACACACACACACAGACATCCTCTCTCATGAAATGCTAATATATATATTGATACCATGACTGGGAAACAGGGGGCAATAGAGTTACATACTTTCTATACATGGGTCTTACTGCAGAAAGCTTTTTTTTTCTGTGGGGACATTTCTTCTTTGGTCCAATCTTATAATGTATATTGCTTAGTGCTGTAATTTCAAGGACATAGGCTTCCAAATATCTCCTAACTTCTGTCAAGAATGAAAGATTCTTAGGGAATCAAAAGTTTTTCAGTCTTTTACAGAATTTGGGAGTCAGAAGTGATCTCAGCAACCCTCTGGTTCATCCTATATCCCAAATATAATTCTCAACACAGTATACCTGATAAGTGAAACTTTTTCTTAGTGACCTCTGAGGAGAGGGGGATGGACCTATTATTGCTAATGACAGAGCTCTTTGTACTTTTGGGTAGCTCTAATTGTCCTTATAATAAACTTCAATTCTCTTTGCAATTTCTATCTATTATTCCTACTTTTGTCATCTGTGGTAAAGAAAAAATTATAATCTTTCTTCCATATGATAGTCCTTCAGGTATTTAAAGACAGTTATCATACCTCTTACTAAATCTTCTCTTCTCCTGGCTAACACTCCCTGATTTCTTCAATTAATTATCATAGGGAAAAGACTTGAGAACTTTTACCATTTTAGTTATTCTTCCCTGAATGTATTTCTACTTATCAATTTCCTTCTTAAAATTTTGCACCTAGAACTGAATTCAGTATTCGGGACATAGTCTGAGCAGTAGACTAACATGTCCTTATTTTTGGAAGTATAGTATACTTTTTAAAAGTATACCTCAAGATCACATTAGCTTTTTATCCTTTCCTTAATGTTACTGACTGAAACTGAGCTTACTTTTCACTAAAATGTCCTAATCTACTTGAAAAAATGTGTCCAACCATGCCTTTTCCATCTTGCATTTGTGAAGCCAATTTCTTGAACCCCAGTCTGGGATGTTGAATTTCATCTTCTTCAAAACAGTTCAAATTTCTGGCCCATCAAGATATTTTTGAATTCTGACTCTGTTATCTTATGTGTTTGTTAACTTTCCCTTCCTGCCCTTTGTTAGATCCAGATTTCACAGTATTTCAATCCCTTAAATGGCTTCTTTATAACAGACACTGTGTTAAGCTTTGGGGATATAAAGGATACAAAGAAAGAAGAAAGGACCCTATTATGTGCTAGTCACTGTGCCAAGCCCCCCCTTTTTAAACAAATATTATTTCATTCAGTCTGCATGATAACACCCAGAAGTGGATGAGATCATTTCCATTTTATGGTGGAGGCAGATAGAGGTAAAGTGAGGTTGGAATTCAGGTTTTTCTGAAGCTAATTCCTGTGTCACCCTAATGAAACAGCCTCTGCTTCATTTATTATTTATTTTAAAAATCCCATTATTACTATTGGCAAAGCAATTGGGGTTAAATGACTTGTCCAGGGTCACACTGCTAGTAAATATTAGGTGTCTGAGGCCGGATTTGAACTCAAGTCCTTTCGACTTCAGGGCCGGTGTTTAGATTGCACCATCTAGCTACCCTATAGCCCCCGATTTAAAGAAGTTTCCATTCTACTGAATGTCATCCATTGCTGCTATTGGTTAATCATGTCTGATTATTCATGACATCATTTGGGATTTTCTTGGCAAAGATATTGCAATGATTTCTTATTTCCTTCTCCAGCTTGATGAAATCTCACCCAGATAAGAAAACTGAGGCAGATTAATTTAGCCATGGTCATACAGTAAGCATCTAACATCTAAGATGAATCTCCCTGACTCCCAGCCTAACACTCTATCCACTGAGCCACTGGCTACCATCTATGTCTTTATCTAAATCATTAATAAAAACCTTGAATCACAAAGGGCTGAGATAGTGTGCTCCATTGGAGACCATTTCAATCTGACAATGAACAATGGATAACTACTCTTTGACATTGTCCATTCATTTAATATGGATTCAATCTAATTGTACTGTTGTCTTGTCTATTTCTACATATTTTCCACAACAGTATGAAATATATTATCAAATGCTCCACTAAAATCTAGGTAACTCATATCTATAACATTACCATCATCTACTGGTTTAGTAATTCCATCTAAAAGGATATAAGGTTAGTCTGGCAAGATCAAATTTTCATGAATATATGCTGCTCCTTTGTGGGTCACTGCTTCTTTTTCTAAATTTTTACTAACCTCCTCTTGAATAATATATTCTAGTTTTCTCAGGAGCCAAAGTCAAACTCTACATGTTTTATACTTTTCCATGTCCTTGGCTTTTGTTTCCAGCTTTAGCATATTGGAGATTTAGGAGTCCTGATAATAGTCTTATAAGGCTGTACCAGTCTTTAAAAAAAAAAAAAAGTAATCCATCAATTCTGATGGACGTGGCTCTTTCCAACAATGAGATGATTCAGGCCAGTTCCAATGATCTTGTGATGAAGAGAACCATCTACACCCAAAGAAAGGACTCGGGGAACAGACTATGGATCACAACATAGCATTTTCACTTTTTGTTATTATTTGTTTGCATTTTATTTTCTTTCTCATTTTCCCTTTTTGATTTGATTTTTCTTGTGCAGCAAGATAATTGTATAAATATGTATTCATATATTGGATTTAACAAATATTTTTTATCATGTTTAACATATATTAGGCTACTTGCCATCTAGGGGAGGACTTAAGGGGAAGGGGAAGAAAATTGGAATGCAAGGTTTTGCAAGGGTTAATGCATATGTTTTGAAAATAAAAAGCTTTAATAAAAAATTAATTAAAAATTATCAGGTTAACAAATATCAACATAGACATTTCAATCCACAAAGAATAAAAGAGCATTGTATATGAAACTGTGAACTACTCTATACAGTTTTTAAAGTGAATATTAAAATTTAACATGATAGTAACAAAGCTGTCTTGCTTGTCTATGTTCCCCTTTTGAATCTCCTTCTGTACTTTTCTGTGTATTTAAAAAAAATTTATTGATGATTTTTTTTGTATTTGAGGAACTGAAAGTAGGCCAGTATCTCTGTAATGCAGAGTGTTGTAGAGGAAAATAAATTGTAGGAAGACCAGAAAAATAGGAAGGGGCTAGGTTATTGAGAATTTTATTTTATTTCAAATAAAATATGATAACATGTGTATGGTGCTTTGCAAAAATTAAAGTATAATATAGATTATGATGATGATGGTGATGATTATCGGTGGGCAGCTGAGTGGAGGATGAACTGGAGTAGAGAAACTTGAGGCTCAGAGACTGAATAGAAAGCTATTGCAATAGTCCAGGGAAGAGTGTTGAGATTCTGAAAATTTATTCCACCATTATTCAATTCATGGGCACCCACGTTGTTTTTAATTCTTTGTTATTACAAAAAATGTCTATAAATATTTTTGTACTTTTGAGTCCCTTGTTTCTGTCTTTGACTTCTTTAGGGATACTGAGAACAATACTTAGTACTGCTAGGACAAAGGGCATGCAGTTTATTATTATTATTATTACTTTGGTAGAATTCCAAATAGTTTTCCAGAATGGTCACAGTTGCACTAATAGGATACTACTGTGTTTCCATATCTCCTCTAACAATGGCCATTTTCTTCTTTTTGTTATCTTTTCCAAATTGATGGGCTTGTGGTAGAATTCTGGAGTAATTTCAGTTTGCTTTTCTTGTATTATTAATGATGAGATACATTTTTATGGAATGGTTGCTATAGTTCATGTTTCTTCTTTTGAAAACTGACTATAGCCTTTGACTATTTACAATTATAGAATAGCTCTTGCTCTTATATCAGACTTTATCAGGGAAATTTGTTGCAAAGCTATTTTCCCCAGTTAACTCATTCTTTTCTAATTCTAGCTGTTTTGATTTGGTTTGTGTAAAAGTATTCTGATTTTACATAATCAGAACTATCCATTTTATTTTTTGTGATTGTCTCAACTCTTTATTTGGTTAAAAAATTGCCCTCTGACCATAGTGACCTTAGATTTATTGAACATGATTCTATTGTTTTTGTTCTTAGATCTAGTTTTCTAATCTTTTCCACTGATCATCTTTTCTATTTCTTGATTAGTACCAAATAGTTTTGATGATAGTTTGAGATCAGATTCTGCTAAGCTCCCTTTATTCCTATTTTTTTCTTTTTCATTTTTTTCCTTGAAAGTTTTGACCCTTTTTTCTTCTGGATGAATTTTGCTGCCTTTTGGTTTATAAAGTATACCCTTAGGTAGTTTGTTATGACACTAAATTAATTTAGATATCCTTTTTAATCATATTCACCTGGTCCAATCACAAACATTTAAGACTTTAGGATTCCTCAATTAAATGCCTATTCTCCTGGAAAATATTTGCATTATGTTACCCTTACCCTTAAACTATTTATCCTCTAACCCATTTTCATAGTGCTTCAGTCTCACTAAAATATTGCTAATAGTTCTAGAGTCAACTAAAAAACTAATGGAAACAATTAACTTTAGCAGAGTTGCAAGATATGAAATAAACACACAAATCATAACATTTCTACATATTGCCAACAAAAACCAGCAGGAAAAGAGAGAAATTTTACTTAAAATAACTAGAAACTAAATTTAGAGCACATGTGGGAGTCTACCTGCCAAAATACACTTAGAAACTGTATGAACACAATTTTAAAAAATTGCTCATGGGCAGGACAAGTCAATATAATAAAAATGATAACACTATCTGATTAATTTATTTAATGCCTTCCCAATCAAGCTATTAAACAATTACTTTATAGAGCTAGAAAAATAATAAAATTCATCTGAAGGAACAAAAAAAAAATCAAGAATATCAAGAGAATCAATGAAAAAGAGTGAGAAAAAAAGGAACCTAGCAGTACTAAATCTCAAATTATGCTACAAGTGGTAATCACCAAAACAATTGGTAGTGGGTAACAAATAGAGTGGTTGATCAACAGAATAAATTAGGTACACAAGATACAGAAGAAAATGAGCCCAGTAACCTAGTCTTTGATATGCCCAAATTCTAGTTATTGGATCAAGAACTCATTACTCAACAAAAACCATTGAGTATAAAAGAATGCAGTTTGGCAGAAACTAGGCATAGATTGACATCTCCCAATATATATCAAAATAAGCTTAAAATGGGTACAAGATTTAGACAAAAAGGGTGACATCACAAGCAAATTAGGAAAGCATGTAAGAAAATACCTGTCAGATTTTTGGATACACTTCATCATGACGAGATATTTGTGAAAGGTAAAATGGATAATTTTAATTATATAAAATTAAAAAAATATACAAATACAACCATTGCAGTTAAAACTAGAAGAAAACCGTGAAACTGGGGAAACATTTAAAGTAAAATTTGCTATAAAGGCCTCATTTCTAAAACAGAGATGGAAATGAGCCAGATTTTAAGGGAGAGTTTATCCTATTCACATTACAGTTTTGATTATTGTGTATTTCCCTTCATCCTATTTTCCCACTGTTTATACTTTTCCCTCTTTCTTCTTCCCTCTGTCCTTCTTCACCAGTGTTTTGTTTTTGACCACTGTTTCCTTCAATTGTTCCCCTCTTTACTTGGCCCCTTCCTTGCCTACTTTCCTATAGGGTAAGATAGATACCTAACTGAGTGTGTATATTATTCCCTTTTTTGAGTCAAATCTGATGAGAGTAAGATTCAAACAATACTTATGCTCCCATCCTTTTTTCCTTCTACTGTAATATTTTCATCAGTTACCTTTTTACCCCCTTTTCCATTTATCCCATTCTACTTTTAAGCAGTTTTTTCTTCAGTGAATTTTTATAGTTGGGGGCTTCTTTTAGAAGCTATTGATTCTTTTTTTCATGTTTTTCTGGCATAGTTCTCATTTATTTTTTCAATTTTTCTTCTACCTCTCTTATTTGATTTTTAAAATCCTTTTTGACCTCTTCGAAGAGGACTTTTTGGGCCTGAGACATACAAATAAACATGAGATAATTTGATGATGATAGGCCCTAGAAGTTAGTGAGTGATGCTGAAAATCAGGAAAGTCTTTACTACTGAAGCTAGGCATTATACTGGGTCATGCATGAAAGCCAGCAACACTTTGTCATCACCCATTACTTATTGGCTAGGTGGGAAATGAGCTCCATGATCTGATCCTATAATCATAGGAGGGGAACAAATTGGGGAGATGGCATGGAAGATCTGTAGCTGCAAATGGGGCCTTTTTTTTTCTTCAAAAAGCTGCCTTTAATTTTATTTTTTCTTAAGCTTTCTTTTTTATTATTATTAAAGCTTTTAAATCTTCAAAACATATGCATAGATAATTCTCAATATTTGCCCTTGTGTTCCAAAATGTTTTTCCTCCATCCCTTCCCCTAAATGGCAAGTAATCTAATATATGTTAAACTTGTAATTCTTCTGTACATATTTCCACAATTATCATGTTGTACAAGAAAAATCAGATCATAAAGGAAAAAAATGAGAAAGAAACAAATACAAGCAACCAACAAAAAAATGAAAATATTATGTTGTGATCCACACTGAGTTCCCACAGTCTTTTCTGTGGATGTAGATGGCTTTCTTCGTCACAAGACCATCAGAACTGACCTGAATCATCTTGAATTGAAGAGAGCCATGTCCATCAGAATTGATCATCATATAATATTGTTATTGCCGTGTATAATGATCTCCTGGCTCTGCTCCTCTCACTCAGCATCAGTTCATGCAAGTCTCTCCAAGCTTCTCTGAAATCATCCTGCTGGTCGTTTCTTATAGAACAATAATATTCCATGACATTCATATACCATAATTTATTCAGCCATTCTCCAACTGAGGGGCATCCATTCACTTTCCAGTTGCTTGCAACTTCAAAAAGGGCTGCCACAAAATGCAAATAGAGTCTTGATGACATCAAACCTAAGTGGGGAAACGTGGTCTTTACAGGATCATAGTCTTCTAGTTTAATTTTAGAAAATTAGATTGAAAAGCCAAGTTAGAAGAAATCTTACACTATATCTTCCTCTTTGCTTGTGAAACTGACAGTAGACAAATGAAAGGATGATAAATCACTTCTAAAAAAGTACATAATGACAAAGCAAAGAAGTTAGAAAAATGCTGTCTAAAGGGGTCTGTGGAAAAGGAAGGAAAAGAAAGATTAAATAAATGACTCACCTTGAGCTCAGCTAAAACAGAGGCCACTGAGGTTAATTCATTTGATTTAGGAGGGTGTTAGTTGGGGATGGTGGAAAGGAAAACTAGCCACTGTAATTCTTTATCTTCCTCTTTTTGGTTAAATGATAGGCTCTAGATTTTTTTTCAGTTTAGTTTGGTGAGTGGGGGAGGAGAATGTAACATTTCATACAAAAAGTAGATGTATTTGGCTGAGAGCCTGATAGCTCCTTAAAAAGGCACAGGTGTTTTATGTCTTTCAGGGGGCGACCTGGGATTTACTTCCATAAATGGGTCAGGTATGATAAAATGGCCGTTAATTAATGCTGATGAATTAGAGAATACATTGCCTACCCTAAGCTTCTCAGCATGGAATGTATTAGTTAATTCTAGGAAATCTAATTACTGCAGCCCTTGGCCTGTCACTCTCTCCTATATGATGCTGGTGTTTGAAAATAATAAAAAAAATCTTCATAGAGGTTGTCTTTTGACCCTTTCTTTCATTTCCCTGCCATATTCTACCTAAGCACAGTGGATTGGTGAGGATTTCTATGATGGGAGTGGGAGAAAGGAAATAAACCAATGGGATTATATCCACTTTAAGAGAGACACGATATGTTTCTGAATAGTATAGTATATTCTATCTACTTTCCAATGAAGGTCTTTGCCCCATGAGGCACAGAAGTGCATGGAAAGGTTTAGGGACTTGTCCTTATTTACCACAGGGGTCTAGCAGAGTGATAAATCCATCCTAGAGTGAGAAAAATCATTAAACTTTTAGCACCAAGCTAAGGAAGTCTGAGAAGGAAGAGATTTAAAAAAATAATAAAAGACATAGTATGTACTGCTAAAGATCATAAGTCCATTTAGAAATACATAATATACTTAAACAAATCAGAGAATATTAGCAGTGGAAAGTCATTTAGTACAATTAACATGGAAATGACTTAATATTTACTAAATCACTGTACAAGAAACTGTCAATTAATAAAACATAAAGAGAGGGTATACTTAGTATGAGTAAGGAAGATGCAAAGTGAAAAGTCTCAGAGTAAGTGGAATTAATTTGGGAAAACTTCTTAGAGAGGGTAAATTTTGAGCCAGGACTTTAAGAAAAGAGGAAAAATGGATCAATCAATCAATTGTACACTCAGTAAAGATCATATGCCATGTATGGGGTCTGAGAAGAGCAAGGAACAGGAAATATCTTCACAACTCTGTAAAGATCAGTCTTTATTTATAACTTATTTTTTCTTATGTCTTAAATTATTTATATGTTCCAATAGCTTAGTGAAGTAGAAATGACAATAGAAAGGAAAAAGGCAAATGGGGAAGTGCAAGAATAGATATGGGTAATGAGATAAAGGTGCTTCTAGTCCATCTGGATAGTGTTGGGTCCCAACCAATCTGGATATATGATGTCCCAAACAGTTTGATATAGAGCAGTAGTTTTTAAGTTGGAGTTCATAAATTAGTTTTTAAAAATATTTTGATAACTGCATTTCAATATAATTGATTTCTCTTGTGCTATATTTTTTAAGATGAATTTAAAATATATGTATTTCTGAGAAAGAGTCCATAGGGTACATTAGACTGAATAGAGGTCTATCATATACATTATATACATGTATATGTATATATATATGCCATATAGCTCATTTTATGATGATATCAGGGTAGGTAATTCTTTCCTCCCTATAAATCTTCTCTCATCTCAAAATGGTAGCATATTCTAATAGATAATGATGGTGGCCTCTTTAGAATACATGGGGAGCTTTTTTTTTTTGATGTCTCCATCATGTATTGTGTTATATTTATATAACCTGTGGCATAGAACTCCAAATTCTGGGCTCGCATAAGCCAGATTTAATCTTGGGAATTCCTCAAAAATCTTTTACTTGTGCACCCCAATAGGTTTTTCCTGGAAATGTCAGAAGGTGACTTATTTTGTCCCCATGGGAATTATTGAAATATAAAGCTTGCCTCTAGTTTTCCAAAGATGTTGATTAAAAGGTCTTTTTGCAAGGACTCAAGCTAACAGTATATACTAGAATCAGGACAGACCACAGAAAGAATGAAAAAAAAACAAATTAAAAAATAAATCAAGACTCACAGGAGCACATAAACAATCAAGACAAACTCCTCTCCCTCATCCTCACTAGTGTCCCATTTATTTCATTATATTCATACCATACCCTAGACTCCCTGAATTTAGATGCAATTGGGAGTCAATAAGTCAACTCTTCACTTTCTGGTAAAGCTCCTTGGGATCTATATAGTCCTCTAAATTCATAGTAGAACTTTAACAAAGGGGAAGATGATGATGAGAATTATGTACTTGGGATTTCTATATAGGCAATTCTTTTCCCATCAGAGCTGCATCATCTGAATAACTCATGGTAATAGGAGTACAAAGACTAGATTTATGTTTACACACTTTGGCTCTCTCCTCTTCTGCTCCCCTAGCTCCATAACTACATGTTTGGGTCTCTTTTGTCTGAGAACCTTTTTTTCCTAGGCCCAGTTTCCTGGGCCTAGGAGCTCCCTTTATTTCATCACTGACTACCACCATCTACTATCACCTCGTATATGATATGGTTTTCTGAAAGTTTACTCCACTGCTTCCAAGCTCTGCTTCTGGTTCTTAGCATGACACCTCACCTGGGCTTTCACCCTGGAACTTCTTCATTTTGGGGACAGGCTCAGACTGGCCATGTTTCATTCCCCTCCTGGGGAAATTCCCCTTCTCATTTCCTTGCACCCTTAGCCTGCTCAGTTCCTTCTCTCAACTGGTTCATATACAAATGTCTTCCTTCTTATTAGCTTGAGTCCCCAAATGGGGTTCAAATTTACAGTAGCCTAATCCAATCAAATAATTTCTTTGCCTCTCCTGGTTGCAACCTCCACACCCTGCAACTTCAAGCTTCCTTCTTCTCCTCAATTTTAAACTTTGTCTGAACTGATTATCTTCAGTGAGGTATGAATGTAGTGAATACAAGTCAGGTTAAAGATATTCCCCATCCCCATCCCCATCCCCATCCCCATCCCCATCCCCATTCCCATCCCCATTCTCATCCCCATCCCCATATCTATCCCCAACCCCATCCCCATCCCCATCCCCATCAAAGCAATGTGATAAATTAGGATGCTATACCTACCAAAGAGACATAGGTCTCAAAGCTTCATCCTTTAACCTCATTGAATTGCTCAAGTTTACTCCTAGTCATACCTTTTACACTTAACAGGTCATTCAGATGACCTAATAATTTCTTGATGAAAATGAGTTTGCTATGAATGAATACAGAAGAATATATTTCCTGCCTGAGAATATCTGATTAATAAATATTCAATGGCTTTTTCTCCATCAAGTTGCCAAGTTGGTAGCTGTCATTTTGTTTTAAGCTATTGTTCCCATTTTGATTGTCTACGTTTGTTATTGCAGTTATTGTCATCATCATTATCAGAGCTGTCGATCATCATACCACTCAGAGATGGAAGGCACTAATTAGGTCATCCAGAATCTCTCCCTAGAGGGCTATTGTACATTCTAGCATGTTTTCCCAAGCTAGGTCAGGATTAGTTTTAAATGATTTCAGAGAGAAGGCTCTACCACTTCCCTTGGGAAAGACTATACCCCTGATAGATTGAATCAGAAGGACATATTCCCCCTTGCTATTCTTAAACTTTCTAAATGTCATACTGGCAATCATTAATCACAATGAATAAGAAGTTATAATTAATAGAGACCAGAGTCTTTCAAGTGGAAGATTACTCTTTTGAATTCTTTTATTTTTCTTGGAACGTGTCCTCGAGTTAATTATCTAGTGTTTGGGAGCTTAAAAAATTCCTCAATCTTATTTCCAAAAACCACCAATTGATTACATTAATATGAATATGACATGATATATCTCTAATAAAGTGCAAATGCACAGGGCTACTCCTTCGGTTTGCACTCCTACTTGGGTTCTTTGAGGGGTAATTACTCTCAGCATCAAGGTTGAATGTCCTCTGTTACTACTCTTTTAAAACCCAATTCCCAAGCCCCTACTGATGGACTTTCCTTTAACAATTATCCAGCAGACTCAAATAGCTCTTAGCAAAGACATTTATTCCAATGATATAACAGACTAGACATTATAAAACATTTTTTCCTTCCATAAACCTGAGGCATTCTTCCCCATAAATATATACTGTCTTTGGGGGGAGCAGGCACAAATTAAAAGTATAGTGGTACTAAGATACATGTGTAATGAACAGATATGGCCAAAGCAACTCATAACTCTCAATGCCCTTGATAGCTTCCTAGAGTCCTCATAGAGTTCATTTTTGGGTATGGATTTCTCAACTCATAGGGTCTACTATCAATGCTAGGTAGCTCTTCACAGACTCTGTTGCTCAGATTTATCCACTAGACTCTCTGGGCCCTGTTCTTTAGTGAATAGCTGAAATCTTTATTACTTCCCCTTCAGGCTTGGCTACAAAACCTGGGATTGACAGAAAACTTTCCAGTTCTACTCCCCAAGGACTTCAGCTTTGAGACTTGTCACCTCATGGGTAGGAGGTGGAAGAGCAGGAGTTTAGACTCTCCTTTTGACAGTTCTTCCTAGTACAGAGCTTGGTCTCTTAGATGAAAGACCTTATCCTAATTTAGGGTAATTGTTCAATACATTTCCTTAATGTTCAGGTTAGGATGTAGCCAGGCTATGACCATTTATTTGCCCAATTCAACAAGAATTTCTTGTTCTTTTAATGCTCAAGTTCTTCTGTTTGTGTATGCAAATAAGTGGCTGTAGAAAAGGCAATCTATGATTTGGGGGTAAGTTCATAATTTCTACTGGCTTTTTTCATATGCACATGAACAATTCAAGCTACATATTTTTTAGGTGAAGAATGATGGAAAAGGGGCTCACTGTCTATAAAATGCAAATGCATTCTGAGTGAGACATTATTTCTCATTGTCTTGAGCCTTACAATGTACAAATTTGCTAATCTGGAAGAGGTATGCATTGTGTGTGTGTGTGTACATATGTAGGGATATATACACACACATATATATGACACACATGTTATATGTGTATGTATATATTCTCTTTCTATTTCTCTTGACTAGAGCTCATGTGTTCCTCCTGCTGGTCTAAAGAGACAGAAAAGCAAATCGAATCCCTTAAGGTGTGTTGACCTTAAGGATGCTAAACATTTTAACCTACTCAGACATGTCATGAGGTTCTATTGAAATCCAACTGAGAATATAATTAAGTTGCCTACATGAGGAAGGACTATGTATGTAGGGAAAGGAAGGCAATTTTCACACATATGGAAGTCAGCATTTATTCATTTATTCAGTATTTATTCAGTGCCTACTACCTGTGAGGCACTGTGCTAAGCACTGGGGATACAAAACAAGGCAAAAGAAACTCCCTGTCCTTTATGAGCTCACATTTAAGTGCCAGAGATTTCTGGAAGCCTAGAGTTCCTTTCTCTAAGATACTATGCATATAACAATTTTTAAGATGACATTTGTTAATCATCCACCCATTACAGTGACATGATAAAGCATTCATTAGTTAATGGATGATTGAATTATCACCAATTATTATTTTCACAGCATTGTAATAAATCCTAGGGGAAATAAGGGGTTTGAATAAGACATGGCTCCTGTCCTTGAGGAGCTTACAGATTAGGAGAATGAGAAGACATAAATGTAATGAAGACATATGATATTTTAGTTGGATACTACTGAAATGGCTGAACAATAGCACAATATCTCATAATAAATACAACAGAGCAGAAACAAGATAATGTTTATATGTTAAGCCTAAGTAGGGAAGGTGGCACTAAATGGGGGTGGCAGAGGCTACTCAATAGAAAGAGCCAGTCTCATTTAGGTTGGAAATTGTACCTGCCTTGGCAGAATGTTTCTGCTTTATCCTCACACTGCTAAACTTCCAAGAACTCTGTAGATCTGGGACTTGGTTCTTTCTAAACAATAGGTTTTAGAAATCTATTACAAAAAAGCAGGAATATTGATACCTGTCCTCAATATTGGTATTGGACATTCTCAGTAGTCTTTCAAGGTCATTACTGTTTTAATAAAATTGACTCAATCACAAAAGTGTGAAAATGAGACATTTATAACACTTTGAATTCTGGTATCCTGCATTTGAGAGGATGTGTGGGGTAAGGAGCTAATCATTTAAGTGCCATTTCTTTCACTATTCTATGAGATAATAACCTGATGTGAATTGCATGAGGATCACATTCCCTGGCACAATTCATATTTGTTAGTTCCATTGTTAGTCTTATGAAACCACAGGTTTTAAGAAGGATATTGCTGCATATCTGTATTCAAGTCTTAGCTCTGTTTTGAGATTGCAAAGCCCAAGAGAAAAGTTTTATTATGCTGGCTGTCTTGGTTTTATTTGCTGTTACAATGCCTGAAAGCATTCTTGTTGACCTGAATTCAACCCAGTAACTCCAGGAAGACCCTGTATCAAGAGACTTCAAAGGGCAATGGGAATTCATTCATTCATTCAATAAATCTTTATTAAACACTTACCACATTGTGAGAACATTGAGGCATAAACAAAACTTTCCCTGCCTTCAAGGAGTATACTTTAATTTGGGAGAAACAACATTTATATATATATATGTACAAAATATATACAAAGTGAGCTGGGGGTTCAAGTAATGGGGGAATGAGGTGATATTTGAAATGAATGCTCTAAGAGGTAAATGTGAGGAGGGAGAGCATTCCAGGCACGAAGATAATCAATACAAAGGCATAGAGGCTAGTTATAGGCTGCCATATACAAGAGACAATAAATAGGTATAGACCAGTTTTATTGGAATGGAGACTGTGGAATATTAAAAAACAAGAAAAGCAAGCTAGGTTTAGTTAGTGAAGGACTTTAAATACTAAACAGAATTTTGTTTTTAATCCTATGGGTATAATTGGAAGTCACTAAAGTTTATTGAGCAGAGGCAGATAGTTACTATTTTTAGGGAGGTAGTTAGTACCATTTTGCAGATTGGAAAACTGAAACAAGTAGAGGTTACTTGACTTTCCCAGGGAAATGCAGTGTCTAGTAAGTGTCTGAAACTGGATCTGTATCCAGGTCTTCCTGATTCCAAGCCCTGAACTCTATTTACTGTTCAACCTACCTTTTCCCAATAATAAAAAAATGAATTGTTTTGGACAGCTTATATTTGAGATATTTACAGAATATCTCATTCTATCTATCTATCTATTGAGGCATATAAATATAGATAATATGGAGATAGAGATAGGTAGATAGATAAATGTAGATATAGTTATAGATATAGATAGATACATATAGATATAGATTATATAGACATTGGTATAAATATATATGTGGATACATATATATATATATATATAGAAGCATAAATATAGATAGATATAAAGATAATGTGTATATATATACATATATATAGAGAGGTACAAATATAGATAGATAAACATATATATGTATATGTATATATACATATATATATGTATGATGTTGAGCTAGAGATACATATATGAAATAGATATAGATATATAGAAATGTTCATCAGGCAGTCAAAAAGGCAGGATGGAAGGATAGGAAAAATAACTAGAGTCTGTGTAGGTGGCTTAGATAATTGAATCCATGGAAGCTAATGAGACCAGTTGGTCAATCAAAATTTCTTAAGTGCCTAACCCACAATGTACCAGGCTCTATGGCAAGTTCAGGGAATACAAAGAAAAGCAAAAGACAGTGACCTGTCTTTGAGGAGCTCACAATCTAATGGAAGAGATAACATGCAAATAACTAAGTATAAACAAGGTACACATAGGACAAATAGGAACTATATAACAGAGGGCAGGCTACAGAATTAAGAAGGATTGGGTGGGGAAGGCTTCCCACAAAAAGAAACGTTTTATCTGGGACTTGAAAGAGGCTAGGTAGGTAAGCAAAAATTAGAAGGGAGAGCATTTAGGTTTGGGAGAACAGCCAACAGAGTGTCTTGTCCAGAGCAGCAAGGAGGACAATGTTACTGGATGGCAATCTATGGGAGGGAGGATGTGATGCTGTGGTCTATGTGTGTGCATATGGAAAGGGGTGTAAAACTGTAGAAGGTGCATATAAAGAAAAGAAGGTCCAGGAGAGAGAGATGATATACACTCACAGTTAAAGGAAATAAGACTGAGAAGGAACAGTCTGACAAGTAGGAAGAGACCCAAGAGTGAGCAATGTCATGAAATCCAGGGAGAAGGGAATATATAAGAGGGAAAGGTAGTCAACAGTATTAAATGTTACAGAGAGGATAAGGAATGAGAAAAAAGCCTTTGGATATGGCAATAAAAAATCATTGACTACCTTGAACAGAACATTTCAGTTTATTAAAGAGGTCAAAAGCTTTGCAAAGGATTGAAGAATGAGAGAATAAATGAAGATAAGGAGTTTTGAAGGTTTTTTTTTCCTAGGAAAGTGAATATGAGAGGGAGGAGAGGTACAGGGGATGTTTTTTAAGATGTTTTTGTTTTTGTTGTTTAGGAATGGAAGAAAGTCTTTCTAGAAATGGAGAGTTAGTACATAGAAAAGATTGGAGAGATTGGAGAGAAAGATGTGATTTGCAGGGGCATTCTGCTAGATAAAGCATATAGATAAAAATAGAAAAAGAGGATGGGATCAATTGAAGAAGTAGAAGCATTGTCCTTGGCAAGGAGAAAGGAGAGGTTATTGGAAGATATCGAAGGGGAGAAGAGAAAGCCCAGAGTGAGCTTTGTTTTCTTGTTTCTTATGTAAGACATTAATGTTTTCTGTCAAAATGGAGGGAAAAGTGATGATCTTAGAAGAGATGGAATAGCCATATGAGGAGAGAAATCTAGTTTGTTAAAGAAGAACTAAAACACTGCTTTGTGGAACTGGGGGCCCACTTGAGATCAGAGAATTCTTAGTAGATTCATTCAGCATGATTGGGTTGGGTGATTTCCTTGAATTGCCCAGGAGCATATGAATAGGCATGTAAAAGGTGGACAGTGAGATAATTTAAAGTTGGAAGCTGCAAAACTTAAGTGTCAATAGGACAAAGGGGCAAGAAATTGAAGAGTAGCAGACAGAGTTGAATGGTTTAGTTCTAAGATCAAAATTAGGTTTAGGAGGATGAGGAACAGGGAGAGATCATCACCTCACATTGCAACAGATAAGATTTCAGAGGTCTTGGGAAGTGGAACACTTAAAGGGGATGAGGAGATCCAGGGTTTTAGAATGGAGTGAAGTGAGAGACTTTAGTGATCATTGAGTCCAATACATTAATTTTACAGATGGAAAAACTAAGGTCAGAGATGTTATATAGATATTGCTAATAAGTATATGAATCAGGATTTGAATCCTGATCTTCTTGAATCCAAGTCCAGTGCTCCATTTACTGGACTATGAAAACTTTCAGTTGAAGAACAAGTAAAGACCAGTCTGTGAATCAAAACGCTGAAGTACAAGGGAAAGGTTTGGAGTGGAAAGGAAGATTATGTGCTAGGTACTCTTGTATTTGAGAAACTAAGGACCGAGAACATTATAAAAAGACAGTGCAATATAATGTAAGAGCCTTGAACAGAGACTGCTTTGTTTTTATCTTTTTACCCCCAAAGTCTAGCACAGTGCCATGCATACAGTCTGTCCTTAATAAATGCTTATTGATTGGAATTTCAGAGGCTTCCAGGGATGAAAAAGAGACAGAAAGTCATACTTTAAATGATTAAATTCAGATAAAAATGATTAATAGTTATAACAACCCCATGAGGTGAATAGTACTAATATTATATCCATCTTAAAGATAAAGAAAATGAAGCTTAGAGGTGATAAATGTGTCTATCCCTTTCTATCTTCATTTTAAATTTCTTCCTTTTCTAAATCGACCTCTCTGTTCATGAGTGGGTAGTAAGGCAGGCAGAGATATGGAAGAGGAAGAAATAAACACTTTTACATCATCTACTATGTGCTAAGGGCTTTTTATATATACTATGTCATTTAATCCTTACAACAATCCTGCAAGGTAGATGTAATTATTATTCCCATTTTAGAGTTGAGGAAATTAAGGCAATTAAACATTGTTACTTGCCCAATGTCATACTGCTAATAAGTATCTGAGGCTGGATTTGAACTCAGATCTTTTTGACTTTAGGCCCAGTGCTCTACCCATTGCACCACCAGTTTTCTTATTGATTAGATGTTCCATCTCCCATTTCCATGTTTTTACAATGGCTTTTCCTTGTGACTGAAATATACTCCATTCTTTATATCTGTCTCAGAGAATTTCTCCCTTCTTTTAGCATGCAGTTGAAGCATTATCTTCTGCATGAAGCCTTTCTTGGTTCCCCAACAGTCAATGTTACTCTCTAATGTTTTTAATGTATTTTATTTATTTATTGTATTTAATGTATGCTATCATAAATATGATTGCTCATATTTGTATTTATAAATTTTATATTTGTGTTGTATGTATTATGATATGGCTTTTTGTCCCCACTATTAGAATTTAGCTTTCTGTCAGTAGGGATTATTTCATTGTCCTTGTAGCACAGTCTCCAGCATTAATAAATACTTGGTGATATCATGATTTGCCTAAGGTTGTACAGCTAACATGGAACAAAAAGAAAAATAAATAGCTAAGATTCAAACTTAAATCTCTGATTCCCAGTTCAGTGATCTTTCTGCTTCCTGGCTGTTTTTTATCACACCATTCAGATTTCATCCTTGCCATTTCTTACCTTGTAGACCTTCCTTTCTCTTAAATATGAGGGACAATCAATTATTTCCTTTCTCCTTTCAGAACCCTCATTTGCTTTGAGAATGACGAATGATTCAAGGGTTGTGAGAATGAATGTTCCAATAGACAATGCCCACTGCCAAGTAGCTAGATATTCCCTAGCTGTGTCTCTTTACTGTTAGTGGGGTAAAAGGGAGGCAATAAGCATTCATTAAGCACCTACTAAGTACTACAATGTACTAAATGCTCTACAAACATTTTATTTAATCTTCACATCAAGGAATGTGAGAGAGGAACTATTATTAATCTCTATTTTTCATTTTAGGAAACTGAATTGGAGATTAAGTGATCATGTAGCTAATAAGTTTCCAAAGCCAAATTTGAAGCTGATTTTAGGCCCAGCATTCTATTCACTGAGTCAATCTAGCTGCTAGTCTTTTTAACCATCATATAGTATCTGGAAGTATACAGAGAAAGTCAATTCCAGTTGCCTTTAGAGGGATATTGGTAAATTGATAATTGAGGTCTCTGAAGCCTCTTCATTATGAGAGTAAAAGGGATAGTGCTTTAACTAGAATTTTCTACCTATTGTAGCAATTAGCTCATAAGAAGCATGTTTGCTGAATTTGGTAGTGTGATAAATCATGCTTCTACTTACTGTAACCTAAATATCACTCATATCACTAAATAGTGTAAAAATTAATCTAAAATATTCTAAATATAATCACTCTTGCTTGTTTTTAAATTGCTTGTTTTGATGTGTTAAGAGCCCCTAAAGAGAACAGCACCAATTAAATAAATCATTAGATTAAGAATGATATATTAATAGGCACAATTGTCAAGCTCTAAGGAACACTAGCTATGATCTAACTTCTAGTATACCTGGACTTAAACTGACTTACTTGCATAAATACACACATCCATTTATCACTGTTCATTGGGAACCCCAAGCCTCACAGTTCAGTGATCAATAAATCTTTATTCAGCACTTCAATGAGAGGAAAATGGCAGACATTCTTAGAACACTATAAGATGGAAATTCTGCAGTTGGTCAAGAATTGAGAGGAATAGCTCCAATACCACACACCAAAATACACTCTACTTCGCTTAGAGAAGCATATACTGGTGGCCACATTCCATTCTTCTGGTGGACTCATGGGGCTCAGGACACAGTTTCCATTTAAATGTTTGACCAAGAGTTGCTTTGCCGATTCTCTGCTGCTGTTTCTTTGGTTAAAGGATTTAAATGGAGATGATTATACTTCAGATGGGCCATGAACAAAATTACTGCTTGGCTCTTCAAATTCCAGGAAATCGTGACCAAGTGCCAGAAAAATGGCTGAAAAGCTTTTCTTTCTTTTCTCAAGAAGAATACCAGGTTGTCACTAAGCATCTCCCTCGAGCCTGCCTTCCTGCTACCTAATACTTGAGCACCTAAAGCATTGTATCAGATGAGCAAAGGCAAAGCCATACATCAGTGAAATAGGGATGCAAATATCATGGCCAGGAAATGCAAAAGTCAGATTTTAGTGCAACATTAACTCATCTACTCCTCAAATATTTGATGTGTAAATTCAGCCAATATGTAAGTCTATAACATGTGCCAGTTTATATTACTGCCCACATAAAGGAGTAAAGTGTATGGAGAAAATTTATATCATTGCTTACAATATATGCTATACATCACAAAAATATCACTTTTGATGGTGTGTAGTCTATTCCCTAGCAGTTATCTAGGAATTGGATTCTTTCTCTTTTATACACTGAATTGGCACAGTTGTCAACAATTTCTTAATATGTACATTTATTTTATGAAGGAGGCAGAAAAAGATCATTTGTGTGAGAAATAGAGAAAAAGTTTGAAGAAAAACATAAAAGCATAGATTAAAAATTAATTAGAAACTAAATAACTGACTTCTAAAGAATAATTGGGTCAAAGAATAAGTCATAGATAAAAACAGTAATTTAAATGAAAGGGAACAACCACAATGATGCTGCCAAAGCAATATTTAGGTGAAAACTTTTATTTCTAAATACATGCATCAATAGAAGAATAGAATACAGATCAATAAATTGCATATGTAACTAAAAAGAAATTAGAAAAAAAACAAATAAAAAATTCCCAAACACCAAAATAGAAACCTTAGAAATCAAAGGAGAGGTTAATAAAATTGAAAGAAAAACAAAACCAAAAATATTTGAATAAAACTAGCAGTTGGTTATATAAAAACCATTAAAGTAGATAAATTATTAGTTAATTTGATTAAAAAAGACAACTGATTTAGCATTATCAAAAATGAAAAGAGTGAATGCACTCTCCAATGAAGATAAAATTAAAACAATTATCAGGAATTATTTTATCCAGTTATATGTCAGTAAAGCTGACAATATAAGAGAAATGAATGAATATTTTCAAAAATATAAACTGCCCAGATTAACAGAATAGAAAATAGAATACTTAAATAACCCTATCTTAGAAAAATAAATCAAACAAACCACAAATGAACTTCCAAGTTAAACTTAAGTTTTTTTTGGGGAAAATTCATTATTTGTAGTCTATTTCTTGACTTTTAACTCTTTGTTAAAGAAGGATCCTGCTTTCATAATGTCCCAAGCTTCAGGGATTCTGTGCAGCTGTTTTCAGGGCTACTTCTAGGGACTTATAAATGTTCATTTCTTCCAAGGTGGTATGATTTAAGAAGAGGTATGTTTATTACTCTCCTGACCAGTTCTCTGATCTGTGAGAGACCACAAGCATTCTTTGCTTCCTGAGAACTCTGAGGAGGGTCCCTGTGCTCTACTGTGGCTGCAAACTCTGCTGTGCTAGTACCCCCCTTACCCTAGGACTGTCACCCAGAGCCGTGACCCAGATCTAAGTATGGGCAAAACAACCAAATCTTGCCTTAGTGCTAGCAAAGAGACCCTTCTAATCTTCTGACCAGCTGCCTGACCCTCTTACCATCTGTGTGCTGAAGGCCCCAGAAGCAGATGTTGCCATTGCTGAGTCAGTGGCTGTCAAGGTCAACTCCTGGTGTGCTGGGACCCGGCTTGTGCTTGCATAGCTTGTGCTGGACTGCACTCCATTCTGACAGATCTTTCCTGCTGATCTTTTCAGTTTTCTTTGGCCAGAAAATTAGTCCACCCTGCTCTTTTGTAGGTTCTGCTCCTAGAATTGTTTGATTGCATTATTTAACTGTGTTTGGAGGGATTTTCAGGAGAGCTCAAGCAAGTCACTGCCTTATTTCCACCACGTTAACTTCACCCCCTGAGAAGTCATTATTTGATAAAGATTGTTGGAAAAGCTGAAATGCAATCTGATAGAAATTGAGCAGAGATCAACATCTTATACCATTTAAAAAGATAAAGTTAAAATGTATATATAATATAGAAATTAAGGGATATTACAAAAAAATTTGAAGCACATAGAACATATTACCTATCAGACAAATGAATAGATGAACAATTTTTTCTTAAATAAACAAGAGATAGAATTGAGATGTACAATAGTTAATTCTGGTTACATGAAGCTTGAACATTTTTTATGCAAATAAAATGAATGTAGCCAAGATCAGAAGGAAAGCAGAAAATTGGGAAAAAGTTTTTATAGACAGTTCCTCAAATAAAGGTCTCATATATCAAATACATAAAAAAAACTTTGTGAAATCTATAAGAATGAGTAATTCCCCTATAGATAAACTGTTAAAGGATATGAACAGGCTGTTTTCTGATGAAGAAATCAAAACAATTTACAATCAGACGAAAAAAGCTCTAAATCATTATTGATTAGAGAAATGCAAATTAAAAACCTTGAAATATTTTATATCTATCAGATTGGTTAAAATGTAGAAGGGGAAAGTGAGAAATGTTGGAGATATATGGAAAAATTGGGACTTTAATTCACTGTTGGTGAATCTGTGAGCTGATCTAACCATTTTGGAGAACAATTTCGAATTATTCTCAGAGTTATTAAACTGCCTATACCCCTTGATACAGAAATACTATTAAGTCTGTTTCCCAAAACAGATAATAGAATAAAGGAAAAGAACCTATATATTGTAAAGTATTTATAGCAGCTCTCTTTGTGGTGGTAAAGAACTAGAAATTATGGGGATGCACATCAATTGGGATATATCTATTATTATATATTATATTATGGCATATGTTTGTAATAAAATATTATTCTATTATAAGAAATGATGATCTTGATGATCTTAGAAAAACATGGAAAGACTTGCATAAAATACTGAAAATCATTTTAGATTAGAACCAAGAGAGAACATTGTATACAGTACCAGCAATATTGTCTTAAGAATAACCTTGAACAAATACATATATCATTTTGAGCATTATAAATATCTAAATTAATTAAAAAAACATATGAATAAAGATGCTATCTGAATGAGAAGATTAGAAAGGGAAAAAAGAAAGTTACATGATATGTTTGTTGTATGTCTGAAAGAAATGCCAAGTTGTATATAATAGATCTTTAGTTTCAAGTTTAATTCCCTTTTCTTTTATTCTACTTTGTTATGGAAATTCTTGTTTTTCTTAAATTGAGAATAAATTTAAAAAAAGTAATTGGTAATTATTATTATTATTATTTTTATTTTATTTGTATAACATATGTGTGGGTAATTCCTCAACATTAACCCTTACATAGTTTTCTGTTACAAATTTTTCCCCCCAACTCCCCACCCCTCCCCTAGATGGCAGGATATCCACTACATGTTAATTATGTTAAAATATTGGCAAATCGAATATATGTATACATATTTCCAAACTTATCATTGTTGTGCAAGAAAAATCTTATCTACACAAACGATATATCAGATAAAGGAAACACAATGTAAGCAAACATCAATCAAGAGTATGAGAATGTTATGTTGTTGTCCACATTTCATATCCCTCTCTCTGAGTGTATATGGCTTTCTTCAGTGAACAATTGGAAGTGGTTTGAAACATTTCATTGTTGAAGGGAGCCAAGCCCATCAGAATTGATCATCATATAGTTGTTGCCATGTATAATGATCTCCTGGTTCTGCTCATTTCACTTAGCATCAGTTCATGCAAGTCTCTCCAGGCCTCTCTGAAATTGTCTTGCTGGTCGTTTCTTACAGAAAAATAATATTCCATAGTATTCATATACCATAATTTATTCAGCCATTCTCCAATTGAAGGGCATCTATTCAATTTCCAGTTTCTAGCCACTACTAAAAGGGCTGCCACAAACATTCTTGCACATGTGGGCCCTTTCCTTCCTTTATGATATTTTTGGGATACAAGCCCAACAGAAATGTTGCTGGGTCAAAGGGTATGCACAGTTTGATAACTTTTTGAGCACAGTTCCAAATTGCTCTCCAGAATGGTTGGATCCGTTCACAGCTCCACCAACAATGCATCAGTGTCCCAGCCCTCCCACATTCCCTCCAACAATCATCATTAACTTTTCCTGTCATTTTAGCCAATCTGACAGGTGTGTAGTGGTACCTCAGGGTTGTCTTGATTTGCATTTCTCTGATCAATAGTGATTTGGAGCACCTTTTCATATGACTATAAATAGTTTTAATTTCATCCTCTGAAAATTGTCTGTTCATATCCTTTGACCATTTATCGATTGGAGAATGGCTTGAATTTTTATAAATATGAGACAATTCTCTATATATTTTAGAGATGAGACCTTTATCAGAACCTTTAAATGTAAAGATGATTTCTCAATTTATTGGTTCCCTCTTAATCTTGACTGCATTGGTTTTGTTTGTTCAAAAACTTTTTAACTTAATATAGTCAAAGTTATCTATCTGGTTTTCAATTAAGAGTTCCAGTTCTTTTTTGGACATACATTTATTCCATATCCATAGGTCTGAGAGGTGAACTATACTATGTTCCTCTAATTTACTTATAGTATCACTGTTTATATCCAGATCATGAACCCATTTGGATCTTATGTTGGTATGTGGTGTTAGATGTGGGTCAAGCCCTAATTTCTTCCACACTAGTTTCCAATTTTCCCAGCAGTTTTTGTCAAATAGTGAGTACTTATCCCAGAAGCTGGGGTCTTTGGGTTTATCAAAGACTAGATTGCTATAGTTATTGCCTAGCTTGTCTTGTGATTCTATCCTATTCCACTGATCAACTATTCTATTTCTTAGCCAGTACCAAATGGTTTTGATGACTGCTGCTTTGTAATATAGTTTTAGATCTGGTACAGCAAGTCCACCATCATCAGCCTTTTTTTTCATTAATTCTCTTGAAACTCTTGACCTTTTGTTCTTCCAAATGAATTTTGCTACTATTTTTTTCTAGATCTGTAAGATAATTTCTTGGGAGTTTGGTTGGTATGGCACTAAATAAGTAAATTAGTTTGGATAGTATTGTCATTTTTATCATATTCACTCGGCCTACCCATGAGCATTTTAAGTTTTTCCAATTGACTAGGTCTGATTTTATTTGTGTGGAAAGTGTTTTGTAGTTTAGTTCATATACTTCCTGACTTTCCCTTGGCAGATAAATTCCCAAATATTTTATACTATCAACAGTTATTTTGAATGGAATTTCTTTTTGTATCTCTTGCTGTTGAACTTTATTGGTAATGTATAAAAATGCTGATGATTTATGTGGATTTATTTTGTATCCTGCAACTTTGCTAAAGTTGTGAATTGTTTCTAGTAGTTTTTTAGTTGAGTCTTTAGTGTTCTCTAGGTATATCATCATGTCATCTGCAAAGAGTGATAATTTGGTTTCCTCATTACCTACTCTAATTCCGTTAATCTCTTTTTCTTCTCTTACTGCCAAAGCTAACATTTCTAAGATAATATTAAATAATAATGGTGACAGTGGGCAGCCTTGTTTCACTCCTGATCTTATTGGGAATGGTTCTAGTTTGACTCCATTACATATGATGCTTGCTGAAGGTTTTAAGTAGATACTACTAATCATTTTAAGGAAAAGCCCATTTATTCCTGTACTCTCTAGTGTTTTTAATAGGAATGGGTGTTGGATTTTATCAAAAGCTTTTTCTGCATCTATTGAGATAATCATATGTTTTTTGTTAATTTGGTTATTGATATAATTGATTATGCTAATAGTTTTCCTAATATTGAACCAGCCCTGCATTCCAGGTATAAATCCTACTTGGTCATGGTGTATTATCCTGGGGATAACTTTCTGTAATCTCGTTGCTAAAATATTATTTAAAATTTTTGCATCAATATTCATTAGGGAAATAGGTCTATAGTTTTCTTTCTCTGTTTTCTCCCTACCTGGTTTAGCTATCAGCACCATATCTGTGTCATAGAAGGAGTTTGGTAGTATACCTTCTTTTCCTATTTTTTCAAATAGTTTATATAGTATTGGGATTAATTGTTCTTTGAATGTTTGGTAAAATTCACATGTAAATCCATCTGGCCCTGAAGATTTTTTCTTAGGGAGTTGATTAATAGCTTGTTCTATTTCTTTTTCCAAAATGGGGCTATTTAAATAATTTATTTCCTCTTCTGTTAACCTAGGCAATCTATATTTTTGTAGATATTCCCCCATTTCATTTACATCATCAAATTTATTGGCATAAAGTTGGGCAAAGAAACTGCTAATTATTACTCTAATTTCCTCTTCATTGAAGGAAAGTTCTCCCTTATCATTTTTGAGACTAACAATTAGATTTTCCTTTTTCCTTTTTCTAATCAAATTAACTAAAGGCTTATCTATTTTGTTGGTTTTTTCATAAAACCAACTCTTAGTTTTATTTATTAATTTGATAGTTTTCTTATTTTCAATTTTATTGATCTCCACTTTAATTTTCAGAATTTCCAATTTGGTATTTAATTAAGGGTTTTTAATTTGGTCTTTTTCTAGCTTTTTTAATTGTAAGCCCAGTTCATTGATCTTCTCTTTCTCTGTTTTATGCAAGTAAGCATCTAGAGATATAAAATTACCCCTTATAACCGCTTTAGCCATGTCCCACAAATTTTGGTATGTTGTCTCATTATTGTCATTCTCCTGGATGAAATTATCGATTGTGTCTATAATTTGCCCTTTTACCCATTCATTCTTCAGGATTAGATTATTTAATTTCCAATTAACTTGTGGTCTATTTTGTCCTGGCCTTATATTACATGTGAGTTTTATTGCATCATGATCTGAGAAAGATGTATTTACTATTTCTGCCTTTCTGCATTTGATTTTGAGGTTTTTATGCTCTAACACATGTTCAATTTTTGTATAAGTTCCATGAACCCCTGAGAAAAAAGTATACTCCCTTCTATCACCATTCAATTTCCTCCAGAGATCTATCATACCTAACTTTTCTAGCCTTTTGTTTACCTCCCTAACTTCTTTCTTATTTATTTTGTGATTTGATTTATCTAATTCTGAGAGAGCAAGGTTGAGATCCCCCACTAGTATAGTATTACTGTCTATTTCTCCTTGCATCTCTGTTAGTTTCTCCTCTAGGAATTTGGATGCTATACCACTTGGTGCATATATGTTAAGTATTGATACCGCTTCATTGTTTATGGTACCCTTTAGTAAAATATAATTTCCTTCCTTATCTCTTTTAATTAGATCTATTTTTGTTTTTACTTGATCCGAGATAAGGATTGCTACCCTTGCCTTTCTTTGTTCACCTGAAGCATAGAAGATTCTGCTCCAGCCCTTTACCTTCACTCTGTATGTATCTCTATGTTTTAGATGTGTTTCTTGTAAACAACATATTGTAGGATTCTGGCTTTTAATCCAGTCTGCTACTCGCTTCCATTTTATGGGAGAGTTCATCCCATTCACATTCACAGTTAAAATAACTGTATCTGTATTCCCTGCCATCTTATTTACCCAGAGTTATGATTTTCTTTTCCCTTTCCCCTCTCTCCCTTCCCTCCTCCCCAGTACTTTATTTTTGATGACCACCTCCCACCAATAGTCCTCCCCCCTTTAGAATCCCTCTCTCCCCTTTATACCTTTCCCCAAATCCTTCTATTAGTTTACCCCTTTCCTTTCCTCCTTTCCCTCCCACCTTCCCACAAGGAGGGTCAGGCTTTTCTGTGAAGCCAAATGTGTCTGATATACTCTCTTAGAGTCCAATCTAATGAGAGTAAGGTTTACACAATACTCATCGCCCTTCCTACTTTCCCTCAATTATATTAGATCTTCTATGTCTCTTTATGAGATTTTGCCTTATTTTACCTCCTTTATTTTTACTTTATTTTGCCTCCTTTCCCCTCCCTTTTTCTTTTCAGTATGATATCCTGTCCACCTCTAATTTCTTTTCCATTATTATCAAAGAAAAATCAAATTATACCCCCATTCTTTAAGGATACCTATAGTAGAAATATAGTTCTCAAGAGTTCTTTCCTTTTTACCTTTTTATGCTTCTCTTGAGTTCTGTATTTGGAGGTCAAATTTTTTGTTCAGATCAGGTCTTTTCATTAGAAATAAGTGAAATTCTCCTGAATCATTGAATGACCATCTTCTTCCCTGGAAGATGATGCTCATTCTAGCTGTATAACTCATTCTTGGCTGTAATCCAAGTTCTTTTGCCTTTAGGAATATCTGATTCCAGGACCTTCGAATGTGGAAGCTGACAGATCTTGTGTATTTCTAATTACAGTTCCTCGGTATTTGAACTGTTTGTTTCTAGCTGCTTGTAATATCCTTTCCTTGGTGCCATAGTCCTGAAATTTGGCCACGATATTCCTTGGGGTTTTAATTTTGGGGTCTCTTTCAGGAGGTGATCGGTGAATTCTTTCAATGACAATTTTGCCTTCTGATTCTAAAACATCAGGGCAATTCTCTTTCATGAATTCCTGGAAGATAGCATCAATGTTGTTTTTTTCATCGTGGCTTTCAGGGAGTCCAATAATCCTTAGATTGTCTCTCCTGGATCTGTTTTCCAAGTTAGTTGCTTTTCCTAGGAGATATTTCATATTTTCTTCTATTTTTTCATTTTTTTTGTTTTTGTTTGACTGATTGTTGAAGTCTTATTGAGTCATTTACTTCTATTTGTTCAATTTTAATTTTTAAAGTATTATTTCTTTCAGTTATCTTTTTTAGCTCCTTTTGTAGCTGGCCAGTTGATTTTCTTGATTCAATGCATTCTTTTTCCATTTTGCCAGTTTTATTTTTCAGTGAATTGTTGTCTTTTTCTAATTCACCAATTTTATTTTCCAGTGAATTGGTGATTTTTTCCAATTCACCAATTTTATTTTTCAGTGAATTGTTTTCATTTTCCAATTCACCAGTCCTGTTTTCCAGTTTTTGATATCTCTGTTGCACTGATCTCAATTTATTTCCCCATTCTTCTTCTAGCTCTCTTTTGAGATTCTTTATGCAATCTTCCAGGTAAGCCTTCTGAAAGGGAGACCAGCTTAAGTCCGCCTTTGTGGCTTCATCTGGGATTGTTTTCAGAATCTCAGGATCTGGGGACTTCTCTACTTTATCTCTGTAAAAGCTGTCTAGGGTGAGAGCTCTCTTCTGCTTCTTACTCATGGTTTTGAGCTGAGGTATCAGTCACCAGCAGGGGATTTTGCCGCAGTTTCAATTTACCCTGGGGCAGTTTGCTGAGTTGATTTCTGGTGTGAGGCTGGGCAGCTAGATTCGCACTAGGACCACATTTTCAGTTGCTCTCAATCCACCCTTTACCAAAGGCAGATCTGCCAAAGCACCTGCCCGCAAGCAGAGCAAAGTGGCCCAGGCGTCTCCCAGGGGCTTCCTGGGTGCCTAAAATCTGCTTCTGTGGCAGTCCGACTTCCACCCTGGGTGCGCTGGATTCTGATCGCAGCCAAGGGCCAATTCCCCTGAGGCTAATCTTCTCCTGAGTTTTTTCAAAGTAGATTGTTGATAGAAGTGCGTTGTATTCCAAGTGTTTGGTGGAGCCCTCACTCCAGAACCAGCTCGGAGGCTCAATTTGTCTGGGTCTGAGGGAAGGTCTCAGGAGCTCACAGAGAATGCTGTCTGCAGTTCGCCATCTTGGCTCCACCCCCCTAATTGGTAATTATTTAACAAAATAAATTATATATATATATATATATATATTTTTTTTTTGCTGAGGCAATTGGGGTTAAGTGACTTGCCCAGGGTCACACAGCTGTTACGTGTCTGAGACCAGATTTGAAATCAGGTCCTCCTGACTTCAGGGCTGGTGCTCTATCCACTTCGCCACCTAGCTGCCCCAATAAAATATATTTTTAAAAATTGTGTATTTGTATACAAGTATATTGGTTTGGACTTGTGATTACATTAGTAGAGGCAACTGCATGGTATAGCAGATAGAACCATATAACAGGAATTAAATCAAATCCACCTCTAGATACTTACTGTGTGACCCTGGGAAAATCAGTAACAGCACTTATCCTCCAGGGTTGTCATGATGATAAATATGATATAATAAGTATTTTTTAAAGTGAGTACTATATGCCAGGTATTTTTACTAAGCACTAAGAATACAAATACATAAAAAGAAAAAAAGTTCCTGCTTTTAAGGAACTTAACACTCTAATGAGGGAAGACAATACATAAAAAGGAAGCTGAAAAGCCAGGAGTGGGTGCCAAAGTATACCCAGCATATGGATGATGATAATGATGATGGTAATGGACTGGAAACCAATTGGTAGCAAATGAAGAGATTACTGGGATTTTGAATCTTCTATCAAAGGAAATATCAGAAGAGTTTTTTGTTCTGGCCTCCAATAAAGACAGCAGAAGGAACTAAAGGTACTGTTGACAGGTAAGTAGCAAAGCTAAAGCAATAACCATGATGATGAGTTTCCTGGTTATTAGCTTACCCTGGGTAGGGCAAGATGAGAGAATGGTGGACTGGAAACAAACAGAGCTCCTGTGGTTTATGGGACCTATACTTGGACTGTCCCATAGGGAACATGGACAGTATATTCATGATTATACAGAAAACAGTCTAGAGAACTTTTTGACCATACTTTCAGATATTTGGGGAATACAGTGAAATTTACATGAAAACTGCTTTTCTTGATCAGAATCATTCTGTGAATGTCTCTCCTTTATTCATTAAAGCTGTCTGTCTAACAGTGGGGAGCAGAAGGTCTTAATCTCTTACCTCTCTGTGATGGTATAAGATGATATTTGTGAAGCATTTTTAAAATTTCAATTTGTGCTAATATATATATCAGCTGTTGTTGTGACCAATAGATAGATTAGCAATTAATCTGTTTTAAAGCTTTTTTTTTTCTGGGGCATTGAGAGATTAAATGATTTTTTCATGGTCACAAAGCTAATATGGTAAGTTAATGCTAACCATGACATATTCATTAAAGGTTTTTTTTTTTTTAATCACAATGCAATAGATTGTCTCTATGGTATCTGGGCGCTGGGCTTAGAAATGCACACAGAGAAGAGCTTCTTTCAGTAACACACCAAAACCCTTTTCGGTAGTACTCAAGACTTGACTAGGAAGGTCCTGCTTCTTAAAGTCTTTTGTGACCTCAGTACTGTCAAGCAAGAAAGAGCTGAAAAGTAAACAGCTTAAAGTCTAGCCATGGAGTTTTGGATGGAGCTAACTTTAACCCATACCACTGAAGCATGCATCTGCTTGTCTCTGCTTTGATTGATAGCTCAGGACTTGAGATTTTCCATATAAATAGAGAAATACCAGGAAGTATTAGCAGACCCTAACTCTTATTGCTTTAAAGTTATTTCAGGAGGAGAGCCGGGAATAGCTGTAGGTCAGAAAACCTCTGCTAAGAAAATGGCAAAGTGGGTTATAATTTGAAGTAGCTTTCTTAGGTCTGGCATATTGGTCAGTCAGGATTTCTGGGAAGAATACAAGGCAGACTAGAAAAAAAATCTCTCAAAAACAGTATTGATGCTGTAGAAATTTGAAAGCAGACCAGAGTTGAGCAATCAAAATAAAGTTCAGAGGAAATCAAAGAATCATAAAACATTAAATTAGAAGTGATTTTATAATCCTTTATTTTATTAATGAGAGAACTGAGGTCTACTGAAGTAAAATTATTTGCCAAAGATTGCAGTCCTAAAATGTATGTCTCCTGACTTCTAGATCAATTGTGCCATACAGGTGGACACAAATGAGGAACATCATTGAACTTCTATTTCATTACTTGTTACAGTTGTCTATAAATAAGTTCTAGAGTCAGGGGACCTAAGTTTAAATAATGGTTGTGGCATTTACTATCTCGTAGCTTTGGGCAAATCACTTAACCTTCATTCAGTTTCCTCAGCTGAATAATAAGACAAGAGGAGATAGAAAATTGGACAAGATGAGCTCAGAGGTCCTTTCTGTGTCTAATGAATGAATAGGTGATGGATGAAAAAGAACTCCTTGAGAATTATAAATGTCAAGATATTTGGAGACACCCTGTTTTTCAGAGCCAATGTCTAGTAAGCATGCTGTGCTCTGAGCTTGGCATAAGAGCAATCCTTTGCATTCTGATTGATCTCATTCTCGGGCAAAGTGTAATTTGACCACCATCAGATGTTCACTGAGGGATTTATGATTTTAGCCACCTAAACTGAATATCATATCTCCCAGGATATGATGGCTCCCAGGAGCCAAGATGGCGAACTGCAGATAGCGTTCTCTGTGAGCTCCTGAGACCTTCCCCTAGCAACCTAAAGCTGAATATCATATCTCTTAACATGCTCATAACTCCTGTTTCTTATAACTGCTGAGTGAACTGAATCAGGTACTGAACTCCTATTCCTGCCATGCTAACTCTGGTTCTGTACCCTGCTGAATGATCACAAGGCTCAATGACCCTTAAAATTTGAAATATTGTTCCTACTGGACCCAAGAACATCTTTATTGTTCCTAAGAAATGTAAGTCAACCATGAGAACTGCTACTCAAGAACTAAGAACAATTATGTTGTGGTCATCCCTTTTGCAGGTTAAATATATATAAAATCCCTGCTTTGTTGTGGTCTAGTCCTTTGCAGTTTATATATATATATACATATATATATAATATTATATTAATATAGAATATTTATACTATTAATTATTATATATCATTTATCATAATATAATATATTAATAATGATATAAATAATATAATAAAATAATAATATAAATAATAATAATAATAGTATATAAAGCCCTGCTTTGCCCCAGAAAGTTAAGTCCTCCTTCTCAGCAGGAGAGGCTCCCCCTTGCAAGCACCTTTTTCATCCTAAAATTAATTAGATTAGGATTTGATTCCTGATATTCCTGCTTCTGGCCTGCTATGTTTGGTTCTGGACATTCCCAGGTTGGAAGCTGATTCTGGTGTGGTTAACATTAATTGGTGACAGTAGTGGAGGCAGAACTTTGAGCTCTCTCGTACTAGTGGGAATAAACTAGATACTCCTAGAGTCTGACATCACCCCTACCACACCTGATGAGTTCATTGCTCTTAGTTCTGCTTCATCCCTGAGCTCACACTTTGGTTAAGCTCACCTATTTTCATGAGGAAAACTCCAAAGTCCCCCAATTCATCCTGGGTCTCTGGTAAGGATATCCTTTAACTGTATACCTCTGCTAATTGGGATCTCTGTGAACTCTATGAATCTGGGGCCTCTTTGTACCCCTCTGTAAAATTGCAACTGCATGTTTACATGTTTTGATAACTTGTGTGCCTCTGTTAAACCAGTTTTGTTTGTATATGTCTTGTCATTTTGTTTGTATTTCTGTCTTTGTAAAATGAAAAATGTCTGTGATGTTTGTGTTGTGAGTTAGATTCTGTTACCTTGAAAGATTGAAAATTCAGTCAGCCAGAAAAACTTCTAAGGGCTAAAGCCAGAGAATTTAGAACTCTGGGAACAAATTAATGAAATTTCATATTTGAAACAATTATCCCAGTAAGCAAGACTAACTTCTCATTTTAGACTTTTTGCAGGGGATTAGGTTATAAGGAAAGAGGAAAAACCTTTAAGACTTTTTTTCTCCTGTCATTTCAATATTGGCCAAGTTGTAATTACGGAAGTAAAGTCAGATAATCAAAATTTGTAGAACGCTAAAAAAAATCTTAGCAGATCCAGAAGGTTTGGACATTAATTGTCAATGAGTTTGGAAATTAATTATTCTAGGATCATAGGAGAGAACTCCTGAGATTTTGGAATAATTCCAGGAACTCAATCCCTTCTGAAACATTTTAGTAACTTTTGAGTTACCACCCTGTAGAAATTGTTTTAAAGAAAAATAAGAATGAAATTTTATAGAGTTTCCACCGAAGATGGATAGTTTCATTGTCCTAGGGTAATGGAGGAAAACTAATTTGAAGCAATCCCAAAATAAATAAAGAAAAAAGTAGGTAGTTCGCACTTTATAGCAACTTATTTTTTAACCCTTCCTTACCTATTTTATTAATAATCTTCAGCTGCCCATCTCTAAATAAATCAACCTATTTCTCTTTGGCAACATTCTGACATTGGATCTCCCCTTGAGAATATAGCTAGTGAAAAAGGATGAAACTAGGTTCCAGGTTCCTGCATCATCAGGACAGAAAAGTATGATCCCTTTAATCAACAAGAAATACAAAAGCTAGTTTGTTTTTGTTGTAAGGAACCTGGTCAATGGAAAACAGAATGTAGAATGAAGGCTAGGGTAGATATTGAAAAAGGGAAAGCTCCCCAGGAAGTATTGAGGGCTCCCCACAACTCTGATCACTCAGCATGATGCAGCTCTGGGGAGGGAGAGCAAAAGGAGAAAGATATTCAATAAACCTCTCTGCCTTCCCCAGTCTTCCCCCAGAGTCATGAACCTATTTCAGTCAACAAGACTATTATTACAGCATATGTCTCTCTCTTAACTCCTCTCATCTCAGATGGAAAAAGAGAATGTTGGAGAATTGTAGGGAAACATGGGGGAAACCCATCTGGGGCAGCAGCTATAGAGCACCCTCCCTCCCACTGCTAGTGGCCCCAATGACTGTGCCCTTGGGCATCTTGAGCCCATCCCTCTTGGCAAGCAATAATCCTGCACACCCAGCCCCAGCAGTGCCTACAGCTGTCAGGGCCAGGAGGGAAGGGTCAGAATCCACAGCCAGCATTCAGTTTGCCCTGCCACCGGGAACTATCACCATTGGGGAGATCCTGGCTCCAGCCACCCTAGCTACTAGGCTACAGCCAGTGCCCTGACATATCCCCCAAAGTCAGTGTCTCCAAGGCAGAACTAGCCTTTGGCAGGTTCAGCCCTGCTGCTACCTGGGAAGGTCCAGGTGTCCCTGGCAATGCCTAACAAGATGGGGGAATCAACAAGTCTCTTCTCCTTGTTGAGTACATCCTTCTTTGTTCCTGTTGTAGAAATTATTAATTTTTTCTTGTTCAGTATGATAAGTGTGAAAATATGTTTAGAAGAATTGCACATGTTTAACCTATATTGGATTACTTGCTGTCTACGGGAGGAGGCTGGGGGGAAGAGAGGGAAAAAATTTAGAACACAAGGTTTTGCGAGAGTGAATGTTGAAAACTATTTTTGCATGTATTTTGAAAATAAAAAGCTATTAATAAAAAACTTAAAACATAAAAAAAGAAATGTATTAACTGTGTAATCTTAGGCAAATTATCATCTCTGTCCCAATTTTCTGATTTGTAATGAAAAAATAATAATGGTACCTATCTCCTAGGGTTACTATTGTAAGATCAAAATTATATAATTATTATAAAGTACTTAACACAGTCACTGGTATATGTAAAGCACTACATTATTTCTTTAAATGAATTTCATTGTTCCATAACTGATAACTCTAAAGTGGTTTTAAAATGCAAAAGGTAATAAAATCAATGATTTTTACATGTGATAATTTGAAAATACAATTCATGTCATCTAAAGTTTATTGTTTGTGTTATTATTGTATTTTTAAATTGTATTTATTTCTAAATACTACAAAACTAAATACTAAAGAAATACTTTAAAAAAATTCCCTTTAATCTGAATGCTAATAGATTATGAATTGGACTTTTAAAAGTGTGTGATTCTAAAAAAATAGATATTGAGGTATATTTTGTTACTACTACTACTACTACTACTACTACTACTACTACTACTGCTACTTACTATAATAGCAAATTTTCATTTGAAAATCTTGACTATTATAAAAGTGTACAGGGTGGTTTAAAGATGTAGCTTCAACATATTAATTATTAGTCAACTCTCAGATATTTGCTAAATATCTAAAGCCCCAGAATATAGGTAGTTTTAATTTATAAATAAAGGATTAATAAAAATGCTAACTGTTAGGGGAATATCAGGGAAGATGTTCAAATCCTAAATTGCAGCTAGTGGAATGTTGCTATCAAAGATAAAATTCCTGGGACCTGTAATTTATTATTGTTTTGAATTTTGATTACAGAAGTAGTCTGAATCATCATGAAGCCATGTGCTTCACAGCATGTGTTGCAGTATGAGAACCGCTGAAGGTAAATATATGTGTCTGGGAAAAGTTTTGAGGACAACTTAGGCATGGTCTAGGTAGGATCCTCCTGATGCTATTTCCCCACTGTGCTGTTTCCTTTCTGAAAAGGAAACTCTTCCACCTGGTTAATCTCAAGCCTTGCTTTTAACACTCTGTGAGTACATGATTGGCTGTCAGTTATGATTCATGCCTAGAATAAAACAGAGCTAAGGGAGTTTTTCCTATTGTTATGATATATAATAACTATGTCCTTATTTTTTCTTTTGTAGCAGATATCTCTAATCAAGAAGTTTTGTAAGTATAATACTAAATCTATTAAATCTATTAAAATAATAGATTGATACTGGAACATTCAACATCTTTCAGTTTTATTTTGTATTTGTGGTCATACTATATATACAGGGATATCTTCCAAAGAGGTAAATAATTTGATGAGAAAATAAGACAAAAATATAATATAAAAGTTTTCTAAGTAAATGGAATAGTAAGTTTTGAGAAAAGAAATAGGATAGTTAGACTGTTTTCTCTAAGAAAGACATATAGATGCACATGATTGGGTTCCAGAATTTATCTAACATGGAAATTCAAGTTTTGAGTATGTTTTAGTAATAGGTTTTAAAAATTGGAATAAGAATTTATTAATTAATAATTAATTGAATTTTACATATAAACTACTGATAATGGTAAGAAAACTGAAATTATTTTCCCATTAAAAAAATCTCATAATTTAAAAAGGCAAAATAGTTCATTTTACAATTGGATGCTCATAAATTTTTAAAAAGATTCTTATATGAGGTATAGGATTTAGGTACAGACAAAAACAACAAATATATATATATATTTGTTATATATATATATATATATTTTGAAACTTCAGAGAATTTCAGTTTATATATATATATGTATATATATATAAACTGAAATTCTCTGAAGTTTCAAAATTGGAGAAGCAGTATTATCTAGTAACCTCTACATTTGGAACCAGAAAAGCCCCTTTTAGAGCTGTACTAAAAATAAAATCTATTGTCCAAGAAAAAATATCTTGAGATCAGATAACTACATGAAATGTCTGGGACTATCCATTCTGCGTGCTCTGATCCCTTAACAAACTGTTCTTTCTTGCTCTGTTTGACTCCAGCCTCTACAGGCCAGGAAGCTCTTACCTGATTCTGTCATGACTTTGGTCTGTTTCTGTCTGTGTCTTCTCTCTATGTGTCCTTTTCTGTCTTTCTGTCTCTGTCTCTCTTTCCCTCCCTTCCTTCCTCCCTTCTTCCTCCCCTTCCCTCTCTTCCCCTTCCTCCCCCTCCTCTTCCTCCTTTCCCCCCCTCTTCCCTCTCCTTCTCTTCCTTCTCCTCCTCTACCCCCTCTTC